>CM026213.1:8303516-8776016 GCA_014839995.1 Xenentodon cancila | reverse complement strand
ATACCATGCTGAGTTTTCCACAATATAAAAAGAAAAGGAGAAAGTGAGTTGGAGGGTAATGTGGAGCACAATGTTTTGATAACTTTTGGGTCAGAAATGGATAAAATCCAAGACTAAGGGGACTGGATAAATTACAAAGAAGTATGAGCCAAAAGCTGCATACACGAGGAGAAAAAGGCATTACTACAGAGGGATGGGATGAAGGTGGGAACAAAGGAGGAAACAAAGAGGACTGAGCAAATCAGACAGGGTGAAAGTGGAATGAAGAAGGTGTGGTGAAATGAATGAGGCCGAGCATCTGAGGGACCACCACCGAGCGGGCAGAGTGTGTCTCTGAGCGATGTTTGTGTGTTGCAAGGCGTAGTGATGGAAACGAGTGATTTAAGACAACAGTTTATGGGAAAGAGCGACTTAGATTGGTGTGTTAAGAGTGTTTTCAGGATCAGGGATTCAGGTTTGTTTAGAACAGCCAGTGAGCTCACACGAGATCAGAAATATCCCGATTGCCCGGAGATGTATTCTCCAGTTTGAATGCAACCGGGATTTAGATTTAGATATTAAAGTTGAGACAGAAATCACAGTTAACACAAGCAGCCGTCTCCAATCTGCCCCTGTTGGAAATGCTGAGGGGTCTGTTTGTGTTGACTTAAAAATGCTGCACACTTGAGGCGTGACTGAGTCGCGCATCAATAAAACCGGAATAACTGAGTATCTGTATGGGAATGGCGTTTTGTTTCTTAGCCGAGCTCTACAGACATGAACATTTGTCGAGTACAACACAAGATGCAGAAAACATTCGCTGGTTTTTGTAGACCAAAATGGGTCCAGTTTCCCTAAAAGCTGGTGCTGGTGGTGAGTTCACGGAGAGGGCAGGTTGGGAACACTCAGCTTCCATCACATCACAATCTATTATAGATGGCCATGTAAATATCTTATGAAGAGAGCAATGGAGAGAATGACTTGTAGTCAGGGACACACGTGCACGCACGCGCGCACGTGCGTGCATGTGTAGGTACACAAAGACGCAGACAGGAGAACCACAAAGCCCAGACCTTCCCATCTGTCATGCAAAAAAACGTGTGATGGAGTGTATTTATTTAATATTCATAACCAATCTTAATGGATCTTTTGTGTGGACACAGTCTCGTTTCTGAAGTTGTCTGAGTGTGCGGTCGACACGAACAGTGCTTAAGGACTCAGTAGGCTTCAACATGTCATTTTACACGTTGACAAAAGGAAAAGTTCCTTCGAGTCTAACTTTAAACTCATCTTGAGGTTTTAATCCAGGCTTTTATCACAACACGTTTAGATTATTGTAATGCACTTTACAGTGGAGCTCGACTGCAGTGAGTTCAAAAAGCTGCTGCCCGACTTTTAATTGGTGCAAGGAAACAAGAGCAAATTACTCCAACTGTAGCATCACTTCAGTGGCTCCCGGATCGTTTACGCATTGATTTTAAAATTCTTTTATTTGTCTTTAAATGTCTCTGTGGTCTCGCTCCAAAGTGTCTGTCTGAACTCCTTCACGCTCCCCCAGAAACAACTAACAATAAGTGATCTGCTGACCAAAGACTAAGAGGAAGCTTCGAGGTGGCCGCGCTCTCAGTCACTGGCTCAAAGCTGTGGAACGACCGGCCTTTACACATCCGGCAGTCGGACTCACTTCCCGTTTTGAAATCCTCCTTTAAAATAGTTTTTTACTTTGGCTTGAAATCTGATTTTGTCACTGTAGTTTTATATTTTTATGTGTATATTTGTTTTACATGTTTATAATTTTTTTAAATATTTTTCTCTGAACCCATGTTTGTGTGCAGGACTTTGGTCAACGGTGTTGGTTTTAAAGTGCTTTATAAATAAAATTGAGGGAAGTGAAAATAAGCGCGAAACAGTACAAACAGTAAAAAAGCTTGTGAGAATTCAACAAAATGTGTCGGACTTGGATGTACTTATTAGATGAAAACTAAAATAACTAAAATACTCAGAGGAACCAGTAAAACAGAAAGTACCAAGCAAAGTTACAAATCAACACAAAGAAACAATCATGTCTTGTTAAACAATCTCATTAGTTGGTGGATGAAAAATCCAGTTGAACTTTGGTTCAGATCTGTTCTTCTACTCCGCTCTTTATCTATCCACCAGCTTGTCATCAAAACATAATATCCCGACAGTTCAAACCAGTCACTGGTTCGTGCATTTACTTTGTAACGTGGACGTTCGGCTGCTCTGGCGAGTGTGTTCTGTGCCGTCTAGGTGGTGATGATATTATGAGTGCGGATGCAGCGCTAAGCCCTGCGGTGCCCCACAGGGGAGCATTAAAAGCAAACCCTGACCCTGTTGACCATCAATAATTCAGCAGAAATCAGGGTTAGAATAAGTGCATCGCCAAACGACACATCATTCTACAGCCTGCAGAAGAGACAAGAGGCCTCAGCGTTATAAAGTTTGCATAAACCTCAAGCTTCTCTGTTAGCTGTCCCCAAGGCTGAACATTAGCTCCATTACAAAAAAAAAAAAAAAAAAAGGATGGGCAGGTGGAAAGTGCGGGTTGAAAGTGGTGGTGAGTCAGTGACCATATTGGGTCTCTACTGGCAACCACCTGGCCTGTGCAAAAAACTGGACAGTTTCAGAGAGGCTACAGGCGGCCAGAATGCTCAGCTGGCCGTCTGTCCTGCTGGGAGCACCGTCAGCCACGTCAGTGTGGAGCCAAGCTGACAGATGAGTCTGACAGCTCTGCAGGGCTGACAGAGGAACGGCGCGCGATCAAGAGTATGGACAAAAACAAAGACACATAAGGGCTTCTCAAATATTGTATGTGAGCTCGTAAATCAAGTCCATCCTGAACAAAGAGGGACTTTTGTGTCCCAATATCACTCCACAGCAAACGGATTCAGCAAAGAGTAATAGGATAATTATTGTCTGTAAAGCTCAATTTCTAATTTCCTTCTGTGTTGTAGAAGTAAGCTTTCTTTAAAATAAATACCGTGACATTTTCAGATTCTAAGTATTCACCTGTCATTTTAAAACATTATTTCAACAATGCAAACTACAGAAAAAAAAAAAAAAAAATATTCATGAAGGAGAGGTTTATATCAAGCTGGATTTTGGTTTGGCTGTGCTGTGATTTGCATTAAACAGGTGACTGAGATTTGCATTTTTATCGAGTTCCTGCGGCCTTCTCTTGCCCTTAACTCTCTTTGAACAGGCGAGGCAGGAGATAGGGATGTTAATTATGGACCAAAAAGACCACAATGGGAATGATCTCAATGGCTTTATTGTGTTATCCCTGATAGGATATAATTGAATTATGGACAGGGTGGTGGAACTGGAGTGGAGGAGAATGCTGAACATGGACTTTTTTTAAATCCCAAAACAGTACAATCCTTTTGGATTTATACACTGGATGAAGTTCTATGATGAGGTCACCTTCCAAGGTTATGGGGGGGGGGTGTAATCAAGGCATATCAAGTATTTAGGTGAATACAATTTCTAGTTGGTTTCATACATCTAAAGCCTGAACTGCTTTAGAGACTAGTTCTCGTGGATTCAAAACTCCCACAGTACATGTAGTCCTTACTGACCCTCTGACCACCTCAGTGTTTACCTCCACCTGTCTGTGTAGACGTCTCTGTTGGATACCCGCTGACCTGCAGACCTGCAGTTCCACCCTCTGACCACATCAGTGTTTACCTCCACCTGTCTGTGTAGATGTCTCTGTTGGATACCCGCTGACCTGCAGACCTGCAGACCCACCCTCTGACCATCCCAGTGTTTACCTCCACCTGTCTGTGTAGATGTCTCTGTTGGATACCCGCTGACCTGCAGACCTGCAGTTCCACCCTCTGACCACCTCAGTGTCTGCTGTCTACACCTGTTTATATAGTTGTCTGTAGTCCACAAACTAACCATGAATCAGTCATATGTTCATGGAAGTCTTAGTTCTGCTGCTGATGGATAGTTGTACTAATGTTATCTTATCTTTTCTACATTTGACAGTGTGTCTGTGTCTCTCCTCCCTCTTTACCTCCTGATCTACACGTATGGCCTTCAGCAGGAGGGTCCCCCCTTATGATCCAGGTCCTGGTCAAGGTTTCTTCCCTCTTAAAGGGGAACGAGTGGGACTTAAAGGCATCTGTGGGAAGCAAGCCAAATGCACAGACTTCACCCAACAACCTGCCAACAATCCCAGTACCACACAGTCCAGGACCCCCTAAGATGCTCTTTGTCCAGATCCTGGCTTATCAGTGCTTTTATGGGAAGGACATTCCCAACATCAGGCAAGTAGTCAAAATGTTATGGCTGATCAGAATGTATGATCACACCAATACTTGGAGTGAAACAGACGTAAACTTGAGCATGTAATACAGATTTGCAACGCAGAATAGAAACCCTGTTGAGAACAGGTGTGTTTCTAAAATGTTATTTTGATATGGTGCACGGATTACTATGTATGTGTGTCTATTACTATGGGTGTGGTACTGTAGCAACGTGTCATTACAGTAGTTCACCAGCCTATTAAGGGTAATCCAATCTGAAATCATATTTTTGCACATTTCTTACAATATGACTGAATGGGCTGAATGTTGTGAAATATCACAACATAAGACACTTGGTTTTGTCTAGTTCAGTGGCCCGTCGGTGTATTCCAGCATGTGTGGTTCCATATCAACCAGGACTTGGCCTCAGCCTCCTGATGAAACCTCTGATGATCTTCAGCTCTGTCAGAGACAGGTGAAAGGAGCAGCCAGTCAGCTGAAGCCTGAAGAGGAGTTAGATGTTAAATATCCTGTAAAGTACAAATAAGTTTGAATGTTGGCTACCCCAATTTAATTGACTGAATGGTCATATTTTCTCCCTGCTGTTGTGTTGCTAAAGTGTTAAAGGAACAAGTTTTGTCTCTGAAATCAGTAATTCAAATAAAGGCCTTTTAGCCTAAGCAGATGAGGCAAGTGAGTTATCTTTGATAAGATAGGCTACATGGCCACATGGTATGTAAAAAGAAAACAAATACAGTACTTGTCAGAGTATAGATTCTTTTCACTCCGTTTTTGCTCCTCCTCCAGTTATGTCTATCTGCCCAATCAGAACCATTTTCTCCATTTACTTTCGGCTGAACTTGCTCCTCATCACTTCAGTTCATTTACAATTATAAGCTGCAAAATGGGTTTAAGCGAGCTGGTTTCAAGAATTCACAAAACATTGCAGCTTCAGGTGTTTGTAAGCGTGAGAAGAGGGCTCACGGGTGAAGAGCTGTGGAGAATGGTATTTCACCAACCCAACTCAGCAGATCAAGTTAGTCTCTCTCTTTCAAACTTAAGTTCGACTTAATCCTCTTATCACGCTGCATTCAACCTTTTTACATCAGTGTAAAGTTCAAATTGTTTTGTGGTAGATTTTTGATTTGTTAAAATAGTGTTTACACAATTCACTTAAGTTATGAAATGAGTTTCATGAGCTGACGAAGCTCCGTCAGTACTTAATCCTGAAAGAGGAAAATACTGCAAAAAAACTGCCAATTTGATGAACAATGACACAATCATACATTTCAAAAAAATTATGCAAAATAAAATTTGGATTTAAACAGTTTGAATGTACTGCATTTTGATTGGAAACTGTGTTTTAGGTGTATGAGATACTACTAATGTGCATTACTTAAATGATTTTATTTTAATACATGAACATTTTCATCCTAAGAAAGCTTTTCATGAATGCATCACCACATGCTTGCTCACATTTACAACTAACTGTATTTTGTGTTGCAGTGCAGAATAAGTGATGACATTCACTGACATCAACAACCAGTGAACGACGACAAAGGCTACTGATTCAGCACTATGCCACATTTATTTTTTTAACCTCATAACCCTTATTATCACTCCATAGAACATACATGGAAGCATTTTTAAAATTCAAGGTCATCCTCAGCAATTTATTTAAAAGTAGGTCCACGTAAATGGAAGAGACGTAATTCATTTCACACACACGCACGCACGCACACACGCACACGCACACACACACACACACGCACACGCACACACACGCACACACACAAGCACATGCACACGCATACACACACAAGATGTTTTACCTGAATGTATTCGATTAACTAAAATGATAATGAAAATGTTTAAAACCCAAAAGAAGGATCTTTACTTCTTAAAAAAAAAACATGCATTTGTTATTTCTACTTTTCTGCAACTGTTTTAGATCAACTATGGTTCTAAAGTAGCAGCATCTCGGTGAGTCCGGCACTGGAGAAAAGCCATATTTGCAACACAAACTCCAACTGGTTTGGGTAACTTACACCATAAAAAGCACTTTTGAGAAGGCATTACAGGAGAAATTAGATTTGCTTTCTGATATGTTAACTGTAATTTATAATGCTTATTACTAAAATTAAATAGCTTAAAAACCCTTCAAGTAAATTATTTTTCATATAATCCTAAATGCCACATAAGTCATAACCCAAAGGTGATGCAATAGGCAACAATGATTTAGTAGAATTTTCTAACTACCATTAATAATAATCCACAACTTACTTCAAGAATTCATATGTAAATTAACATGCACACCTACTTTTATGTGGTGCCATTCTAATCAAAATACATACAAATTTAGATTTTTTTTGTAGCTGGAATTTTCAGTGACTGTTTACGCAGCACAGATGCAGTGAAGGGCTCATAAGTTCAGCAGCATCACTGCTTTTAAGCCGACTTGTACTTTGTGCTACACTGGCAACAGCGACCACAGAGAATAATTAAGTGACTCCCGACAATTTTGCTCCTAATAATAGCTAATCTAAAGATCATTAGTAACAGTATACGCTTGACTTGTGTTATTTATTAAGCTGTTCTTTGTCTTATTAAAAGCTCTGGCCAGAAGCTGATTGATACCCAGCTGCCGCCGTGCGGGGCTGCCGTAGTCAGACGCCATGTACACGTTTTTCCCAGGCAAGAAAATCACAAAAAATAAAACAAAAAAAATTATTTTCACACTTTGGTTAAGCATTATTATTGGTTCCATTTGAATCTCCGAGGATGGCTTCCAGCAAAAAAAAGAGAATATTGGGAATATTACCTACAGTGACCGAACAAATGTGCTTCTTTTAATGTTACTACATTTACGGCATCTCAATTATTCTTACATACCATTCTATTCAGCTGATTTATATAAGCTTTTACGCATAGATTAATAAAAAATATAAAAAAAAGTGCCAAGATCACTGTTGAACAAACATGTTCAGTCCAACCATGTCCAACGGAAGATCTAGCTGGTGTACTGCTTTCAGAGAGTCGTAAGATTTAGTGCATCACACACAACTTGCATGTCCTCCAACACACTGAAACATTTCCATTAATTCTTGTTACACATGCCAGAATTATTAAGGCTTCATTATTCAGTGTAAATAAAGTGTAAATGATGTTAAGTTCTCAAAAAGGGATTTGGACTGAAAAGGCGAACAGAATAATTTAATAACATATCTCCGCTCTCACAGAAAGTATTTCACACTGACAATTTACCCTAGAACATCACCTGTAAAAGCCTCCAGGTATACAAATAATGTCCCGTTAACATTTTTTTTTTCCTGACAGAATGTTCAATTTAAGTTAGCACTATATTTACTGGCAATATATATTTATTATATATATTTATATAATAAATAAATGTATATATTTATCAACTGCAAAGGATGGAAGAAATACCCAAATAAATTATTTTTTTATGCCTAAAGGCAATTCATTTTGTAGAATAATATTTAATAAATTAATTTATTAACCCCCCCCCCCCCCCCCCCCCCCAAAAAAAAAAGAAAAATCATGTGCAAATAAGAGTATTTTAACAATTTCAATGCGACGGAATGAGACAAGAGCGAATCTAACAGCCACGATTTTTAAAAAGGTAAACGGACAACTAAATCACCCTGACATTTCAGGCCGATACTCTCTTTTATCCGTGGAGCTGCCTACTGTATGAAAGCCAATGGAGATGGATGGGTCTGCCTGTCTTTTAACAAAATAGAATGCAGTCAACTATACAAGTAGTGATAAAAGCCAACGTTATCACTCTCCAGACTTTTCCCCTGGGTGCAGCTTTACAGTACTCACTTCTTCTTCCACATATGAGATCACTTCAATATGCTTTTGCCTCTTATATACGCCTAAAACCAAACACTTCACTTAGAAGCTTTGTTGTCAATAATGTCTATGGGTCCAGACTGCTTTTGACTTCCTGAATGCCAAATAAAGCAGTCAGTTCAACATATTTGATAAAATATGCATCAGTCAGAACATTTATCTTAAGCATAGTGCACCATGAATGAAGCAAAAAAAAAAAAAAAACATTAAATTAAAATAATTAGTTGTGCCAGAAGTAATGTATTTAGGCATGATTAATGTCTCTAGACGACTTCGTCGTGAGGCAACACTGCTGGCTGTCACATGACTGCGCTGCTTCTTTTAAAATAATTTGCTGCAGACACAGCGTTGGGAACTAAGTTTTTATTTTTCTTTGTTAATGCTTCATCTCATATCAGACTCTTCAGATGAAGAAGAAAGGAAAGAACAAGAACATGTAGCCATGTCAGTGGGGATGTCAGTGATAATCAGTCTTTAAAACACAGATGGAAAAAAGAGCACTCCGTTTTTAATCAATACAAATCCAAAATGATCAGCAACAAAACACTTTGGATTCATAATTATTCCTCGTTTAATCTGGGGTTGTTTTTAATACAAAATCATTGTGACCAAAAGCACTAAGTGACGGTGACAGCAGTAATCACAAAACAGGGAAATCAAAGCAGAAAATGACAGAAATTTGACAAAAAAACTTATCTTTTCTTTTTTCCCTCAAAATAAAGAGTAATCACACCTTTAAACATAGATATGAAAACACCAAACTCAATTAAAGAGAATAAAATGGAGAATCATTTCAGCTGTGAAACCTTTTGAGAACTGCCGTTGAAATTGTTTTTTGATAGACGTGTTTGTGATAAAACCACCATTAACCATAAAACCACCATACCTTGTTCCAGCACTTCACAGTCACCGAGAAGACAGTTAATGGTTGCTTTTATTTATTTCCTCTAAGAAACTAATTTACTTTAAGTAGATGCAAATTTGAGTTCATGGACTCAGATGGACTTGATGGACTTGATGACAATATTTAAAAACTAGCCAGAACTGTATACAGAAGAGAAATGTATGCAACTTCACTCCCGGCTCCTGGCCGTCCATTTGTGGCGGTTTCTAAATCATATTTTCAAACATCTGTAATCTGGTCAACTTAGACTAAACCAGGACACAATTCTTCTTCTGCTTTTTGTTGTTGTTTTGTTGTTTTATATTTTTTATGCATTTTTATTATCACACAAGTATTATACATTTTATTCATAAAACAAAAAAAATCTATTTTTCAAGTCCTTCCACTTTAGACCTTTGAATTTTATGCTATTAAACTAATTAGTTTTCTTTAAGGGGGAAAAAAAAGCCTTACTTTTCTTTGGCATCCAGTTGAAAAGGCTGCACTCAATCAAATAAAACCCCTTCCAACATGTCTGGTGTCTCTAGCTCATCAAAGGTGAGCCTCCAGCACTGCAGCATCACAAGAACCCGTATCATTATTATACGACCCTCTGTCATTAAGATTTGACATTAAAGGCAAACCATTACTTTCAATCAAACCTTCTGATTGCTCCTGACCAGGGGTAAAGCCGGCCAATCAACTAATCTCTGAAATCAAGCTGGCCATGATGGCTTTGTGTATCTGACCACAAAAAAAAGAATGTTTTATAGTATATAAACACACACACACATATATATATATATATATATATATATATATATATATATATATATATATATATATATATATATATATATATCCCCAGTGGAAATCCAGCTGTTTCTCTGCTGCACTAGCAGTGCTAACACTTTTTTAATGGTATTTTTTTACAGATGTTGTTTCAGTCGTTTTAGCAGCAGTCAGATGTATTCTTCAAATCAGAAATGGGGAGAGCAACTTGAAAGAGTTAAGAGAGAAAGAGTGAGAGAAAGAGAGAGAGAGATTTAAAAGATTAGGCGAAGGAAAGATGAAAGCAATTAAAGAAAACAAATCCCCAATTCCCAGATGCCTTTGAATGGTCCACTCTTGTGATATGCCCCTTCCTTTCTATGCTATGCATGCCCTCCCCAGCTGCCATCGAGGCTATAAATATCACTTATCACACTAACTGACTTTTCTCTTGAGAGGCAGTGGAAGAAAGAGAAAATGAGGGGGACCAAAAATACCAGCGCAGGTATGATTGCTTGCCAAGACAAATGCCATCCGTCAACTTTAGCTGAGCTCTATATTCATCCACAAGTGGAATCCATCCATCCAGATGCAGGGAAGGAGAAAAGATGATAACTGGTGTGCTTCAGTCATGTCTACTCTGCCCCAACCAACAGATGTACATTCTGTAAAAGGCGAATCTTTACACCGTATTTGGCGTTGGTTTTACTGTGACAGTCGTTTCTAGCCACTGAAAAGCAGCTGCTGTCTTCACATCAATTGGTTTCGAACTTACAACTGTAATTTAAAACTTCAAAAAGGTTTAAATAGTTGTGGCAGATGTGGAATTGATGGGGTGTTGTTTGTAACACTCTCAAAAGTTAAATCAACACCGATGAGTTTGCTGTGCAGCAGAGCCCTCGCTGTGCTGATCAATGCGAGCAGTGGAAAGAGCCAGAGGCTGCTGTGGGTGTGCACAGGCAGATGCAGCGGTGAGCGAGGAGCGCTTAAACACACATGCACCGCGCGGCTGTGCATGCACACTGTTTATCTTGCATTGTTTTTCTGTGCTATGAGTCACCAAATTAAGCAGAGTAACAGAGCAGCACCAAGTTGATCGCTCAGTTTGAACCTCCAACGTTTACCCATAATGGCTCAGTAGCAGAGCGACCCTGCTGGACCTTCGAGGTAGGCATACCCCTGCATGAGCCCAGAGATAAGCCAAGCTGTAAATCTAACCTCACACATTTAAGGTGGTTTTTACCTCCCTCTTTTCTGTAGCTTAAGACTTTTGCCTTGTTCTGCGGATTGATTGCATCTAACATATAAATCTGTGCTCATTTTGGCTTTATTTCTGCCCCAAGGCTGCCGGCAGCGAATCAAAAAGTAAAAGAAAATAAAGCAATATTTACAAGTGAATTAATAAAAGTTTAAAAAAAAAAAAGTGATTTAATATTAGTGATGACAGACATGGTAAATGAAACCACCCAAATGAATGAAAAGAAACTCTGCAGCCAGGGACAGAAGAGCTTCAGTGCCAAGACTGCAAACAGAAACTTTAATTTATAGCAGCTTAGATAGATATGTTGGACATCTGAACCATGCAGATGTATTACAAAAGTGTTTACAGTGAGATTCTTGTTTGGATATTACCTAGATTTATTTTATTCCAAAACCTCTATAAAAATCAGTTTCACAAGGAGTAATGGCAAAAAATGGGTCAACAAATGGAAATCTCTGTGAGAAGTAGTAGAAGTAGTGCACTGTGATGTGGGCAGGCTCACCGAATGAACCGACTCCAGGCCATTCCACTCACCTGGAAGAGTCGCTATAAACTTTAGAGTCTTTTAGAAACCTTCAGGGGTTGATGGCAGAGTAAGGTCAGAGCATGTTGTGAACTGAATCTAGTAGCCATCAATACTACTTATTAATTCAGCAGAAGAAAGCAATGGACTGTTCGCTTTTCCAATCTGCGACCAGGCGGCCACAATCAGCACAGAAACTAGGAAAGGTTTTTGAAGCTCTACGCGGCGGTATGAATACACTGTAACTGTAGAGGTCATTTGTACTCCTTGTTGCCTTGGTTACAAATGCTGCATGTTTACAACAGTCTATATGTGAAATTAATCCTGAAAAAGCTTGCTAGAGCACTGATCTGAAGGGGTGAATCTACAATCTCAAATCAGAAAAAGCAGGAATGGTATAGTCAAATGCCTTTACTTTTTTGTGTTTCGACCTTTTTTTATTCTTTTTTTTTTTGTCATAAATTTTAAAACACTGTCACCTTAAATTTGGCATTGACTGGTTTTCGTACAGCCATGGATTCAAGTTGAAGGTGTTGCCTCCTTGCAGGTTGGATCGCCTCCCTCCTTCAAACTGTCTGGGTGTTGCCGTTAAGCAAATAACTGTCATATTGTCAATTTTCTTTTAATGTCTGAGGAGAAATGTGCTGGTGACTCCTCTCCTCCTCTCGGTCACCATGAAATAGTAAAATGTTCCACATTCAACACTTGAGCATTTGTCTCTATATTCATTTGTGAATAAAATGTGGATTTATGAGATCTGCCATATGTTCCCCACATTTTGAGATTCAGATTCATAAATAGTTCAAGTATAGGGACTTTATTTATTTATTTTTCATTATATTTTAAGGCTTCAGGGGCATTTTTTGAGAGGAGAATGGGCAGAGAGGAAAGAGGGAAGATGTGCAGGAAAAGGGGCACCAGCTGGGAGTTGAACCCTGTCGAACCTAGTTTCCGTTGACGAGGTTCTGCTCAACCACGTGACCTCTCCGTTGTAGCAACACTTACTTGTACTTAACAAGGAAGAAATATACAAGTCCCCTCCAATCTTTCTCCGAGGAGCACCGTTTTTAAACATACATTATTTTTCTTACACTCTTCCTGACAAAGTGGAGATCTACAGCCCACCTATACTGAAAGACTTAATGATTTTTTTTTTATTTAAGTAAAACAAAGAAAGAGTTGATATGGCTTACTAAAGTAAGTATAAATTCAAATGTTATCTCTGCCATAGTGAGGCAAGGCAGCCTTATTAAGAAGTCATCACAGATCTGAATGCAAAATCAAAAATCAATTAATTCTTAATAATATAGATGGAATCAAGCATTTATTTGTCCTCTCTTACGTACAAATAAGGGAAAAATTATCAGATTTTTGTGGCAAATTAATAATGCAATGGCGAAACTCATTTCAAGGGCTTCACACACTTTGTCTTGCCAATCTAATTGCATTTATCAAAGTATGTATGTGCATTATGCTGAATGAATAAAGACAATATTACATGAGCAAGGCATTAACCAGTGTCACCCATCTATATAACATCTAAACATCACTGCTCCGAGTTGATACAAGCTCAGTAAAAATTGCTTCCGAGCGGAAGGTAACATTGCTTTTTTTTCTTTTTAAATGAGGCTTTGATGAACGAACGGCATGATCACTATATGTTACAACTGGTACCATCTATACAGTCATAGCTGCATAACATTCAATTGTTTTAAAGAAATAGTGGTGGAAGCATATGACTTGACTGTCCACTCCTGATCTACCGCAACGAAAGATGAAGGTGAAACTGCTGGCGGCACTGTTCAATTACTCTGGTGACATAATGATCAGCAAGGTAGTCACCTAAACGGTATTAATGGGACGGACGAACGGACGGACGGACAGATGGACAAAGAAACTTTTTCCCAAGCTGGAAAGAAAATAACAGAGCGAAAGTTTGAAACTGATTCCATCTATAAACGTAAGATGACACAATCCTGTAAGTTTGTTTGGGGTCGCCTACGTCTGAGGACGTGTCATTCAATGAGCTGTTGAGGAATGCAGGACACATGCAGATATGTAGAACAGTGTTCACCAATCCAGGTCCTGCATATTCTAGATGTTTCTCTGCTCCAACACACCTGGCTCAAATAAACGGGTCATTAAGACTTTTCTTTTAAAGGTTCCTGGTTTTTCTATACTGATGTGAATCATGAAGAACATTACAAAGCACCACGGTACACCGCAATGTCCAAAGTTTTTTTTCACCAGAATCAGTATAATAATGAATCAACCACGGAAAAACAAACATGCTTTAGTCACTATTAAGTTAATTTCAATTTATGACAATTTATGAAATGACACAAAACCACAGACCTGTGTTTCACAATTGCACCCTGACCTTTGCTTTCAGGACACGTGTGACCTTCTTGTGCTTTTAAAACTGCTGCTGCATCAAATTTGGTTGCATATAAGCACAAACATTTTGCCAACAATTATTTAAAGAGCAGTGTTCCTGTCTCTTTTTGTCTACGTAGCCCTGTGACTGTAAGTACAAACGATAAAATTTGTAACAGACACTATGTGGTCATCATGTGCTATTCTAGTCTTCCATTCATCATAAGTGTCTTTCAGCATCACTGCTCATCCAACTGAGTACATCTCAGCAGCGCACTTAAAGCACATGCATATATTTTTTATCACTTCATCACATGAGTCCATATACTTTATTACACAGTGAAAAGCAAGCAACAATTTCAACCGTGAATATTATAGAAATTAAAAGCCTATCTAGCAGAACAGACTGTGACCAGATCATATTCTGCAACCAACCTCTTCAGCCAGTGCAATTATTTATTTATTTATGTATTTATTTACGTTACAACTTCTCACTTAAGAGCGGCCAGCAAATTTCCAGACTTCTATGCTGCAAGCAGCTGAATATTGTGCTGAGCTCAGTGTATCTAATCATCCACCACGTAGTCGAGTGTTTCCCCTGTACAGTGCAATATATTTGCCGCATATGTTATGAGGCATCTACTCGGGGCAACAAGTAACATTTACCTCACTGCAGCAGGGCAGCGACGGACACAGCAGTGCAGGCGTTATGAGAAAGCTGCACGTGTGAGAAAACGATATCGTTCATGCATTCAACACCGATTCATGCAATTACTCTGGTGCTATCATACGGTGGTGACAAATGGAGCAGAATTTTTAGTTATTTGATTAAAAATGGACATAGAACAGACATGTGGGGAGCAAGAGACAGGAACTGGTGTAGAGAAACACCCAACCCCAGACAAAAAGTAGTAAAATCAGCGTCCTACTCTGAGAGGACCGCAAAGGCACTATTTAAGAAGCAGCCAGCTGACCTGCTACCTCACATGCTCTTTGAGAAACCACAGACTCCATATATTACAATCGTAGGACATAAATTGGTTGAAATATAAAGACCAAAACAGACATTTTCTGCCCTTGTTGTGGTGCAGGCCACACATGGGAAAAGCTATGTTTGCTGAGGAAACCGGTTGCTCATGATACCCCAGTGAAGCATAACATAAAACAGCCCGACAAAAAAATATTTCAGGGCAAAAAAAACGAAACGGTAACACCTTTCCTGAGAGCACCTTGTACCAGTCTTCAGAAATGACGGCAAAGCGCAATGGAGAATTTTTCCAACAAAAGGAGGGACTGTCCTTCATAAAACTCAGGGGACACAGAACGGTTACCAAAGAAATGGCATAAAGTTGAAGGAGTTTTCAGGTTTGCAGCAGCCAGATGAAGATGCCTGTATACACAATCCTTTATATACCGTTTCTGTACATTTAAACAGTTTAAATGACCTCAGGGTGCTTGTAAAAACGCAACCCACACTGAAACTTCAGTGGAATCACATTTTTGAGTCTTGTCACAATCTAAGAGTTGAGATTTTAAAGCAATTTCTTACATTGTTCTCTGCCATGATATATAGAATACAACTGTTAATAATATAATTTTATTTTCAGCTGATACAATTACAACACTAGCTGATTATAAGAAGTATTTAGGCATTTTCGAAAGCATAAAGCATACAACAACGATAAATAAGGCTGATATAAAGCTGAAATGTTGGTGTTGGAAAATAATAAAAAAAGAAAAAGGTCTGGACCTCTTAAAACTGAAACACCTTTTACACAAGTGTATAATGAGGAATAAATTAATTAACAGATAGCGTCATCCTCAAAACATAGCAATATGGCAATTTAGGATGTACACACAAGTCAAACTTTGTTGAATTATGCGGATGAAGGAAAAGTTTCACTAAGTTAAAATCCCATAATTAGATAAACTTCGCAGCGAGGGCTTATCCTTGAATTAATTTCACAATCTTTTAAGACAGTAGGAAAACTTGCATTTTGCTTGCACAGCAGAAAAACATCTTTGACCCTAAATGTAATGATGTTTACTGTGCTGCTTTAAATATGAAATAATGCCACCATGCAAAGGGAATGTCGGGCTTTCAGTGATGTCTTTGAACTGTTCTTTGGACGGAGCAGCGATAAATGCTTTTATAGAAAAAAAAAAAAAGCAAGATATCCCCCCCCCCACGTCTGATAACAACTGGGACACATCCCAGTTTCCCAGAACCCTGAACTGAAGGTAACTGGTACTGAGAGTTGATCGTGACACAAGCGTCTCTGCGTAACATTACCAAAGTGTCCTTTGGTTAACTGGTTTTGGAGTAGAAGTGTCTTTTGAGCAGCCAAAAAAAAAGAAAGTAAAACTCAGTGTCAGTTGTAATGCTGGTCCTCCAGCTTCTAGCTCAGACTAGAGATGTTTTATTTTTCCGATACAGATTCTGATAACTTGGCTTTGGGTATTTACTTATTTATTTATTTACAATTTAATATTTACCTGGTTTGATTGACATTATCATTGCTGTTGCTGTTTGACAAGGTTAACATCTTTCTAAAACATGAACAAGAACATGCAAACCATAACTGACATATAATCTTTATGATTATCTAGCACTCATTTAAACATTATAAGAACTCATTCATTTACAAAAATTAATATGATTATTCTATCTTGCACCTCTTGGATAGAGTAGTTTTTCGAGCTCCATCCCTGACGTGGGGATCGGCACCACGCCTCCAGATGTTTCTTTAAGCATTAACAAATGTTAATACATTTCAACATTTTAACTGACAGTAATACGCTGGTTGTCCTGAACAATGGCGGCTAAAGTTTACCCTTATTGCTGAGGCTTTCTTTCTTTAGTTCTAAAAAGTAAAACTAGAGAATTTCCGTTGTGTTTCAACCCACTTTCCGTAATTTCATTAGTCAGGATTGAATGTGGTTTTCTATTGGCTGGCGGACTTTTGACAGTGAGAAAAATCTGGGGGAGAGGCTGAGACTGCAGAGAGGGAGGTTTGTGTGAGCAGCCGTGGACTTGAGGGAGAGCACAAACGTTTCTGCACGCAAGCAGGGACTTCTTGAGTTTTGAGAGAGACCAGGACAATATCTGAAAGTGAAAACAGAATAAAGCTCTCAAAGATTTAAATATGCTCTTGATTAATGACAGGAAAACAACGCCATAAGAGCCAAATTGACATTTCAACTTGAACAAATTTCCAAATCTCTTTCACAGTTTCCTAATCTCCTTAGATGTTTCCCCAAATGTGTACTAATCACACGAATGTCAAACTTGTGTGCAAAAGGGGCAGAAAACTTCTTAAAATGTCTCACAATATTTCAGACCAATGCAATCCACAAATACGCAGTGAACTATACAGCTGTACTATTCTAGATGGGTTACAATAATTATACAATAAAGTAGAAACAGGCCAGATGAATCAATGAGGATTCCTTGGTCAGGATGCTGAATCGAACTAATTCACATTGTTGAATGATTGCAGAGAAATAAAAAAAAAAAAAAAAACAGTAAAAACCTAGCTAGAGCTATGGTGAGTAAGTATGACGAATCAATAAAATGACTTTATAAGCACATTTGAGAGTTTACCATTAACACCAAAGATCATCATCGAAACCCTCTTGGGGTCAGAAAAAAAGCCTGGTTTTACTAGTGATGGCGTATTTAACAGGATTTTAGAAATTATCTGTGCATGTGACTGAAAAATCCCAACACATGATCCATTTTAATAAAAGCACAGAAAAGCACAGAAAAGCCATTGTTGTTGGTCATTTCAATCATATCCATGGTGAGTAATGTAAACCTCCACCTGGAGCTGTAGAAACTCTTAAAACATGATTTTATTTCATATATTTTACAGTGTGACATTAGTTCTTTTGGGATAAATTAAGTGATAGTATATGAAAGTAAATGGCGTGCAATGAGTATCAGTAGAACGCTAAATTTGAGAATAGAAACCTAATTCTTGGCTTTTTCTTTTTTTTCCCCTCACCGAGAGATTTATTATCATCTCTTCCCACTCAAAATGACAGCTGAATTATCACTTTGCTCACTGAGAGACAGCTCATTCCAACACGTCAAAGCAACCGCACTAGCCACGGCCAGCACTATCTGATTTCACACTACACAAGCTGCCCTGCTTAGTATTGCAAGTAGCAAATTCATTACAAAGCTCTCACTCCATCTCACTCTCTTTCTTCTTACTGATGTCCTTAACCAATGTCACCCCTTATTCATTTGCTGCCTTATTTCCACGAGCCCGGATGTTCATGGTCGATGCGTTCAGGGTGAAGAAGCTCTGCATTAGATTCCAGCTGTTGCGCACACACCTGGGAGTCCGCTCCACTATTGAACATGCTATTTGAACACATTGCTCCACTTGTGTTTAAATATGACAAACATCCCTCAAATATGACTGTAAATTGCATCTATTTCCCAAGGTAGCAGCCGAGATGTGGAGATTTTTTTATTATGTGAGATTGCCTCTTCATTTTTTACTTTTTTTTTTCTTTTTTTTTTTTTGCCATTAGCTGTCAGAGAAATTTTGAAGCATGTTACACTTGACAAATTGAATTAATTTGAAAACATGATTTAACACAATGGATAAATTGCAGCTTCAAATAAATTACAATACATTTTCCTTGGTAGACTAGTTTTTAAAAAAAGGTGTTCAGCCAGCTTTACACGACAAAAAACGTGGTATTTTGAGATTCAACAATCTTTTCTTGCACTTTTTCCAGTGGGCTGCAGTTGCTTTGAGGTAGACTGGGTTGCCTATGTGTTGGAAGCTTAGTAGTTTTCCTAAGCAATATTACGAATTCCCTAAACAACCCTAATAAGTCTTGAGTGTACATGGAATCAAAATGAGTAAGAGGCGGTGCAATTTAGTGGACCAGAATTGATCAATACGTTTATTTCTACAAGATGATTCCAGATACTTTCGCAAAAGTATATTTGAAACTTGTTTGCAATGGATGTCAATCTTTCATAGACCGGTTATGAAGGTATATTATATTACATGCATTTTTTAGATATTTAAAAGAAAATACAAAATATATTAAAACACAAAATTAATTCCTGTTTAAGTATTTCTGTTCATTGATCTAAAGAGTCTTTAAGGTTATTTCGGTGCAAAACAGTACAGTATTTACGAAACCAAAACCATAGCTTGTTTCTTCTTTAATCAGACCATTTTGAAACTGACAGCTAAATTTGAACCTCTTTTAGCCCCCCAAAAGGCTTGAGAGTGGCCTCTCACTTGTTCCAAGGTAAAATATTGATTACTGCATTTGTTGTCAGCATTTAATTCCTGAGCTGTTTTGTCAGGACAGAGATGTCAAAGGATGCACTGTGCATGTCTCAGAAACTACACCGGGCCTTTTATGGTCTTTTTTTATTTATTTACATGTAGCAGCAGGTGATTGAGCTTTCAGAAGTCCACTAAAAACCAGACTGACACCCTAAATTCCTGATGAGTTTAAGCAAAGACATTGTGGGTTTAGAGCAATGTTTGTTAGTTTAAACCTTCTTTCATGATAAGGAATGTAAGATATTGGGAAAATAAGATGGGAAACGCAAGTTCTCACCTCATCATTGAATGTTTAGATACAACTGTGAGAGGTTGGTCATAGGCAGCTCGTAATAAACTCTACAGGGATGCTTCAAGTACATGTATTTGCCGGCAGTAATCACATCTTAGTGGAATCTGATCACGAGTTGCCGCTCCAGAGGCACACATACACTACGTTAATGCCAGGTGTGAACCGGCTCGCTGTCAGAAGAGCTGTCCACTTGGGATCAGATCACCCAGAACGGAGGTTAATACCAAGTTTAAACTATACCATGAAAGAGTGTGACGGTATTAACATTTGTGTTGACACCATCACCTCCACCGGCAGGGTCGAGGGCTACCCTAATAACAGGCCGTGGATCGCCAGTGACCTGAAACACATGCAGAGCAAGATGGAAAAAAAGTTTTAAAAAAAAGCCTTTGGGTTAAGAACCTCAAATCTATTGAGAAGGGTGCAGAAGCAGATAAGTGTACAGGAAAATCTGGAGTGCTGGTGTCTTTCTACAAGAAGAGACAGAGTTGACATCTGCAGTCATCTGTTAGAGCAGATAGAGAGGAGTTGAGCCATTAACTTTTGAAAAAATAATTAAACAAACTACTAAAGTTACCTGGAAAGTGCTCTGGAATTCCCGGAGTTGATTGTACAAAGAATAACACTGCATAGTACACTAAAATTAAATGAACATTACATATCAGAGTAACTAAACGGTAGTGTTTTCAGACTTGGTCAAGAACAGAAGATGATTACTGCACACAACTACATTGTATAAAAATCCAAATGATGTAATACTGAATAAATGACTCACTTTTTACTGTAACTGTATAATTTCCTTTTGGTAAATTTAAATTTTGTGTGGTTGAAGTATCTGTTTTTGGGGAAAGTTGTCAGTATTGTTTAGGAATACTGTCCCACTTTTCTTTACATAATTGCTTCTGTCTAGTGAAGTTTGCAGGCATGCAAAGCTCTCTTCAGCTGCCACCACTCCATTTCAGTTTGGCTGAAGTTTGGACTCTAGGTCACTGTGACACCTTTATTTTCAGCATTTCTGCTGCACATTTGACATTTTGTGTTTGTCATGTTGAAAAATTCAGCCTTAACCATAAAAAGAAGGTCCTCAGACTAGAATATTTTGATGTACAAAAAGGAATTCATGACTCAGTAATTGCAAGGACCACAGGTCCTGCAACCACAAGACAGGCTGGAATCCCCGTTTCACCACCGTATTTGACAGCTGTTAGGAGGTGCTCCTGCCGATGTGCAGCATCTTTCCCGCATGTGGATTAGTGCACTGTGGCCAAGCATAATGCAAGGCAATCGCATCTGTGCAAAAGGGACACTGATCAAGTCTTGTGGCTCACAACTTTGCCACTCTACACCATCCTGCCATGGAGAGATGAGAAGAGAGAAGAGCCACCTTTCTGAGTGTGTGTGTGTGTGTGTGTGTGTGTGTGTGTGTGTGTGTGTGTGTGTGTGTGTGTGTGTGTGTGTCTGTGTGTGTGTATGTACTTTGAACTTTAACAATGACTATATCTGAAGTCTGCAGAGTCTGACAATCCCGCATAGTCTTTTGGTTTTTCTTTTCTTCCAGCATTTCACAGTCGACCTTGCGAGGACCTCCACAACCGGGAGAACTGACAGCTGTACTGAAGGTTTTCCACTGGTGAATTTTCATTTTCACTGTCAAATGACGAACCCCAAATAGTTTGGAAATAGGCGCACAAGCCTTTCCAGACTGATATCTTTTCTCCTTGGTATTGTAGTAACATGCACATGAATGCTCTAAACCAGTGGACTGACAAAACATCTGTTTTTATTCATCCATCCATCCATTATCTATACCCGCTTAATCCGTTACCGGGTCACGGGGGTCTGTCGGAGTTTATCCCGATGCATAGTAGGCGAAAGGCAGGGGTACAACCTGGACAGGTCGCCAGTCTGTCGCAGGGCCACATAGAAAGACAGACAAACATGCACACTCACACCTACGGGAAGTTTAGTATGATCAATTAACCTTCATGCGGGTTTTTGGACTGTGGGAGGAAGCCGGAGTACCCGGAGGGAACCCATGCAAACACGGGGAGAACATGCAAACTCCACACAGAAAGACCCACCGGGCCGGGAATTGAACCAGGAACCTTCTTGCTGTGTGTATTCATCAATAACCTATTCATCAAGTGTATTTAATTATTTAATTCTCAAGATATGACTGCTTCTATGAAAGCACAGGGTGTACTTAGTTTTTGGAAAGGTGCTTCTGCCTCGTGGCTTGATTATTGTTAATTATTGACTAGTTGGAATATATCACAGACTTTTTTTTTTTTTTTTGGTTGTTATTGAATGAAGTTTTAATATGCTCTGATTTTCTTCTACGCGAGTCCAAGCGGGAGCAGAGAGACAAAGCATCAGAAAAAAAAAAAAAAAAAAGAGGGCTGAGCTCCTATAAAGCTTATGAAGTTAAAAGCAATCATTTTGCTTCTCAGCTCATAAAGCTGTCTTTGGCTGACATGTAAGGCAGTAAAACTCAGGAGCAGATCTGAGGAGTTCGCGGTGATGCTTAAACTCACGCAGCAGATGCCAGAGTCATTCAGAACTCGACCTCGACTAGGTAAAGCAAAAGTAAGGTAGACGAGCAGCAGCTAGTTAGGCTTACTTGGATCCATACAACAATGATTCAAGAAATGTGATGTTTTATTTTCCTTGTGATAAAAAAAAAAAAAAAAAAGCTGCCCATTTCAGATTTTCTGACACAAGCATGGTTTTTAAGTACTCACATATGGAGTTGAATACGTGGAAAATGATGGGCTGTAAAACACCAGTGTCCAGTGGGAAAACCCAAAACTAAATAGTACAACACTACCAGGCAATATTTCTAAAGCTATTTTATAAACAGGGTGGAGGGCATTATCACAGATAAATGTTTATTAATTCATTCATTGACCTATGAAACATGACCTATTCCTCTCGTGTTTAATTTCAATCACTTCAATGTCTTTAAAGATGCAATAAAGGAGACCCCCTAAAACTGCTCCAATATCTCTAAACAAAAAAAAAAAGAAATCTGCCTGCTTATCCTCCCAATATATCTGACTTTCTCCATATAACCTCTGTCTGTTCTCGGTCACTGTATTCGCACTCCTGCGCGGGCTTGAACGCGTCCCCCAAAGAGACCCACTGCTGCATGTTGTCCCAGTCAGATTAAAATGTTTTCCAGAGTCCGACTGTCACTCACTCTTATTCCCCGGAGAGGCTGAATGCCCTCCTTAAGCCCTTCACCGAGGTATGCCGAGACACTCACCGTCAAGCCAACAGCGCTGCTACAACCATCTTTGATGTTTGACTTTCACACTTCTTGAGTAATAATTTTAATAGCAGAAATTCTGTCACAAACATTAATTTGACCAGGGCTGAGCCTCCTCATCCAAGTCATAGACAATGAGAAACCGAGATTTATGATCATACGTTTACTTGAGGATATTCTTTTTGAAACTGTATCATCCAAAAGGAGAGTTAGATTTGGCAGAGCTTGATTACTTTTATAATTGTGACTAAGCCCTCTATGACTGAATCGACTTTCATCTTGATAATCTTCATTGCAGCGCAGTTAAATAAAATCACATTTCACTCAGATTTACAAGATGAGCGAGACGGCTGCTTATCAGAAATGTTCTTGCCCAGTCAAGCTTATGCTAAAAGAGAAACGTTAATATAACAGCATCCTCATATAACGTTTGAGATTTCTGTCTGAATCAAGTACGAGTTTTAAGCCAAAATGCCGTTAATGCCTGTACAGCATGGGTCAGCATATCCAGAACCACGTCCAGTCTGACAGCGTGATTTAACTTGTAGACGTCGGCGCTAACTTTACCAACCTTTACCATGTTTTTAGTTTTGTGAGATATTCTCCTTCACTCTTACTGGCTGTACCAAACATAACTTGTAACTCTTCTGAGCAGCTGCTCCAAAAATCTTCCTGCTGTTGAATACATTGGCAGGTCTTCTGGTAGCTGGCCGGGAGCCATCCGCAGCTCACAACAGCATCCATCAACATCACCCGCCGTCTTTATCACATCACTGAGAACTTCCCACACGTCTTCATTGACAGGCCATTAATAATGACATTAATATTTACTATAAAAGGAAAGTTCTTCGTTCCACAAGTCCTTCATTTACCTGAAACATGGCAAACCAACTCCTGGAGTGAGACTGCAGAGGGAATATTAAGCAGTACTTATTCTAAATTTTTTTTTGTTTCCCCTTTCTTTATCCATTTTTTGAATTCACCATTAACACCTGTTCCCCCTCACAATATTGTACTTTACTGTGAAACATGTTACCAATAAGGAAGACATTTCCCTGCAATAGCGCTGGGATAGACTCCAGCAGACCCTCGTGACCCTGCGTTGGATTAAATGGGTACTGATGGACGGACGGACGGATGGATGTCAACAGTGCAGGTTAAATGTCAGTCCTCGCAATCAAAACAAAGTAATCAGTCATGGACAATACAGACACCCTGTAAAATGTTTGTATGTGTTTCTCATAGTGGGAAGTTTTTTAAAACAGAATGGAAAATGCAAAAAAAAAAAAAACAAGAATCCATGGCATTTAATATTCCTTCCCTCATTGGCATCATTTAACTTGCTAACACTCCATCCATTTTTGAATTTCGGGCCTGGAACATATTATTTCACACAAGTGATGTCAATAAACAGATTTTACCCCAGAGCCATTACCCTGCTGAATGCCCTAACATGCACTAACTGTTCCTGCCTGCATATTATTTTTAATTATTATCACTTAGCTGGTATAATGCACCTGCACTTCACATACGCTCTGCCATCTCAGGTTTTGCACTAATTGTCATAATTTTGTTTCATTGTTTACTGTCTTTCATGTGATTTGCACTTTAAGGCCAAGTTTTGACTCTCGTTGTGCTTATGTATGATGACAGTAAATTCTGATTAAGTTACAATAATGTTGATTGTTATCCACTAAATGTGTTCTTGTTTTTTTCTTTTTCTTTTGGCACTAGTGGCCTTTATTTCAAGAGAGGAAAGTGGGAGAGAGAAAGAGGAATGACCTGCAGCGAAGGGTCACAGGGTGGGAGCTGAACCTGGAGGATCTGCGGCGAGGATTTATAGTCTCTGTACAAGGGGGGTGTCTGCTCATCCTGTTCAGCTATGCAGCACCCCTGTATTGAGACTTTAGAGCAACATATGCTGCGTTCAAGATGACATTTTTATGGAAAATCCATGCATTTTTCAACAACACATTCCCAAAACCACATTCTCCACACATTACAGGAGGCGAGGCTGAGGCAGAAGAGGGTCGAGGTACAATAATGGGCTGCCTGCGGTCCAAACCTTTCCATAATAAAGAATATGTGGAGAATTCTGAGGTGAAAACTGTTGCACACCTTAAGACACGACTGCAGGAAGAATGAGATACCACTTCCCCACATGAATGACCCCGGATGAAATTGTTCTACCACAGACTGCGACATTTTGCTGCAAATACTGCAGATCCAAGCCTTCTTCCATTGCTGAGTGTTGCATCTCCAGTCCAGTTTGTCCACTCGTGACACATCCCACAACAGCAATAGTTATTTGAGTACTTCTGGTGATGAGAGGACTCGGAGTTGTACTGGATGTCTGATGTGTACCGAGTGAGGAAAAACTGAAAATGTAGTCCCCTGCAGTACTCCTCTGCTGACCACCCACGCAGACATACAACCTAAACAGTGGTCTTTTTGTCAGGTAGTCAATAATCCATTCAGCTGTAAAGGCATCCAGCTATGTCTTTTTCTAGTTTCTCACAAAACACTGTGGGTTGACTTGTGTTAAATGCATTGTAGAAATCAACGAATGTGATCTCCAAAGTGCAACCTGCTTTGTCCAAATGAGAATGGATTTGCTGAAGAAGGTGGATTAATGGCATCTTCCTTGCACTTCGGCTCCAGGTCTCCTGGTCACATTTAAGATGATTATGCATCAAAACAACACCGTATATTAGACGGAAGAAAGAAAATAAGAAGTGGAATGTGGCCACTTTAAGCCATTACTGTCCACTACCTCCTTGAATGTTTTTGTTAGTGATTCACAACTTGTTACTGGGACACTGCATCTCACTGTCTGGGCGAGGATCATGTCAGAGTGAAGGTATGAAAATAAAAATGAAATAAATAAGTTAATTTACTGTCACTGTTATTAAAAAAAACATCAAAGAGAATCTGTTTGCTTACTGCATTTTCCCTTAACATATGTACTTTTACTGATTTAGGTTTGTAGTAATGTATCAAGAAGGAGAAGTAAACGACAGATGACTCCCCCCCTCCTCATTCTGGCTTCTCTAAGACTTCCTCCACTCTCCCCTCTACGCATCCAAGCTTCCTCCCTAGTCATTTGCTGCTTATTAAACAGTCTCTGTCAACCTTGTCCCATCTAATTCTCACCCAATTACAATCTAAATGAACCACAGGACTGCTCAACTTGCTTTGCCTCCTGCCATTGTTTAATTTGTGACGGTAACAAACTCTGATTAGTCCTTTGTAAAGGTTCATAAATTAAGCACTCAAGACAGAATAAATCACCACTCTCTAAATAAAAAAAGGAAATATTTAATTTTCCATATGGATTGCATTCACAAGACCAAAAAGAGAAAAAATATTAAATAAGAATAACTATTTCCTCAGGCAACAGGGTTCTAGCCAGCAAGCCATCCTGCTGTTTTTTGGATGGACTGTCGTCCTAAAAAATGTTAAACTTTTGAAATTATTAGTGAAGGACAGCACTATAATTATACATACTGTTACATAGAGGGGCTTTACGACCCTGCGGCAGGAAGCTCCAAAGCAGCCGGAGCCGTGCCCTTACAATTTCTGCTTTTAGTGTCAAACGTGATGACAGACTACATTTTTCTTTGTCTGATCGGTGTGAACCACAGCGCTTTCAATGTACCGCACAAAACAACGAATGCCCATTGGATTTTGTCAAAACTGTTCAGGGCATAGATGCACCGAATGACTGGTGAGGGACCCGAATTTACCATTTACTGCATGTCTGGCTTGACCGGTAACCGGCAGGTCAACCTCACTCATTACCGACTTCATTCCAGTCCGTTTTGCACAGACTATGTTTTATGCACAGTGGCACATTCACTGTCAAAGCGATGTATACATTCAGCGGGAGTGTGGAAATATTTTATTGTGAGCGAACCCGGGGCCTTTAACATAATTGGACAGACAATTTGCAACATTACCAATAGGTTTCTGAAGGACGGCTTTGAAGCGTCTTCTCGTAACAGGAGGTGACATGTTGTAATTTGGCAAAACGAGTCTCGGAAGCCAGCTGGAGATATGCCAATCAAAGTTAGCAGTGGCTACCACCTCCTTCAGCCGATCCACATTGGAGAGGCTGCGGAGCTGCCGAAACACATTTGCAACGGAATATCCCATCGCAGATGTTGCTTCTTTTACGAAATCACAAATGACAGCTGTGTTTAGCCGAGGCTGGGTTAATACAAACTGCCGACTGCTTCCGTGAGCTTCGTGTCATAATAATGACTGATTAGGAAGTGATGATGACTAGCTAGTGGTTGGGAAAAAGAAAACAACTCCTGGCTAAAACCCAGTCATGCGGTGACACTTTACAGGAATGTCAAACTAGTGAGAAAACCTTCATTAACAACGTGGCAGGTTTTACAGGTAGCACCAAGACTCTAGACGTACAACAGAGCTAATTGGATGAAAGTCATAAGAATGTACGGCAAGAAATAAAATATAGTGACTTAAGGTTGTGAAAGAGATTACTACTATCATTATAATTATTTTATTCGATTGTTAAAGACAGGGAAAATCATAATAAAAGACAGCTAAAACTCAGAAAAGAAATCAGCACATGATAGTAATGTTGGGCGGGGGAGGGCTTTTCTGATTATCATTCAAGGAAAATAAGTGCAAAGCAAAAATAATAATACTACATAAAAGTGAAAATGGCTTCATTTTAACAGTGGACAGTCATAAAATAAATTTATTTAAAAATGAATGAAGAAAAACAAAGGCTGCAGAGATCCCCTCCCTTCACTACCATATCTACACTATAGCATGGATCCCAGGTCAGTTAATATGCATTTTTACTGTGTTTAGATTCTGTTCATGTGTGCCATACAAATGGCAGGTTAAAATCTAAATCAAACCACCTCTGATTGTAGTGTACTTCTCATTCAGCCATCTGAAACCTTTATCAACACTGAAAAAACTGTGAACAGTGATTTACCCGTATCCATCACGTAAAGCTGATAGTATGACGGTATTTTCAACAGCAGAGACCGTAAAACTACGAAGACAAAAATGTGCCATACTTACTAGGAAAATACTATACCATACTAGGAAAAAAGAAAAACAAAAGCATTCACAGAAACATGAAGAATATGGAGATATGTAGGCTAAAAACACATTTCCATTAATTAAAAAAAGCTTTGACCTGTGGGAGTTCAGCCCCTTCAGTAGTAATTACAAAAAGAAAAGAGAAATCTATAAAAACAATGTCTTAACTCTAATTTTGCTTGCTGAGATGAGCAAATGCTAATTAGTGTTATAATTGCATTTTAACTGTTCTATGGTTTTCTGTTCTCAGTTTTTTTAACATATTTCACACTTGAACCCACTGGTCTATGCTATTTTTTTCCATCCTTTTTTTGTTTTAGGTCGTTAAGACTTTCCATTCACAAGATGCAAACAAATAGTTGCATGTGAGAATTTAGACTGAAAAATCTCTGACCGAAACAATGGGATCCTGCATATCAGCAGCTGATATGAGTTTTCTCTAAAGGCTGACGCGGCTCCCGTAGAGACAATGTGAACAGTTCTGGCATTTGGGAGGGATTCAGAGTAGACTCACTGCTCCTCCACATGGAGAGGAGCCAAGTGAAGTGGTTCAGGCATCTAGTTAGGATGCCTCGTGAACGCCTCCCTGGGGTGGTGTATTGGGCATGTCCAACTGGGCGGAGGTCTTGGGGCAGACGGAGGACATGCTTGAGAGATTACTTCTTTCAGCTGGCTGATATTACCGCGGAAGAGTTAGAGGAAGTAGCCTGGGAGGAGGAGATGGATGGATGGACGGACGGACGGACGGACGGACGGACGGACGGACGGACGGACGGACGGACGGACGGACGGACGGACGGACGGACGGACGGACGGACGGACGGACGGACGTGAAATGTGAAAGCCCTTCTAAAAAAAATAATGAATGTAGGTATGTAAATCCTTTTGAGGTAGTCTGGCAAAAAGAGTTCAGGCCACAGCTTCTATGAGGCAGATACTTCAGTGATACCATGCTATTGTTATAGAAATGATTTGCCAAAAGCAGCATCTGTCATCTGTCTCTGAGCCTTGGCCCCTTTGTCCATAACAGTGGCGATCAAACAAAGTAAATACAAATATCTGTGCACAGACAATATATTCCACAGTGTATAATTAGGATAAACTGGAGTAAACACTTCAACACTATTGTTTCGTGGTAATAAACATGAATTATTGTGCAAGTGCATTTGGAGTGGTAAATGCAATGGCATTCACAGCCAGATACACTTATTCTGGAAGAAAAACTGTAATTACACACACACAAAGTATAAGAAATAATAATAAATCATGGGCACAGTTATTGTGTGCAAAAGTCCATGACTTTCAAATAATTAACCGATGGGAACAATTAGTGTTTACATGTTTCTCGAAAATACATTAGAAAATAAAAAAAAAATAGGCATATTAGTTTCACTACGCTACTGTAAAATGCTAAAAGAAAAGCATTATTTTTATTTATGAAGTTGTACTACTAAAAAAGAAAAAGGCTGGATGTGAAATGATAGCAGTATGCAAAGGCAACCCTCTGGGTTTTGTTTGCGTCAAATGGAGGCAAGCAGAAAACCTGTACTTTACCCTGGAAATGAAGACAGCACAATGACTCTAATGCTTACAGATTAAATCACTTCCAGGAAATATTTCTGTGACACTATCACAAAACTGCTTTCAGTCTCATTATCAAGTCCAACAATAAGCACTAAATGCCCAAAACTGCACTCCAAGAGGACGTGTGAATGCTTAGGCCACAGTTTACACAAAAGGGGATATTCTTTCTAATTACAAGTGCCAGTGCAAACAGCCCTGGCAACAACTCAGCTGAAAATAAAACTTTCAATTCCAAGTTTTATTTTCACCAAAGACCATAAAAGCAGTGTAGATGGTCGTTACAAATGAAATTAATAGTCTGAACAACAACTTGAACTAAACCTCTTGGCACTCTTGTGAAATCTTCAATCCTCAACAGCCTGGACGTACAATATTTTCTGAATTGTGACTGACTGTGGTTAATTATCAACTATTAAAGAGAAACCAGACTACAAGTTAATGAAACTTCAAGGTAAATGTGAAGAGGTTCTCAAAAACAGAACAAAGAGCTTCAATGTTTATCAACCAGTAACACCACCACACACCTTGACTTTTTTTCATTGGTGATTCTGAAAGACGAATAACTGCGAATTCAATTTAATTATAGTAATGATATCCTTAGTCAGCCATATTTCAGGCAGCTGGGATGATTAGGCTTTGTTCCCATGGTTACTGGTTTGATGGCCAGCTTTGCCTCCCAAACAAAATCTCAACAGGCAATATTTACAGAGTTCAAGTCAAGACTGAATAATCATTATAAAAGGCATAAACCCCCCCAGGCAATCACTGAAGAAGCATATTGGGTCCCATGTCAAACAAACATTACTTACTCATGTCTGACAGGGGAGTGAACATGGTTGACAGCAAAATAATTATTCACCTGACAACTTTACAGAGAGGCTGACACGGTGAATGAGTGATTTCCAAAGCATATTTGTTTGTCGACTTGAAATTCTATGACAGAAATGTGGAGCTAAACTTAGCTCCATTCATGAAACTCTTACTTAATGTTAATTACATATACACAGATGGTGTCACGCGCAATAAAATCATACCTGCACCATCCCACTAAAATACAAACCTGACTTTAAATGTGACATGCTGACAAAGAATGAATAATAGTGCACAAATTGTGATTTCTTGTAATGTCACACCTATATATCAGTATTAGTTTCACAATAATACATTTTATTAAGGCCATTTGGATGAGACTTACTTGCTAGAATTGCTCGCTAACCAAAGTGCAATCTAGTAATCTGTTATTTTTTTTTTATACTGTCTGAACACAGTAAACGTACTCACATTGATAGATGCTCTTGTCTGCTTTCTCCTTCTCCTGCAATCAGAGAACACAAACACAAAAGTGGTTATTACACAGACTTTGAAGAGCGAAGGAGGTAAAAAAAAAAAAAAAAAAAATCAATTTCTGTGGCCTTCCACGAGTCATTCATTACTTTGCCTTTTCCTCTTTCATTGCAAAAAGAAAGACATTGGCAGAAAAACCCGAACAGTATGGAAAGATGACCGAGTAGATCAAAAGAGTGAGAAGTGTAATGAAAGAAAATGTGTGCTGGAAGATGGTGGATCAGTATTTTTATCAGAATTAAATTGTATGTCAGAAACTCACCGTTACTGAATTTGCAATACAAGCAACAGAATACCTTAAATATCTTGTTTAACAGACTGCAGTCGGGTATTCAGACGCAGCTTTCACCTGATCATTAAGGTTATGCAGATACAGAGAGGAAGAACAGTGGTCAACTGCTCCAAAGAAGGTTTTTTTGTTAACTGCTTATTCAGGTAAAAAGTTATTGATTGAATACATTTACAAAAAAAAACAAAACAAAACAAAAAAATTATAAATGATACAAAATCTATGAGAAACATGAGAAAATGTCATGATTTTGGATATTCAGAATAAAACCATGTGAGTGAGTTGCCACGTGCATATATTTGGGCGGCCAACGGCACCTGAGGGAGGCCGGCTGAATCATTAACTCGCCTCTGTGGGAAACCTTTTAGCCTCTTGGCTTCGTTCGCTTCACAACACTGGACATGTAAAGCAGAGAGTAATGGGGGTTTTTATTTTAATTGTTGGAATAAATTTGGATTCCAAAAAAAAATATGTTTGTTGTCCCTCCACAGCTTAGTTTCGTCTACAGGCTGTAAAAACGGCAATCTTTGAGTATTCTGAAATTCACGTGTTGGAAGACACGCTAACCAAGCTGAGCAGTGAAATGGGACGTTTAAAGGCAGAAAAGCAAATCAGATTTCTTGGGACTTGATCAGATCTTCAGCTCGACCAATTTTCAACAGACGGATGAATCTAAATAATCTGAATTCAGTCAAAAGTCAGTCAACACGTGTGTCCTTGACTTAATGAAACAGGCGCCAGCAGATGTAGCAGTGTGTAGGTTTATAGTTACGAAATCATAGTAATTCAATATGAACTGTTTTTTGAAATTGCTGAACAGAAGCAATGGCTTGTAGGTTTGTAGGTTTCCTACAGTAGGTGACAACAGAACGGTGTGAAGGCATGTTTATGCCCAGAGCAGACGTGTTTGGATCTGGACTCAAACATAAGGCCTTACATAAACATATCCATCAACCTGACATTTATTAACACACAGTCAAAACAAGCACTGTTTATATGCAATGTCATGTTTGACAATGCCAATATGAGGAAGCAAGTGAAGTACGGTGACATTTTGCATTCTTGTCCCTCAGCGTTGGTGCCGGCGGTAATGAGGCTCAGTGATGAAACTTGCGCACATCTCCCACGCCCCTCTGCGTTCCCGGGAGACGCAGAGTCTCATGAGAAACTCAGCAGTTTTAATGTTTCCTGTAATTGCGCAGTCTTTGCCTCTACATCAATATCCCTCTTTCTTCACTCCCTCTGCCATCTGTCTGTCTTAATTGCAGACGTGCTTCCTCATGACGACAGGATAAAATTGAAGGTGCTCATTAGCGCCGCCTTCCATCATCTCAAGTGCTGCTGTTTGATCAATTGATTAAAGAATCAAGCCAAGCACAGAGGTGAAACACAAGCTATGCGCTTCTTTCTAAAAAATACTGTGTTCTCTGATTACCAAGAGACCTTTTTTAAAGTAGTTTTGGTCGTTTGCAGACATTCAGATTTTAGTTGACACAATTCTAAGGAGAAAAACCATCTGCATTCATCGTTGACATCAAGCTGATAAATTTAATAAGACAATTTCTGAAAAATGTATATAATATAAAATTATAATTCCCTCGTAGAAAACATTCTTAATATATTTCAAAGAAAAAGCTGAAGAATTAAATCTAAAACTTTGGTTATTGTGTGTTATCAGATACATGATGTTTCCTTCGGTGGTGAAATTTAAAATCGATCCCACTGGACAAACCCCACTGGGTTTCTATGAAGACGTCGTGTTTTCTGTCCTATATTTTCTTTTTCTAACAGACGTGTTGGCTGTATTAAATGGTAAAATTATGAGAAGGCTGGATGTTTTATGTAGGCTTTTATCATTCTTCTCATTTTTTTGTTTTGTTTTATTTTCTTTTTGAGGGGGTGTTTCAATTTGATTATTTATTTTTTTTTGGGTGGTGCAGCAAAACGGTGGAGTTCATTTGCTGCTGCTAAATCATAACTAACTTCCTAATAACAAATCAGTGCTGAAAAATTAAAGTAATAAACTATTTAATGAGAAGAAACCAAACTACAAATCTATGCTCCATATATTATTTATCATATTTGGCAAGTTTTTTTTTTTATCTGTATGTTTTGAAGAACAAACTTGCCATTCTACATACAGTCACTCGTCTAATGCTCATTTACTTTGAATGAAATTTGTGTTCAGATTTACCTTTAAGATGGTCGGGTTTGAATGACTCACTTTACCTCTAAATCCAACAGTTATAAAGGTGTTATAAAGGTGTATAGAAAAAAGCTGCAGACTGGCAATTTGTAGTGACCAAATAGGTGATGATCAAAGCACGTCAGCGATTTTGCCTTCGCTTTAACAACATTTATCCCAAACATAAAAGGCAATTAAAAACCACAAGCACAAAAAATAGCACTGAAGTGAGAATGACGGTCATTTTCAAATGACAATTTACCAGATGGTTGTACTGAGCAAAGCCAGGATCTCCAACAATAACAGTCAGCAGAGGGGTTATTCAGCAACTGTATTTCAGTTGTGTTTTCAGTGCAAATTGTCATGAGAGCCTGCAAAATTGTGCCATAATCCTCTGGTGACTGCAATGAATTAAAAACAACAACAACAGCCACAACAGCAACATTTATGGGTTCAATCATAATCAATTTGGAGAGGTGGTATCCCAATTGACAATTAAAAAACAAAAGTGGAACCTGCAAAGCTTTGGTCAGGGTGCCATTTCATTCTCCTCATTTTCTTTGTTTAGGCAGTTCATCCTTTCATTTAATGCATAACCCTCTTACGTCTAAACCTTTAATCCAATGAGCACAGTTCAGACCTCCTCTATGGTTTCTGTAGAATCACTTAACTTCTCGACACTCTTAAATAGAGGCAAAAAACAAACAAAAACTGCCTTAGTGTCTATTACATTGCACATAAAAATCCTGATGCTGATCATTTTATTACGCTGTACAGTAAATTCAGCTCTATAAAAGCATAAAGCTATTTCAAATCAACTTCCCCAACACAGTATCTTGTTACGTCAGCCAACATTTACCTGGACACACACTGTTTTTTTGCTTTGTTGGTTTTGTTTTTCACCCCACGGCAGTAGACACAAATAAACACCATTAGGTCCAGACGTATTTAGACAATGACAGCTTGTGTTTCATGAATTTTACCTTCATTCACAATTGAATTTTATTATTTTCCTATTTAACTTTATTTACTGCTAAAATCAGCTAAAGATGCCTTTAAATACTGGAGCGGATGGCAATTTCAACTTTAAAGACTTATTTATATCAAAATAACTACTGCTACTACTTAATATCGTTCTTATTTTTAATCAAATTATCATACAAGAGCAGTATCAGTGTCAGTCTGTGGAAGAACCCAGGCTTCTCGACATTAAATAGGCACTACGTTGTTAGTGATGTGAAATACCACCATATCTGTAGTGTCTTTCCATCACGTCGTCGTCTTATTATATGAGGCGCCACAGGAAATGATGCGGTGTTGCATATATTTTTTAAGGGTGCCACCATCCTGTGAGTGAGACGTGTTTCCACCTGGAATAAAATTAGCAGTGAGGCTACCTTTAGATACCACAGACAACTATAGAAAAAAAGTCTGCATCTGTAGACCTGTGTGTGTGTGTGTGTGTGTGTGTGTGTGTGTGTGTGTGTGTGTGTGTGTGTGTGTGTGTCACAGAAGCTTAACGAATTGCTGGCAGTGCCATACCATACTTATGCAGATTACGGTGAAAATCGATTTTTATATTTAAACATCACTATAAGCAATGCATTTGAATTATTTGATTAAAAAATTAAATATTGCTCAACCCTATTTTATGAGTTATGCTGCAGCACAGTATCCATCCATCTGCGCCAACTAAAGTAATGCGCCAGTATCAATTTCATAACGACACACAACCTTCGGTTGTGGTGCAGGTATTCAGGCAGTTGGCTTTGATCTAGACTTCTTTGCTTAATTTCTCATTTTTCTTTTGTGGGTCTTTTACACTTTATAAGACTGTAGAGTGCATCGTTTTTGGGGCAAAATAACTGTCACCACTCATTCGTTCCCAAAGGCTTTGAGAATGTTTCCTACATAATGTTGATTCATGGATTTGCAGTCAGTCTCCCAAGGGTTGACTTTAAATTCTGGCACCAGCTGAGTTCCAATTCTTGACAGATAAATGGATGCTGATATGCATGGGAATTTCTTTGTTGCATCAAGGGATTTCAGGGGACAAAATTGCATTCCACAGCAGACTGCCAAATTGGCAAAGCACGCACTGAGCAAGATTTGGAACAAAACAGGCGGTGTGCATGGTTCATTGTACAAAGAATAAGGATGACTGCAGGCTGTGTGATGTGCCTCCATCTATGCGAGTCTTGGACAACTTCCTTACTTACAGGTTTCTGCTATGCAAAAAAAAAATTACTTAAAAATGATTCTTTATTTTTGGCAAGGACCAGTTTACCCTTAAGGTAACTTTTTTTTAAGTCCTTGAGAACTATGAACACATCATTGCTTTTATAGGAAATAAAAGAGTTGCAGTCAGCTGATCAACTGATCAGCAACAATTGTGACAAAAAAAAAGGTTTTTGCAGTGTGTAAAACAAGTAAGAAAGACATTAGAAATTAACTTAGGGATGGGAAGGGTTCTGAGATCACTTCTACAGTTTTTAGATGCCATCAGTTTACAGTAAGAAAGATTTATTAACAGTGAAACATTTTTAAGATCACTGCCAATCTCTCTAAAGGTGGATGCCCCAGAACGTTCACCCCATGGTCTAAACATGCAATAAGGAATTGCAAAAAGCAGTGAGGTGTATGTCAGACTCTTTGGGGTTTAGTTAACATGTTACATGTCAAAAATTAGTCAATGAGAAAAAGACTGTATAAATATGACTTGTTTCAAAGGATTCCCAGGTGCAACTTTCTTCTCTCCAAGTAGAACACGGCAACACACATTCCATCCATCCATGTTCTATACCCACTTCCTCCCATACGGGGTCACGGGGATCTGCTGGATCCTATCCCCCTGCTCATTAGAGGTGAAAGGAATAACGGGTCATCAGTGTGTCACAGGGCCACATTTATAGACAAACATCCATGCACACTTACACACACCTACAGGCAATTTAAAATCGTCAATCAACCTTACATACATGTTTTTGGACTGTGGGAGGAAGCCGGAGTGGCCGGAGAAAACTCACGCATGTGGAGAACATGAAAACTCTACACAGAAAGACTCCTGCAGGGCCCGGGAGTCAAACCAGGAACCTTCTTGCGGTGAGCCAACAGCAACAGGGGAAGCATTATGCTTTAGGGCTGCTTTCTTCAGCTGAGCCAGGGCCACTTCTCAAGATTGATGGGAAAATGAAAAGATTCAGATACTAAGATGTTTTGGTGCAAAACCTTCATGTTTACTGTAAAGAAAATAAATAATAAAAATCTGAAACTGAAGAGAAATTTCACATTCCAACATGATAGTACCCAAAGTACATGTCAAAATCAACCAAGACATGGCTTCAGAAAAGGACAATTAAAGTCCTGGACTGGCCCGGTCTGGATTGTCCCACAATCACAAAGGGTGATAAATTCTAAAGTCTAAGATGTGAGAAGTTATAGAAGTTACCTACAAAGACTTGATGCTGTAATAAATGCAAAAGGTGCTTCCACAAAGTATGAATTGGGAGGGGTGTTAAGATCCAAGCAATCAAGTTGCTGAAGGCTCTCTTTTATTTAAAATATTACTAATTTTTTTTTTTCCTCTGGATTTCTGTTATTTGGGGGGGGGGGGGGGGGGGGGGGGGGGGGTTATTAACATTTAAAGATGTAACAAGTCCAGCATGTATGTTGCTTTTTCTGTCTTTATATTTTGAAAATCTTTATTTCATATGGGTGTGTATACTTTTTATATCCACTGTGGATGTCACAGACAGGTATTTCCCACTTGTCGGAGAACGTTTTGTTGTTATTATGATGCACGCCAAGAAGTGCAGTGGGCAGTACAGGTTGTATTGTCCACGATGAAGACTTCATGTGGGACACCAAGAGCGACTGAGGGAGTAAACGACCTGCGCCATCATTTTCAGGGGCCTGTGTTTTAGCCGTATCATTCACGGTCCAAGCATCCGTGTGAGCTGTGATAAACAGCGTTTCACAGCAGCATTACGGAAAGACTTGTGGAGGACATGACAGAATCAACAACTGACTAATCGACTAGTCAAAAAATAAATAATAAGAGACAGATTAGTCTACTTTCAAAATAAGTAGATCCAGCCCTCAATTTTTGCAATGATGACACTTCACTGTTGCATTTAGTATCCTAAATGCCAGAAAGTCTTAAGTCTCAAGTTTAGGATTTCAAAACAGTACTGACTAAATGTGTTTAATTTCGTAATGCGTCTTAGACTTGAAATCCAGTACTTGATCTGATAAAATGAAGCTATCAAGAAATGCATGACAATATCCTGAATTTTAAAACGAAATCATAGTCAAAGTAAATGTAAGAATTTACAAATATGAAAGCGAGTTTGAACCCATTTTATGTTTGAGTTGTACTTTCAATTAAATTATGACTATTACTACTACAAACTGCAATCAGCAGCATTTTACGCTGTAACATGCACAGAACCCATTCAGCCACCGCCGCATGTATTTATCTACCACTGTTCTTTAATTAAGCTGACTGTTGATACCAGGCGACAGCAAACAGATTGGCTATTGACAACTAAAGACAGACAGTAGTTTCTCTTCTCCCCCAAGTGGTGATCATTATTAATCACCACAACTGACTGTGCTTTTTAACTTAAAAACAACCCGTTAGTGCATCTTTTTCCATCTGCCATTTCTGGCAAGTGCCCTGAGCAGTCTGACTAATACTTGCATCTCCACTCGCTTGATTCTAGCTGAAGTCAGGTCTTTCCACCAAGCATACAGTTAAGCCTGAAACGTACTTGTAAATGTTTAACAAATTGGCATATTGACTGGTCAAATGTCTGGTGATCGAATGATCAAACATGTGATTAGTTGCTGTTACATAAGCGACACATTTAAAAGAAGCCTCTATTTATGTTTTGTCTGAAATAAATATTGGATATTCGTGGTACTCAGTCAGTGAAGCTGAATTTCAGAGTTAATTATATACATTTCTTTAAGACTGCAGGCACTATTGTAAATTTAGAATAAAAAATGGATTTAAACCTCTAAAGTTTAGGTAAAGCAGAGATGTGGATAATGAGTTTGACTTGTCACCAAAAATGTGTTACTTACCACCCAGTGAAAGATTAATTTAAAAAAGAAAGGAGTTAATTAACAAAACAAATTAATAAAAAGGCTGATCCGCAGACTTTACACCAGTAGTTCTAAAACTGTGGCTTGAAAGGGTGGGAAGTCTTTGTTAAATTTGTTTGTTTTGTTTTATTGTTTCACCCTGATGGCAAAGCTTTGGCAGACGGAACTCATGATTAGACGTTGGGCAACACGGACTCTTTTTGTGTTACACAAAAGAAGTAGCGTTACCATGGTGATGACACAGGGAGACACAGGTGGAGGTTGACTATATGAGCTGATGGAAGGAGAGTATTTAGCTTTTCTTCTTCACTTTCCACCCACCCCGGGAGACCAGTTTTTCTGCTGTTCCCTACTGAAAACAAAGAAATATAAGCTGAACATTGAACACATGTGCAAAGATGTGCAGGACGGGGTTGTCCAAACCAAACTCACTCAACAAATTTAAGATTCACTGCAACAAATGTTAAAAAGGAAATATTATGCCTGATCCACCCTGTTCTGCTGCATATTAAATTGTGGCTGCTATGAGTAAAGTAAAATAATATACAGACCAAACCATCCGCATGTCTCAGTAAATCAATATAAACTAGCCGTTATTATAGTTTTCGGTTTTTAGCTCCTCTCAAATGTTACGCGGTAAAATAGGCTCTCTGATATGTGTGTTATGTTGTGCACAGATTGAAAATGTTACCTCGATTTTATTTAATCTGGTTAAAATACAGATTGATGAAGAAGTATAGTTGTTTTGTTTTGCTCTAACAATGTGAAATTTCTATTTACTATTTAGAAAAAAAGCAGTTGGAGTAATCCACAAACAGCAAAAACTGCAAAAGAAATGTAGGAAAAAAAAATGTTCTGATTCTTCTGCAAATTCTGGGATTGAGGCAGAATAGTTAGATATCTTTGAGGAAAAAAACAGCGGTATTATCCCAGCGTATCATAGAACCCTGATTTCAAGCATAAACCAGAATAAAATACTGATAAACTGATCAAACACAGTTCTGTCTTTTAGCAAAATAAAAAAAAGAAATGCATATTACTTATGACACGTTTTCATGCATCTCTCTGAATTTAAACGTGGCCCTGTGATGGAGTGGCGACCTGTCCAGGGTGGACCCCTGCCTTTCACTTTCGCTTTCCTGCTACGCGCCGGGATAGGCTCCGACAGACTCCCTGAGAAGGCGGGTATACATGATGGATGGATCTATGGATGTGTTTCTGATCATGAAAGAGCCGGCCAAAGTTGATGCCATCCTCCAGACATCACTGCTATAATATTCACTTAGAGAAGTGAATTTATTTGTGGCATGCTTGGCAGCTAATAATTAGATGACAATCAGGTCAACACATGTACGTCATTAAAATATTCAAAACAGCTACGCTATTTGTATTCTGGTGGTTGTACCTTTGACCAGCTGAATCAACCAGCCAGTTGCACTTCAGTAAAAGCTTTCAGATCACTGCATTAGGGTGCAAAGCAAAGTAGGAAGATATGATTAATGTGTGGGTGGCTGTTTGTGTTTTGAAGTTAAAAGAGCTCCCCTGATGTGTTCATCTGACCAGTGCAGCTCTCACATAAAACCCACTGAAGATGCCAGTCTTAGAGATTAGACCTTTTGCTGGCCGTCGTTTTAAAATTTAATGCTTCACACTTCAGTAACTTTTCTGTCATAGAGATACTGTAATTTTGATTCATAGCATCACCTGAAATACTATAACCGAAAACTGAGACGATGTAAGGAAAGCATCTATTTTTCTGTGCTCACACCTCCACATTTACAGCTTTTGCCGTACAATTATCCCAAGCAAACGTGAATTCTTCATGCTTGCAGACGCTGTGACGCTGTGACTGGAGCTAAATAGTTTCTAAATTGACAGCAAATGTGTTTTGTCAGACTAATTCCTGACTCGCTTCATTTTTCTTTGCAACCCTAATTTGATTTACAGTTGATGTGATTCATTTATCATTATTCACTTTCAATGTTTCACTAGTCTGCTGGACGGAGATGGTGAAGGCTGGAGCTGTGTGTGCGTGTGGGCAGGGTGTGTGTTTGTGTGTGTGTGTGTGTGTGTGTGTGTGTGTGTGTGTGTGTGCGTGTGGGCAGGGTGGGTGTGTGTGTGTGTGTGTGTGTGTGTGTGTGTGTGTGGGGGGGGGGGGGGGGGGGGGGGGGGGGGTTTACACAGGATATTTACCATGGAGTGGGGCTCCTGGGAGGAGGTACGTGACATGCTGGCTGTGTCCAGGCTGCCTCGCCTGCCGCTCCTGTGTCCTTCAGCCAGCCAACATCCCGATGTTCCCAGGAGAGTGGCCACAGCCACGGCCCAAACAGCCAGGCTGCCCATGAGTACTTATCTGAGCAGGAAAGAGAAAGCAACGAACAAATCAAACAGACTACAAAACTCTACATTTCTCTCATTTTTGTGTTTAGTAAAAATAGAACGGTGTATGTTGAATGTAAGAGTTTTGCAGTTTGAGACGGAGACGCCTTTACTCATAATTCATTCATTATTAATGTGGCAAAAATAATCACGTCAAGCTGGGGCCGTTGTGAACCACTAAGTAACTTTGATTCACTCCGATTTTATCCCGGCACCGTCCTTTTCATGACTTTATTTTACTTGACAACACGTCGCCATGCTCTTCACAGAAGAGATAGAGAAAGGTCAGCAGAAATCAAGATATGATTTCAATATTTGATGGCAGCCCCAAGGGTGTGATGTGAAAAGACTGGAAGGAAAGTAAGACAAAGGAGAGCAACATTTTGTGAATAAGATATTCTCAGACGTCGTATGACATAAAAGCAATAATTATTCGTCCTTTCTTATTAAAACAAAAATACACCTAAACTTTGGTGAATTCCTTCTCTTTGCATAAAGATCCTTTTAATAAAAACTACCTTATATCCAAATGTGTGCACACATCATTACATAAACAGCATAATTAAATTATATAAACATCAAAGCAAAAAACTGATGAATCTAATTTTCTGTGTAACAAAGGACACAGAAAATCTTTTCATGTCAACAATGAAACAACCCTCTGAAGTCGCAGATGCAGGAGTGGCTGGGGGGTTTAAAATAGATCCTCTTCACTGTTGGAGCGCTCACACAAACCCGGACAGATGTACAAACAACTCCAGGAGGAAATAAAAAAAAAAAAAAAGGAGCATGATGCTTTACAACTGAGCTGTATGCAAAAAAAAAGAATGATCTCAATTAATAAGTAGTTTCAATGGTGAGTCATTTAAAACGCTAAAAAAAACACTTCCGAATTCAAAGATTGACATATTTCACAATTACTACTGCTTAGGTGGAGGCCTGGAAGCTTTTCATTTCAGTTAAGATCAGATCATTAGACAATGTGCAGAATGAAGAAATGCAGTGAAAATGGAGCAGATAACATATCTGTTTCTTCTTCTGTGGCCTTGTAATGAATTTATAGTTTATTTAAAGGCAAACTTGATAAACATATCTGTGTTGAGGTTTGAACTGGGACAAGGTTGCAGTGCTTGTGTACCCTGGAATAGTATGGAGTGTTATTGAGGAAGCTGTGCTGCAGGTCGGCCTTTAATGTCCACGATGCTGCTGCCGGAAAGCCTGAAAGACATCACAGACAAACTCAGATGGTCTCGCAGCTCAAAGGGGATTTTATTCCAGGGTCAGACAAGATCTGACATGTCCAACCATTCTCTGCAGAATGTCAACTTGTGATGCTGTCTGGCCTCGTCTTATGCTGGGAGTTAAGCTTCGGTCCTTATTGCTGAGATCTCGAGTCCTGGCCGGAACTTGTCGTCTTGTAAACCTCAGAGTCCTCATCCTCTCAGGAATGCTGATTATGAAGCACATATCTGTGACTCAGGTCTGGATGACATCTTCTAGATCACTGTGCCTTAAAACAAGAAGCGTTCCAGCGTGTCCTGGACCTCAACGTTGTTGCTAAGCTCACAGGTATGGATTCACTCTGATCAGTCAGTGTTCGACATTTTTGATAAAATGTTCTATTAATTAATATTTCTAGCAGTGGTATTCATACTCACGCTAAATTACTGACTCTGTTTTGGCCAAAATATAGTACATAGTATGGAGTATCTAAGCATACAATATGAAGTATGTAGAAGGATTTTCTAAAATAAAATAAAAAAATAATCTAAAATAAAGTGCTATAAATACAAAACTAGACATATCATAAAATCATGAAACTGATAATGGCAAATATTCCAGGGAAATGGTGCAAAATTCCAAGGATTCATTTAGGTGTCATTTTCTACACCTGAATGAACCTTGATGGCTCATGCAACATAGATGATTGTCTCTGCATTAAATAGCCAGTTCCTGCCACAGCTTGGATCTGGACAGAGCAGATGGTGAGTCCTTAAAAAAGGTCTTAGAGAAAAGAAGGAAGTGAGACTATTTTGAGAATTCTTTCTCAGTCGCACCGTTTCCAGTGGCTTTCCAAAGGCTTTCCTTTTTTTTTCAATGTAAACATCATTATGAGGAACCGCGGACCTTATTCAGATAGTCCGCTAGCCGAGGCCTAATGGACCCTCGATGAGCGCTCACCCTTGTGGAAATTTCACACCAAATGAGATCTGCCAGTCAGTGTCTTAATGTGCTGCCTGGGCCCCCTGGCATTGGCCCACACACAGCCACACACTTTCACAAATGAGTACACAGAAGCACACACGCAAACAGGGCACCAGTTGCAAAGACCGAACGGTACATTTTGACATTCACCGTGATGGAGAGAATCAATGGCGAAACCATGATTGGACCAGAATATTTAAAAAAGCTCAAAAAGAGAAGCTCTTTAAAACTAGTGCAATTGGTCAGACTTATTTTCTGTTGGACTTGCAATAATTGCAGACTTAGTGAGTGGAAAGTTGAAAAAACATCTACTCAAATCCAAGCTTGCTCTGTCTGTCATTTTTTTCATGTGACCCACTTCAGAACTTCCAATAATCAGAAGAAAAATGATTTGTTGGACCCCCGTTGTCCGGGAACGGCCTGCATCTAACTTAGTTTACAGGTATTGTAAACAGCCATCTTCTTGTAGATCAGCTTTATTTTTTCTACCTTTGTTAGAGTACTGGCAGGGAGGTGGGACTTGGCTAAATTGGTCCACATGTACTTTCAGGCATTAAACCATATCCCCCGAGTTCCTCTGTGGGGAATTTGCTCTGGTATATTGGGTCCAGCCTTCAACAGAAACAGACTGAAAGTTTGGTCCGCATTGCAGGCGATGAGTTGGATTTGTTCTTGGTAGGGGTTGGACTCCATCAAGGCTGCTCTTTGTCATTAATTTAGTATATAACTTTCATAGACAGCCAAGTTGTTAATGGGTCCATCGTTGGTGTCTTCTGGGCTTCTGGACTGCATCTCTGCTCATAGAAGATGATGTAGATGATGATGTAGTCCTGTTGCCATGATTTACAGCTCTCACTGGAGCACGTTGTAGTTGAGTGTCAAACTGTTAGGATGAGGATGACCATCTTCAAATCTGATGCCATAGCTCTCAGTTGGAAAAGTGTGGAACGAGGGAGCTGCTTCCTCAAGGTTCAAGTATGTAGGTGTCTTGTTGAGGGAAGTGACGAAAGAATGGAGCAGGAGATCAGCGGGTGGATGAGAGCCCAATCTACATAACGTTGACTGATCACCGGACTAAAAAAGCAAAACTCTGTCTACTGTTCGATCTCTTTTCCTACCCTCACCTAACTTTAGGTAGTGACAGAAAGAACAAGGTCATGAAGAGAAGTGGGGGAAGTGAGTTTCCTCCATAGGGTGTTTGAACTCTCCATTAGAGGTAGAAAGAGTTGATATGGGAACTACTCCAAGTAGAGTCACTGTCTCTCCACATCGTGAGGAGCCAGCTGCGGTGGCATCTGAACAGGATGTCTTATGCACACCTCCATGGGGAGGTGTTTCAGGCCTGGCTAACCAGGAGGAGTCCCCAAGGCAGACCCCAAGACACAATGGAATGATTACATCTCTCAGCTGCCTTGGGAATAGCTCAGTATCCTCCTGGAAGAGCTGGAGAAGATGGGCAGGGAGAGGGATGTCTGGGTGGTTAAGCTGCTGCCCCTGCAACCCAAACCTGAAGAAATGAAAGTTAGTGAATGGATGCAAACACACATCAAACCATTCCATATCAAATACAAATATAGAAAGAAGGATGCAGAGTTTTAAGACAAGATCACCTCTCCACAGGGAAGTATGTATCAGTCGTCCTTTGCACACAGAGGGGAACCGTGCACTCGGAAAAATCAGTTGAATTATATACCAGCAGTTGTGGAAGTAAATATACTGTCTGCAGAAACACTAAAGATGGAAAGAGGACCATTTCTACAACAGGATAATAATCCCAAACACAATTCAAAATCCACAACAGGCTTCCTCAGGAGGCAAAAGCAGAAAGTTTTGTTGTGGGCCTCACATTCACTTGACCTTAACATCTTTAAAAATCTGGGGCTAGCCTCAAAAGAGCAGTTAATGCCAGACAGGCCAAGGATCTTACATGAACTCCCCATGTTAAAGCTGCGAGGATACGGCCTCAAAAGGCTGTTTATGATCTGCGGATTTGTGTCTCTGACCTACAATTCTTCACTGTAACACTGTCCTTCTAAAAAAGGATCCCTTTCCTCTTCAGTTTTTTTGTTGAAATGTCATAAAAAGAATTGATTTTAGCTGATAAAACCCTTTGGCTGCTTAGGTAAATAGTACGGTGGAAGACAAACTAGTCACTAAAAAATGCACTAGAGTGCACAGTGTATCAATTTTATCCAAAAAAAAAAAAAAAAAAGTCTGACTGACTAAATTAGTATGTTTGTCAAGAGGGGGAGACTTTATCAAACGTCAAAATCATAAACATATAAATGAACATTTTATGCAGTCATAGAGCATCTCTGTTGTTTTGTAATGGCAGGTGATCACGCTGTGTTCTCCCCACAGCTCCCCGTCCCAGCGGCGCCTCACTCCAGGTACTAGTGCTGTCAGTTACAAATGATACATGCGGTTCCAGCACGACACTCATTCCCCACGCAGCAGGATTCTTTCTTCCCTGCAAGTGCTGAGTAATTAAAAAAAAAAAAAAAAAATATTCCAAAGGGGAATTGGTGGGACAGAGAAATAACATCTGTGAATGCTCAAAGTGTAAGATATGTTTTAACAGCAGTCTGAATTTTTTTTTTTTTTGCACATGAAGCCTGGAGTTCTGCACACAGATGCTATATTACCATTGTCATGTATGCATGACTGATTTTCACTCAATTATTTAAAAGAACTATGAGACATTCGGAATATCAGATTGGTTAACCTACTGCCTAGAAGATACAAAAGAAAGAGAGAAATGGCTGCAGTCAATCATTGTATAACTTTAGGTGTTACATTTTTCCCCCAAATAGTTCATGGTCCATTTTGGAAGAAACCTCTTAACATCCTCTTACTCTAAAGTGCTGCATCAAACTGGTGCTCATCTTCAGTAAAACCTCTGCTGTCAACCTGCTGCCTGCCTGCACTTAGGTCTCAAACACTCCCTTCTCCAGTCAGATGTCGATGCAGCATGAAATACGGTCATCAGGAGAATCGCCTCTGCCCAGACTGGTCCCTGACTGCATTTCATTTTTGTTCCGGTGTGGTTGGAGAAGATTGCAACGAGACCAAGGGTGCCAGTCTGTCAGCCAGACATGCATCAAGATCACATCTTCTAAACTAAGTTATTTTACTCTATAATTTTACGTCTGTATATCTTTATTATTGACTGTAATAAATCAGTCAGGATAATTTGCAGTTGAATTTCACAAAAAGAAAAATACTTGCAGGAAAAACTAACCTGGAAAGATAAGTTTTAAACTATTAAACTATTACAACAAAAAGACTGCACTGCTGCTTAGATTGGTATCGGCTCAGGATCCAGACAGCTCACGCTTTAAAAGATTTTTCTCAAATAGAAAAGTCGGAAGTAATGAGGCAAGAAATTATATAATTACAGATGGTTTTTCATTTGGAACAAGACAGGGAATAATTTGACTCTTTTTTTTTTCTCTTTTGCTTTTATCTTCTTTGGTAAAGTTGAACTTTATTCCAGCAGTTCACTTTGTCAAACCAGCCCACCGACTGTGGCTCCGTCATGAGCTGCTCAGCTCCCCTCACAGCTACAGTATCTCCAGCTGGACGTTATCGAAGTACCCTGCCTGTACCTTCATTATATTCCCCAATACACTGTTATTTTTCAGTTCTTTAAAATTGCACGTGAGTATTTCTCTCAGGTTCAGGCTCAGTGCCTTTGGTCTTAAATTCCACAGGTGACCACAAACACAAATCTGCTGATGTTGCAAACGTGCACAGACCAGCCAAAACATAATAACCTCTGACAAATTTAAGTGAATGGTGGTGATCAATGTTCTGCAAGAAAAATATCGACATTTAAATTGATATTATTTTGACACATATCGACCAGCTAAAAAGGCATTAAAAGCCAAGTCCACCACACCATGGCAACTGACAGAGGCCTCCTTTTACCAGGATGCTGCACCTGCTGCAACATTAAAGCTGCTCAGCATCTCCAAGATCCTGGTCCAACCCACAAACTCCCCAGATCCCAATTTTTCCACCCACAGGACTCTTATACCAACAACGCAGACAATTCATGTCCCTTCACGTGCCCCAACAACTCCGAGCTGACTTGGCAGCATGACAAGTTCCTACGTAGGCTGCTGATTTGAAAATAACTACTGACTGGTCTTTTCTTTCTCCAAAAAGTGACTTTATCTAGAAAGTGGCTCGTTGGAGAGAGATTCTTTTTTTGTTCATGTAACAAATTACATTAAAAGACTGAAAGAATTAGTCTGCTCATTACTTTGACCTCCCTCACCAGTGGTGTAGTGCTTTCATTTATTTAAAAGCCAACTTTGTTTGTATTTTTCTAAAACTGCTGCACATTGTGGTCTCAAGCAAATACTAATTAAACTGAAGTTAAAGGGGTATTTCCTGAAGATAAGTTACAGCCACTGACCTTGTGAATTTGCAGCAGAAATATGCAAGAATACAAGTCAAAACAAGTACTACGTTTCCAGATAAAGCTTGAATTATGCCATTTGAATTGAAAATTAACAAAGAATATCCTTAAAGTTTAAGAAAGTGTAAATAAAATCTACTGTTAAATATCTCAAAATAATGAAACTCATATTGTTCTCAGGTTTTTCAAAAAAACAAAAACAACTGAGCTAAATATGTGTTTTAATATTATCTGTTTTCTGAAAAAAAACTTTAAAAGTGACTTAAGCCATTATTTTAGGAGGGTGATGACATTGTTTTCCGATGGATTGCTTACTGTAAACAAGTATATGTAAAGCCGATAATATCCTTTAATTGTAACAGGCATAAAAGCTACAGGCATATAATCTGAATTTCCTTACACCAGCAAAATTCTGTGTAATAAAACTGTGAGTTATAAAACCAGACCTACACGCAAAGGCTAGAAAACAGCCACCAGCACTGCGAATAATCAGAGCAACAGTAACAACACCATCAGGGCAATTAGAATGTGTGACCAAAACATATGGCACCAGTGGTGGATAAGTTAATCTATTCATTTTACAGAGAAACAACAACATATGTGGCTTTTTAGATTGTGCTGAAACGTAAGCATCCATCCATTTTCTATCTTCATTTCATCCTGGAGAGAGTCACAGGGAGGTTGAAGGCTGTGATTAGGTGAGAAGTGGGGTACATCCTGCACAGGTAGGTCACACACAGATGTACAGCTCTATTGTGTTATGAGCAATTTAGAGTACTCAAAAAAAAAAACATAAATAAATAAAAAACCACGCACAGGGGGCCTTTTGTCAATATGTGTTCTTGTGGAACTGTGAACTTGTGTCTGAGTAGAGCAACTGTCCCAGACGTCTTCATTTAGCCGGGAACAGGTGAAATCCTTGGATGTCCCATCCACTCATTTTCTATATCCGTCCAATCCTCACTCACGCCTACGGGCAACTTAGAATCATCAATCAACCTCGCACGCGTGTTTTTGGACTGTGGGAAGAAGCCGGAGTACCTGGAGGGAACCCGCACAAGCACGGGGAGAACATGCAAACTGTGAGGCAACAGTGCCGACCTAATCCTGCTGAATCCTGTAAACTTAAGACCATCAATGAGCAGACGAACACGGGTAATAACGGAGGGGAAAGCTCATGACTGCAGGTTACACTTTTAAAAATACAGCTGTTGCCGTGTAACCAAAGGTGCTTTCGAGAAGTTGCCATGCAAGAAAGTAATTCTTCTAACTGCAAATTTGTGGTTGACTTTTCAAGATAACGTGTATTAGAAAATTTATTCCAATGCTTTAGAAGATAAGTGGACTCTCTAGGGGGAAAGCAATCATACCTCATGCCATCAAGTATGCTGCTGCTCCAGTAACTCAAAGACTGAAATGCGTCTTCTCACCCTCCAAAGTAAATTTGTCTGATTTGAACTTGCCAAGTGTGAACTACCAAGTAGCTACGCAGAGTCCAAACTTGGAGTATTTTGTACTTCATATTGAGAAATAGCCCAGGAGAATGTAAAACTCTGCACAGAGAGACCCCAGCTGAGATTTGAAACCTTCTTGTTGTAATGACAGCGATCACACCATCTTGTGCTCTGGAAATAAAGCATTAGAGAGAAAGCAAATGTGACAGAGTGAAGACGGTGCAAGTTCTGTTACTTTATGCTTTAGCACCAGACATCTTTATGAACCGAACTCCCAAATTAATAAATGTTTGACACAATCTCTTTACTGCTTTCTGTCTCTATAGAAGAAACAGGTCTCTGTGCTGCCGGGTAGCAAAAAAAACTCCATCTTCAAACAAATGAGAGAAAGAAAAAGATTAGTAGCCTCTTCCTTTGTATCATATTCTATTCTCTTGTTGTCGTACTTTGCTTCTTTGCTTGTCTGATATTGACTTTTTCCCCTGACAGGTTTCAGTAACTAAGATCGGCAGCCCTTTGGGAGCACACATCCCGCTTGTCAGGTGCCTCTGAAAGACACACAGGCGGAGAGTGACTTGTTAAATCCATAAATCCCTTGCAGGCTATACGGCAGGCCTGTGAGAGCACAAGGGATATCAGGGGGTATGCAGTGCCATGACAGGGTGGCCTGCTTAGATAACAGAACCGCATCTGCTAATCATCCTGCAACAGGAAACAGATAGCAAACTACAGGATAGATGTTCGACTTGTGGGGAAAAGAAAAGCATAACTGCCTCCCCAAAGGCAACTTTTGGTCTATATTGTGGCTGACTGAAGAGCAACGAGAACATGTACTGCACTATATGTGGTATATCTGCTGCCATTTGAAGCTTTAGGCATGTCTGCATCAGTCTGAAATTGATGCATCCAAAGAAGCAGATTCTCTTGTGAAGCCACATTTAGAGATTTCAACATACATCAATACATCACTGACAAAGTCAACATTTGTTATATCAGTGCTCTTAACTTTCACTAAATCCTGGCAATGAGAAAACACAGTTGCTTATTACAATTTTTTTCCCCAAAAAAAACCTGATACATTAAAACATGATCTTGCTCAAAACAACATCAAAAAGTAAAAGAAAAAACAAAACTAAATTAGCAAAACAACCTTGGAGCTTTTACTTGTCACTTTACTGATCAACTCTTTAGAACTTCACTCATTCTGTCTTGAAATATCACTATCGCTTTATCAAGATAAACTCCTACTGATGCTCTGAATGTATAAAACTGTGAAGAATCTCAGTGATAACCAACACAGAAAGTAGGGAAATCTGCTTATGTATGGTTTGTTTAACATCAAAGCATCTGATCATTTACTGGAGACTGAGGGGTGGTCAGACAGACATCTGATCAGATTTTCAGTGGAATTCCTCAGATGTTAAAGTCATGGAAATCTGTGTTTGGTTAATCTGAACACTGAATTAAGGGTATAAATGCAGGTGTTTGTTTGGGAAATAGAACATCTCAGCAAAGTGGACCATGAGACAACTGATCCTAGTGAAGTTAAGCAAGTTATGAATCAAGAAACTGACGTCACAACATTTTTCCAAAACAAGAGGACAATGTTTTGGGAGTTTTAAACTGGGGAGTGTGGGATAACTATATACATAGGTACAACCAGATGGCTGGCTAAAGCCAGTGCTGAAAGCAGATATATGTCAGGTGACCTTTCTGTAACCCGTCTACGCATTCCTCCCTCTCCACTGACTCTTTCATCAGTTTCCTCCATTCAGGCAGAGGAGGCAGCACGCACTGTTTGGTCAGAGCTGTGCTGCCGATACTCTAAAGCTCATGTGGAATGCAGCAGTAAAGGTCATTTCTAGAAGATCAACATTGGTGACCGGAATTTCAAGTGAACTGTGGTGCCCACATTTTTCAGCCCTGCAATCTATGGGGAGTTCAGGGGGCTTATGAGGAGAGCCGACAGCCACAGTAATCGGCCTGTGGAATAAAAATGTTCAGAATGTAATGCTGCATGTTACGAGCCTACATCAGCTTCAGTGTCATTCTTTTTAAGTGCTTTCCATTGTCACACGTCTTGCTTTATTCAGAAATATAGTTCTCCGAGTATGAGCGTGTGTGAGTGTCTGCAGTTCAGTTTCAAACTCATCTTTTCAGGACCAACACAATGTGAGAACATGATTAAAGCAGGAACTCACAAGACTGGCTGAAAATCTTTGTTTTTGAAATATGACTCTACATACCTCTTATAAATTTAGAGAATAACGTTGCCAGGTGTGTAATGCAGGAAAGGAAATGTGCATCATGTCCCTGAGAAAACTGCTAAGATGAAATAAGTTCCACTTCTGCTTAGATAAGCTCTGCATGTTGTTTATGTGGTGTGAAGCCAACCATTTAAACTGTTCGCCAATAGTGAACTTTCATGTACGTTACAAAATATTTTATTTCATTAAAATAATGCATGCTCATTTAGAATACAGTAAGCGTGTCGTTTTGTGTTGTATGTTTGAAGTTTGAAGTTCCTACTTTGTTTGAAAGCCCTGGGACATGTCTTAGAAAAGTCACCATGGATCACATACTCAGTGTGAAAGTGTAAAACTCTGTCACGGTAAATAAAGTTAAGTAGACAGAGTGGAAAAGGGAGACACCAATTTTACCAAAACAAACAGGGGTCAAACTTATGTCAGCCTGGAGCAAGGCTCTGAACCTTCAATCCTGCTGATAAGTCTGAACTCTGACCATCTGCCAGAAAAACTCCTTCACCACTAACTTCTTTATTGTAGTCTTATATTGATCTGATTCCAAAGCAGTACGTGCATTATTTATTTGGTTACTAAATGTATAAACTACATCTGCTGCATTCAAACTGCAGACAAGTCTAAACAAATGAACTCAAAATCAAATCGACCATTAACAACCACAAAACAGCAGCAGTGTTGACACTGTGTAACAGTTTATTGGAGAAAGAAAGCTCAGTGCGCCATTTATTCATTCAGTGTCAATAAAAAAGGTCAATTACATGCTTATGATGATGCATTTAAATGCAGTCTGGAGACCTGGATAAATAGGCTGCCAGATGAAAAGAGTAAAACATGGAAAACCAGTAGACGTGTATGTGAAGGCTATCACTGCACAGCTGCTCAAACAAACTAAATGTATAGTGCACATGCATTCACAGCATTAACATCTTCTGATTTAAGTTGCTTCTGCTTTGGCAGAATTATTATTTAAGGTCACCAGAATTCCAATTTAACTGCAATGGCTGGAGTTTTACAATGATGCCGCATTGATATGTGTAAGTATGGCTACACAAGCTATCTTATATGTCACCATGTATGTGAGTCATCTCATTATTGAGCTGTCTCTAAAGCAACAACCAGCCATAATCTGTTGGACTCATTGTGATGACCCTCTGCAAGACAGCTAATAAGTTACAGACCCAGACTGCAAACTACAATATGCCTGACTAAGTCACTGTTCTGGGTTACAACATTTTTTTTTTCTCCACAGGACATGACTTGTTTAATTATGGGTGATTAGAAGTAGTTTCATTTCAGTTTTCATGCCTCTTTGATCATGACTTTTCCTTTTAATCAGTCCTCGCTGATTCAGCATGCATACAGTCTAATAAACTGGTTTATTTCCCAACTATGAAGAATGACCGTATGCAAGTTTAAGGAGCATGTGTTCATGTCCATTGTGATTTCAGACAGGATCATGTAGTCCCAACAGATGGCAAGCATTGGCATTAGTATTCTCATTCAGGAGAGAAGGAAATATCCTGATCCTAAACTCTGTGTGTGCTTGTATATTTCGTGTTGTGTGCATGCCTCGGTTGAGAGTTGTATAGGTTCTTGGGCACTATAATGAAGTTTTTCTTCACAATTCTGTTACTGGATGTTGGTTCCACATCTGGTTCCAGGTGGAAAGGAAATCTAACAAACCCACACGGAGAGTGGGGCACGAAGGGACGCCAACAGTGGAGAGGCGGAGGATGGAGCGTTTTCAGCACCACGGACAGCTCCGCTGCTTTAATATCGCGACAGCGTGCGCTCTTTGCCACCCTCATTTCCCACTCCGCTGGCCGTCACGGAGGCTTTACTGCCGTTGTGCCGGCTCTCCAGTGACACTGATAGGATTTTCCCATAAGAGAGTACCGAGGCAGCTCATTGAACACAATCAGACAAGGAAGTCTTGCTAAGGATTTTCTCCTCGCTTTCACTCTTAAGAGTTTGTGCATGCTGGTGAGCCAGTGCGCTTCATAAAACACTGATTGTGAATAGATGAAGTCTTGCCAGCGTCCTGCCAAATGAAATGGCTTATGGCAGTGTGTGAGGTGAAGGGGCTTTTGGACGCGGGGATTCTCGCCACTGTCCTGCGAGGGATGTCTCACGGTGTTATTATCAAATCCCTCGGATGCTTGACCAAATCCGGCGCTCCCGGGGCGGATAAGTCCTCCTGGAGACATTTATCAAACACCGTCCTGTTGTTTTCGAACAGGTAGAGCCGCGTTACACTTATAGGAGTGCAGAAAATCTCGCATCTGGTCATATTGAATGATTAATCACACCCTGCTTTGCGCCAGACAAAAGGCGACATTCCAAGCAGTGTGGTTAAACACTGTCACATATTGTCATTGACATCGCCCTGCTCCGTCAGGCTGCACCTCACACGTACCTCTCAAACAACATTTTTTGAAGCTTTCTTTTAGTGATCTCCACAGCTAAAAGTAATTCAAAATTAATTTCACTATTTCACCAGTTTTTAATCACCTAAAAGTCCAAATGGAAACACATAGAAGAAGCAAACTTGTCAAAAAAAATAATCTGAACACAGCAAATAAGCAATCTTTAATCAACACGGCTTCCACCATACCTGTTATATTCCGAAGTAAGAGGTCAGAGATGGACGAAATTGGTGCAAATATGCCACAGGCTTCCTTGCAGCGACTCGTCCAAACTGTGCTCCGTAGTTCCACCCTTCTCCTGACGCTCGGCGGGGCTTGAAGGGCTCCGAATATTTACGGGTGCTGTTATCAACAGCCGCTGCCTTAGTTGCGACGGGTAAGGAGTCCCAACTCTCAGCAGCAGCAGCAGCAGCTCGCCATCCTCCGGCTCCTCGGGCTCGTTTCTATCAGCGCTCCGCTCCTGTTCTGTCCTATTTCAACTCCTCTCACTCCGCTGCGCTCCTGACGTCAGGCGCTGCACGCCAAACGCGCTGCGGCTGCAGCTGCACATTGAAAGCACTGGAAAGCGACACCTGTGTGTGCATGCGTGTATATGTGTTTGTTTTAGAGCTCCGACGCTTTGCCAAGAATGAAGGGTGGAGTAGAGAAATTAATCTCAAGATTCTCTGGAAGCGCTTTATTTTATTTAAAGACTGGTTTACTTAGGGTTTAGATGGAATTTAGGAAATGAATTAGTAATACCCGTGTAATAAGAGTTAAATAGATCTCCTTTGTGGCTCAACCTGTGTTTCTTTCTGTGTATTAATCTACTGAACGATATACTGCGCTATAACCGATTGTCTGCACAGAACTTGGATTTAGCAGAAATTGGCGTGTGACTGAGAATCATTATTTTACTAAAAGCAGAATAAAAATGTTAGTGCGGATATAATGACAGATGACGTGGAGGTGCTGCTGGCTGGTTCATTAAAGCATTAGTGGTTAGTTGTGAAAAGTGTTTTGTTTGTTTGTTGGTTTGTTTGTTTGTTTTTTTAAAACCTTGACCCTGCAAGGATGACTACAGGCTTTGACAATAACTCATACAGCATCACCAAATGATCAAGGGAGCAATTATGCTGATGGAATCATTAGACACTCAGAAAAAATCACTTTCAGAACTAGTTAGAACAGAACAGAGTAGAACATATCTTTTTTTTGTGTGGGAACTTCTTTTTGCTCACTAAACACAGTTCTATAACAGCATAAAACAGTGAGTTAATGGATCAAGAAATACAGGATGTTAAATTTTGCACTAGGGGCAGTACATTTTAATATCTGTGGTTAATAATCTGATCAGTCTGCAGAGTTAAGTTCACCCTTGGTGAACGACTGAACTGACTGTCCTCTTTTCACCTCTGGAGGAAAGAAAAATGATAAACTATGTATGACACAATCAGGCTTACATACTGTATTCTAAAGAGGCACCGGAATGGTGGCGTCCCCATCAAAATTGTATGTGGCACTAAAACATTTATACTAGATGTAACATTTATCAAGACAACGGAAAAATAACAGCGGGTTAGGGAAAGCGAGAATAAAAAGAAAGAGGCACAAACGAAGTTGAGACAAGGAGAAAGGAAAGTTGGTCATGGAGAATTTTAGGAAACATACATTTATCAGAAGCCAAAATATATGCTTTTAATGCATGTTAAATCACATTTTTTTTTTGTCATGCTTAAAGCTTCTTTAACTACTTAAAAAAAAAGAAGGGCTTACTGGCTTACTGTGAAGAACGCAACTTGCATGTTGCATGGGTAAAAATGTTTGTATGACTTTTTCGCTTAACTGAGACGGCACTTTGGTTTTGTGTAAAAAAAAAAAAAGAAAGAAAGGATAAAGAGAGGTCAGGAAACAAGGCTAGTGAAGGTGTCGGAAGCAGGTAAAGTAAAAGAAAAGGAGGCAGCACTCAGATTTTGTCTGTTGGATTGTGCAGGACAACATGCAATGCTGTGTAATCCGTTAAGTCTTTTTTTTCTCCAAACTTTTTTGACATATTTAAATATCTTGGTTCTACAGTCTGTGGTGATTTTAAGTAATGCAGAACACAGAATGCCAACATTGCATGTGCGACAGTTTCACATAATGTAAAATATTCCCAGCTATTTCAGGTTTCCAGAATCTCCCAGGAATATTCAGGATGTGTTGTGATTTTAAAAAGCAAACATCGGAATGCAATAATTTTGCAGCCAAAAAAATGTAGCAATTTCACAAATTGTAAATCTTTATAATGAAACTGCTACGTTTTGTGCTGTGGATCAACATTGCGTTCACACATTCTGGGGAGAGACTACATTTATGCAATTTAAGTTATTGTGGGATTTTGTGTGTTTTAAAAACAAATTTGGACCCAGTCCAGGAACAAAGTGAAAAACAGTGAGAACAGGATAAACATAGTAATCATTACAACAATGATTTAGTCGCCGTATCCAAAATTCGAAGTATTCCGAGTTATGCCAAAGGACTCTGCCAGGTCATGGGAGGTCAATGAAAAATCTGAATCCATGATAAGTGAGAGGATGTGGCTTACTGGCATTTAATCACCTATATCAATTGTGTATTTCATTTATGCAGTCTTTAAGTGTCTTGTTCTCTAAATTGTATAGTTGAGACAGTGTACGAGTACAATCCTGTGACAGAAAACCTCTCGTTATTCATTTATCTCTCTTTCCACCAGTGTTTGTAACTGGCTGAACAGAAACCAACTAACCTTTCTCACTGCAAAATATTTCCTCAGTAAAAATGTTTTCCCTTTGTGGTATAGCTATGGATACACAATTTCTTTTGGTAGCTTCAGTGAACTTTACTTTTCTCTAAGATCCCCAGAGCACTAAAGCAGCATAGATGAAGTTTTTGACTGCCTGACTTCTGTATTTGTGAGGTATATGTTTGCTATATATAAACAATGCAGCATACTGCTTTTGATACTGCTGATGCTATTCTCTGAAAGTATTTAAACCATTCGCATTAGAAATGCTTATTTATGCTGAAAAGCAACCTAACAGTAATGTAAAATATTTACACTTCCATGCATGACATGGTGTTTGCACATTTCTGTTTCCCTTTAAGGAACAACCTGAGAATATACTGACAGAATCAAGGTGAACACACACTCATTCCTCAACCCATCTCTGTGCCATTGAAGTGGAAGTGCTCAAATCCATACTATTGACAAAAGCAAACCAGATCTATTCATAAAACCAACGGCTCTTTGGGAACAGCAGAGCCAATCTCAGGCTGCTGTGGGCGTACCCAGGGCGGCACATCAATCACACCTAAATGGTCCAAATATGAATTAACCATCAAGGGGCTCATATTGACGACAGCCTGTGCACAAAATTGCAAATGGAATATCTCTTGCATATTACCCAGAGCAAAACCCTTCTCTGGACAAACTTGGTTTCAGACAAGCATGTGGTTCCTGAGCAGCCACAGAAGTCATCATTATCTCTGTCATCATTTGCTCAAGAGTGTTTGTGCTAGCAGCCATACATCAGACACATAATATCCTTTCCCCTCAGCCTTAAAGGCACTGAGGCATGTGTCAGCACTAAAAGGTCTCTCTTACATAGGTGCTTCCCCAGAGACAGAAACACCAGGAGATAGAGTAATAACTCTTCTTTATGTGCCTTTCCTCCAGCTCACCACGGCTAGTACTGATGCGATTCCCACACATACTTTGTACACATACGTCTACATCAGTTAAAGCACAAAAGACTGAGTCAGTTTCATAAAAGTGTGTAAATATATTAAAAAAAAAGAAAGAAAGAAAGAAAAAGAGGTCAAACCTCTGAAAATACAACTCTTGCTGTTTGTGAAATTTTTTTTGCTCATTTTGAATTTTATGGCAAGAACATGCTTCAAAATCAGCAGTTTTCTTTCCATTCGAGCAGCAGGTCAGAACCGCAGGCGAGCCAGTTTAGCATCCACGCTCTTTTACTACAGAGCCATGCTGCTGTGGAGCATGGAGACTGTTGTTTGACAGTATCTTTCTGAAATAAGCAAGGTCATCTGCAGAAAAAGACTGCCTGAACACGCTGCTGCAAAACCTCTGTAAAAACAATTCTGCACTAATATTATCTGGTCCACTTTGGACCCTCCCTGGGTATGGTTCTGGAGGTTTCTTCCAGTTAACCGGTGAACTTGCTCAAACCTGCTCAGGACAGGATTTTACAGAAATTAAGATTCTGATGTTGTGGTTTTTTTTTTTTTTTTAAATAATGTTTATTGATTGAATTTGAATTCAGTTGGAATGAACTGGATAATAACGGAATGGATTTAATTGGAACATAGACTGCATTTAATTAGGTGCATTGAACTTTTTTGCTGTCATGGTGAAATCCCTTGAGTTGATTTTTGTTGTGAATTGATTGTTGCCACCTGTGTACCTCTTGTGTTTCCCTCTCGTGCGCTTTAGTGTTGCTTGTCAGCTTAACTTGCTTCTGTTTCTCCACTCTTTCATTAAGAAAAACAAAAAAAAAAGATTTTGTTCACTACTTCTGCATCCCTGGTCTCCTGCATTTGTTTCTACTACATTTCATTCCTGAAACTATGACCACGAATTAGAATAAGTTATTTGGAAATGTGATGGCTCATAATATAAAACTGGGAAAAACTAGACACATTCACCAAGAGACCTTGGCAAAAAAATTATGCTAAATGTATTGAGACAAGTCTTTGAACATGTCGTATACTGAAAGCAAGCAGCTAAATTCGGATTACGTGATCAGCATTTTACTTCACTTCTACTAATACTTTCTGCCATTAATGGAAAATCTTTAATCATCACCTAGTTGCTGTCATAACTTCAACCACCTACAAAGGCCGGGATCCTATTACAGGTTCTGAGTATTTGGAAATGAAGTTAACTTTAGTTCAACTTTGATCCATTTTCTGTTCACAATGATAGGGTCCTGGAGCTTGTCCCAGTTGTAATCAGGGAAGAGGCAGGGTGCACTCTGCACAGGTCGTAAGTTCATTACTGGGCCATACAAATAGAAATGAAATAAACAATTGCTCATTCTCACTCAGATCATTTTTAATTCTCTTAATTCTCTAAACGATGGATTTGTCTCAAACCAGTTTAGAAGGAACTCTAAGCTGGTACACACACACACACACACACACACACACAAGGTGCCAAATCACTCTGTACACCACCAATGACATAAATGTTCCTGCAGAAATAATGTACCGGCACACGTAAGCAGATCCACTCACACAAGCACGAGAACATAAATAACTTTACTTCATCCTATACTCTACTGAGCAGAGCTGTCTGAGAACGCTGCACTGTATCAGCTGCTTGGTGAAATGACTTGCTGCTGGAGAGAGGGAGGCAGTGCATGGCGCAAGTGTTTTCTGTTAGTTTCTCTTCGTAGCCTGCAGCCACATGGCTTCTTATGGACAAACCGGGGTCTTTGATTCCTTATGCTGCCCCACTCATTCATGTGTGCTAATGCACACGAAGAGAAATGCATGTGTGCAGAAACGAACTCTGGCACTTGCACAGAGCTACATTTCTCCCTCTCGGTTCCACATCTGTGCCCACACATACCCACACACCTTGTATAATGGTCTTTGTTTCCAGCGTCCTTGCCTCCGTGTTCCAATTTGATGGCAGCGTGGCCGCCAGGTTCCCCAGATGACCATTGAGATAGAGCTAACAGATGAAAGCAGCAGTAAGACGCTGGCAGTAATGGTGCTACAGCTCCGGCTTACAGCCCATATTTCTCACTGATGGCTCTGCTGCCCTGCTTCTCTCTGACACCTGCTGGAGTAAGCATCTTGGAAGAGTTGTCACTATTAAGGATGGAGAGACATGCAGAGAAACAGAAGCTTGTATGCAACATGCCAACACGCTTGCCAAGATGTGATGGAGTTATTTCCTTATCCTTTCGCCCTACCACCATATTTGTGTTTGTCTGAAACTTAAACTAAATAGGTTAAGGACGCATGAATGTGAGGAATAAAATAATGGAGCAGATATGATTAGAGCAGGACAATAGTCTTCTTCACTTCGCTGTACAAAAGGTTTTGGCACAAGGGGTAAAAAAGAAAAAGAATAGCGTGCATATTGTTAATTTTTGACACTTTGAATTCACATTCCCAACTTTTTATTGTGGGCCTATTAATTGCGATATTAGTCCTTTTCATTTGAGTCTTCATTTTGATAAAAGTAAACAACATCAGCATCAAAAGAGAAAGCGTGAAGATCAAAACAGGAGGCAGGACGAGACGCATCATAAGCAGAGATCATCAGTCACGTCCATGAACCAAAGCTTGAATTTGCATCATTATTTTTCAGACCAATAAGTTACTTTTAAGACAGTAATAAATGTGAATCATTGAGAATATTACCATGTCTACTGTCTATTCTGTGAGACGAAATCACAGTTCACCACCCCACAGCAACACCCCTTTCTTTTGTGCAAAGTCTGGAAACCCATCAGTTGCAGTCTGATGACTTAGCTTCAGAAGGACAACAGCCAATGCTTCTGGGCTGTCGGTGCACCCAGCAGATATTTAAATAACTGATATTAGGGTCAGATGAGTGGCAGCGCTGTTCAGATTGAGTTTCTGCAAATGCATTCTGCATAATTTTCTTTTTACGTGCACGCAACCAAAACAACAAGTAGACCATCAAAAGAAACAAGAGTGCGTCGAGAAAAATATTATTCTTTGTCTACAGATAGAATTTAAACTGAAGCCCAGAATTATCTATTCGTAGCAGTGACGGGTAAAAGAAATAATTCCAGTTTTAACTGTTCCAGTCAAGAACAGCTCTGATAAGCTATTCTCTATATTTACTTGAGTCATCCAGGATAGCGGTACAATCGACTTGTTGGCTTGTGGAGAATATTTTGATCCAGTTACACTAAACAGATCAGGCCACCTACAGGATCTGATGTCATGCTGCAAAATAATCTTTGATATAATCACATTTACTACATAGTTTAAAGACCCACAACAGGCACACTGGCTGTGTCTTTACCGCACACAGTCAATAGCAGACACCATCTGTTAACTGAGTAATTATTGTTGAAATAAACACTATCAGACCATATGTAATCAATATTCTCCATATAGGGCCATTGCTATTTATTCAAATGATTTCAGGGTAAATTGAGATAAAATGGGAGAGAGAGTGAGAAGAAACACAGGAAGAAAATTTGGTAAGACGGGAAGAAACAGTAAAACAGTGCTCTGAATGAATATCACAACTTAGTTAGTGGGAACACGTCAAATATTTGTTTTTTTTGTACACACACACACGCACACACACACACACACACACGCACACACACACACACACACACACACACACCAGTTATGTTTCATTAAATTCTTGAATGAAATATATGTTTAGCATTTTATGCATGAAATGTTCTGAAACTGCTACTATGGCACAATTTATGCTACAGATGTAGAATAAGAAATGTGTGAGTGCTTCAAAACTTAAAGGACGGGAGCACAGTTCACACTTTGACAGTTGTTTTTAAATTGGAATAGCAGTTTAGCGTCTCCAATGTTCAGTTTTTGATTGGCGTAACAGTCTTTCTTTTTATAAACCAATGGACTTTTAAACAGAGGTTTTGCTCATCCGGTGGTGACCCTGGAAATGGAAGGAGAAGCTTTGCAAACCAGGATTCTTTCCTCAACCTAAGGGGTTTTATTGTTGCGTAAACATCCCAAAGCAATGGATGAATGTAAAAGAAAAAGAAAAAAGTGATCATGATAGAAAAGTCTCCAGTTTCAGGGTCAAAACCAGGTCTCTTGGCAGGGGGTTCTGTGATGTTGGTTCTTCAGGCTATTGAAGTGTGTTAAAAAGCTATTTTATGGGGAAACCAAGTTTGCTCACCTGCGGTCAAGTGTCTATATTTATAATGGGCATTTAAATTTACTTTAGTAATTTAGTTTAGGTATAAAATTTGAACATTTAGTAATCAATCATGACACCAATGGATGATGTCCTTAACACATGTAAAAATCTTTTTTTTTGTGTGTGTAACTTTTGTTTTGAGATATTTCTTTTCTGAATATTTGTATACATTTTTTACACAGTGCAAGTTTCCACTTCTCCTTAATTAAGAACACAAGTATTACATGTTTTTCGGATTAAACCCAGGTACAACCGCTTTGCCACAACGCTGAAGCACAATTCATGTTTGGAAACGGGGAAAAGTACTTTAATCTTACCAAACAATGCTGGTGAGCTGAGCACTGAGAGGCCAAGCAAGCTCTTACACTTTTATCCCGTTTCTCCATTTTACTCTGTACAGCCCTCATTAACCCAGAAAGGCAGTAAATCCCTGCATATAATCTTCCTTTTTTTCTGTTTTTGGCTTTCAGGGTTGTTTCATCCAGCTAGTGCTATTCAAGTCGAGCAGCGGTCAAGCTGTGAAACTGTGTCACTCTCCGTGCAGGTCTGAAAATGTGGTCTTTTTATGATTTCAAATTTGAAAAATTTGGCTCAAGTTTAAATCCTGCACTTTACAATGACGCTGTACTGTCCCAGACCGGGAACACGTTTATCTGCTGCCTTTCATGTTGAGAGCTAAAATAGCTAAGGGGGGGGGGGGATCACACTGGCACTATATAAGAGCACAACATGCAATCACAAAATCCCTCTAATAGATATTGATCAGCTTCTTTAAATCAATTGCCGTTTGTGTTTCTGCTAAAGCTGGAACAATCACTCACCTGGTAAATGTGTTTTTTCTTCATGAATCACAAATCACTCTACTTTCTTTTCAATATATTCACTGTTATCTCAACACTGGTGGTTTTAATAGCACCATTAAAGTAACATGTTATTAATTAGGCCAATTATTAAAAGGGGGAATCACATATGTCGCTGCATTGTTGTGGCAAACCACCAACAGACAGAGTAACATAATATATTTCTCAGGGGGGAAAAAAGCACCTCAGTTGTCACAGGCAGCAACAACAAGGTCACTAATAAGATTATAAGTCGTAATGGTATCTGACTGTGTTCTCATCATTTAGAAACTAAATTCTCTGACTTGGACAATCTGCCTGAGGGGATTTGCCACATGGTGGGGGGGGGCAACATTTGTAATCCCAGACAGCACAGGGCAGTGCATTACAGGGGATGGAAACACAAATAGTCGACACACAGCAGAGACTTTTGGTGAGAGAGATCATCAATCGCCCAAAATCCACACATAAGGCACATTTCCACTGGCAGGAGTTCGGGGTAGATTTTTCTTCGGGGGGGCCGGATCGTTGGCGCTTGTCTCCATTACCAGGAACAGCCCTGCTAAAGTGGGTTTCAGGAACCTTTACGGGTCATAAATGCTCCTGTACTGGGAGAGGTAACTCGGGATTTCTAAATTACCTGCAGCACTGTCACGTGAACAGAAATCATGTGATTTGTGATTCATGTGACCACAAATCATTTGAACCATTTAGACCAGAGATATTTTGCGACGGTACATTTGATAAAGTTGGAGGTCTGGTGGAAGGTTTTTTTTTTTAATATCGATCGGTACAACCGCAGTGTGATTATAAAAAAAATAAAAACAACAACAAAAACGCAAGTAGCATCTATTGTTTAGGTGTTTCTTCTTTTGCTGTATTCTTCTTTTTCATCTCCTTGTATGCTGCTGGCCGTTTGCGAACAGCAAAAAATGTGCATTACTGCCACCTTGTGGTCGGTTTATTTCAGTCAAAGGTTGGCACTCTACGGCCTCTTGGAGGCTCCTGTCAGGTAAGGTTACCCGGAACTCCTGCTAGTGGAAACACGCTTATAAGTTTAGAAAAGGTTCTTTTTTTTTTTTGCTCATGAAAAAGAAAATGGATAGAATTTAAAGCTGGTGTTTAGGATTATTAAATGAGCACCTGGAAAAGAAAACAAAACAAAACAAATTGTTGTAGGCTCTCATACTTTTGACATTACAATTAAATTGCATTACTATGAACATTTAAATTGTGCAACTGCTGGAATGAAATAAAGCGTCACATTCTATGTTTGCATAGATGTAGGCCTGCAGATCGCCTGATACAACCTTTTAAAGTAACTCGATATCTACAATTACTATCACGAAGCTCCCTAATCTTTACAACCTCAGTTTAAATGCCCAGTGTCCCTGGTGGTCTCGCAGCTTCTCACTCTGTGGCTCCTTTGGGCTCGAGTCGGATCATGATCAGCCCTAATGAGCTCTGACCAGAACACGCAGCGCACCATTCAGTAATTCAAAGACAGAAAATACTGAAATGAATGATATTTGCATTTAACAGGCTGTGAGCTCTGATATCGTAATTATTTCTAATATAATAATCAACGTCATTCAGAATGGCAACATGCAATGAGAGGGAGAAAAGAGGCAATTAGAGGGTTTTTAAGATGTCAATTAACCCAGAGAGAGCTATGACTGCTTAAGCTGAAGTTATGGACAAGGCTGAATAAAAATTCAGATTTACAATGCAAACAGCAAATGAAAAAGCTCTGCTGCAGGCAAAACTAAAAAGGGACCAGATTTCAAGAGGTAATAAAGTATAGGTCAGCCCATGCAAAGGCTTGAAAAAATTAGAAAAATATTAAAATCAGTTTTCAAAGTTACAGGTTTCCCGTTTTTTTGTCAATGTGAGGGGGGGGGCACAATCAGAGACTAAATAATTAAAAAATGTTGACTTAATTAAGAAGAACTCAGAAAAAAATAGAAAAAAAAACAAAACCGTAGGAAAAGTTTGCACATATTACCTGCCTGCAAACAAAAACAGTGAATAGAAATCATTTGTAACATTACAAACAAAAAGCCAAACTATTGTGTTGATTATTTTGCAATCACTGAGCATTTCTTCTAATACTTAAGTTTGTGCAGACACGGGAGCTGATGCAATTATACGAGCTAAATTTACACTGCAAGTAAAGAGTTTTTCAAGAGAAAATGCAAACACCACCCTAGAAGATGTTTAATGTGTTAATTGCACACATAAGCAGGTGTATACCATAGTTAACCAAGCTGTTGTTCTCTCTTTAACCAATAAAGTATATTTTAAAGTACATTAAGAATAAAGCGGAGGAGGACATTTTATTCTTATAACTCCTTATCCAAAGTTCGAGACTGAGGGGTTTGCATCCAATGTGAAATGTGGCAATTCCACTATTTCCTATTTGACTTTCAGGAGATATGAAGATAAAACTTAGATTCACAGTGCTTTACTACTGATGGGTATATAATACTGAGAGGCTCAAACAATTTAACTGAGAGGAGGGAGAGTTCAGCAGCAGTTTCTGAGAGGGATTATAAACGACCCGTGGTCCTGCCAAAGCCCAGAGCACAATCGATGCTGTAGAAGTGATCTTGGTCATTATGGTTGAACAAGAGCCAGCTCGGCACAAAGGAATTGGTTTCTGCAATGATTCTCATTAGTTGCTGTCACTCCTTGGTGTAATTAATGTAATTAATATGCTAAAATAAAATGCAACCGCTCCGCTTTCACTTATCATTGCAGTATCATTTGTAAAGCCCAGTCATTAAAGGTCGAATGAAACTGGACTTTGTATTTGTGGGGCTAACACACCAGTTTTTTTCATATCGGTCTGAGTCCAAACAGCATCGCTTTATAGCTTCTGAGGGTGATTAATATGAAGAACTACAACTATAACAATGGAGATTGTGACGCTCGCGCGACGCCCTTCAGCTGCTCCCGAGCTCCTAAATGAATTTTGATGACCTGCTGCCACTGCTGTTGGCTGCGAAGAGAAAGATAAAGAAAAACAGACGTGTGTGGGGTCATGAAATTTTAATACTGTCATCTTTTAAGGATGTGTTTTTATTCATTCAAATATGAGTTTGATGAACTGAGGACGACGGTAAAGAGCAAACGTCAGGGAGCTCACCACCCCCAGGGGCCCTTCGGCGGCGTGTCTCAGGCCATCCTTTTTATTAAGACTACTATTTTGTGTGTTTTAACACGCCGTCTGATTTTTATCATAAATGAATTTCCACTGAAAGCGATCACATCAGTACTGTTTGCCAGTAGTGTTTTTGCTATAGATGTCTTTGTTGCATTTCTTATTATTTTGAATACAGTGCACAAATATGCACGTTATGGGAAATAACTAAGGTAGCAGAGTTTGTACTGACTAAAGCATACCACATTTACCATGGTTAGGATGCATTTAATGGGATATACAATTTAAACCCAAAGTTGCTCAACTACCTTAACAACTAAAACCCAAGCACCTACAAGGACTAAACTAACTCAAGGTGGCTAAGTGGATAATTAGTGTAAAACCTTCAATCTCGGCTCCTCCCAGCTGCCATCATGTGACACGTTGGGAAACCTGACTCTTCATGTGAGGACTTTATGCAAATTGATTCAAAACCTTTTCTCTTCAGGTGTGGAATCCAAAAAAAAATCCAATTCAAATCTTAAGTTTAAGAGATCTGATGGTTTTTCAGCAGTTTAAAGTTTGTTTCTTCTTTTTTTATTGTCATATTGTCTCACGTTTAGGTTTTCAAAGACCAGTACTGCTGATTAACTGCTGGTCGCAGTCACCCTGGAGACTTCTTTCATACATCATATTAGAAAAAAAAAAATGGATGTACGTACTAAAATTAACGGTGGCTGGAGTGCATTGAACTTCCAGAGTTTCATGGTCTTGCTGTTGCACAGGCCGGCTCACTGGCACTTTGTGACGGTTTACTGGCAGACATCCTTAATTTTGGGAATAACTGCAAAGCTTTTCCAACTGTGACGATTCAATATGAGAGCATGAGCGCCTCGCCTTGTGGTAGCTCCTGGATACACCTTCATCATCACACTCGTACATGAAACAGGTGTTTTTCTTTCAAGGCGTCTGGCCAGATGCTTGCTTTAGCCTTTTTCTGGTGCTAACAGGCAGCTTCCAAGATGTTGCTTTGAGGCAGTGTAACAAACACACTGCCTCACCACAGTGATGAGTTTATGTAGATTGCTTCCAAAATAACTAAATGCACACACCACCCAGGTGTTTTTAATTACACCGGCTGATTACACATCCAGTCTGCGAAAAAGTTAAATGGAGCTTTGATGATAATTAAAACTATGTGCTAATAAGTAAAGGGTTATAATTGGGTAGGTTTCTTTTGACGGTACAAAACAGAAGAGTGGAGGAGAATAGGGTGTGCTTGTCAAATATAAGGTCTGGTTTTATCAACATAAATTATAGTCACTCGTCATATGACTTAGGTGAAATTGTGGAATTGTGCCCCTTTGTAGAAAGACTTTGACAAGTTCAAGTTCACCAGTATATTATTATTTTAACAATAATCACGGGATGCCGGAGCCTATCCTGACTCATTACAGGCGGGAGGCAGGGGTACGCCCTGGAGAGGTCACCAGTCCATCACAGGGCCACATACAAACAAGCATACATGCACACTCACATTCACACCTACCGCAGTTTAGAATAATCAGTCAACATAGTATGCATGTTTTTGGACTGTGGGAGGAAGCCGGAGTACCCGGAGGGAACCCAAGCAAGTACAGGGAGAACATGCAAACTCCACACAACAAACTCCACGCTCTAATGAAGTTTTCATAACAGAATTTTAAAATAAATTAACAATTAAATAATAATCTTTTTTATGTTTTTTTTAAATAGAGGAATAAACAACTGAATGTATTAAATATTAAATATGTTAAAACCACATATGGACAAGACAAAGCATAAGCAAGTCATTTTAAATATGAAATAAATGCATGCATGTTTTTTTTCTGGAATAATCTGTGCAGCTAAACACTTCCAAAATCCTTTATTCTGCCACCTTCTCTGGTTTTTAGTTGCCATTTTCTGCTGTCTGTTGCTATTTCAGGAACAAACAAAAGACAGAGAGGGGTTAGTGTCATAAAAACAGAAAGTGAGAATAACAGACTTGGCATATACACAATATAACAGTCCCCACTCTCACATTTCCTTATGTTCCCTTGTTGAATTTTTCAACAAGGTTATACTTTCGTCACAGCTCTGCTTTCTCTGCAAGCCTGTGCCTTGAAATGGCCTTCACCACTTTCACCTGACACTTAGGTACAACGTCGAAATGCTTTTCCTGTCTCATCCATCATGTTTTCCTTCTTTCTATAATACAGTAATCGCTGAAGATACATCATGCACCCTAAAACTGTCCACCACTTCAGTTTGATGCTTAATTTGCAACAACAACAAATAGCATACCCTTCAGCAATCGATAAATCGATCTTAACATATACACCACTCATAGTAAAAAAACGTGTACTTGAACTTCTTTACCTTCATCTAAATGACTGAGAAATTTCTGAAAATGTAGAAAAGAATACCATCTACAGAAAAAAAACATTTCAGTCAGTTCAGCCAAAAAAAAAAAAACCCTTTACATCATCCCTGAACTTCATTTATATCCCTCCCTCCATTAATGAAGCACATTTAATAGTTTAATTTAATAAAAGATCAGCACTTTCACTCACATTGTAATGGTCAGTCTATTACAAGGAAGGAGCAGGTTTGCAGTCAATGTATTATCCACTGCGCTGTAAAATAAAAGATTTCATCAAATCCTGCTGATTGGTTGTCCTCTGCAAATGACCCTTCCTCCCTGTATGGGTGGGTGGACTTCTTTGGCTCTGAAAGACTGAAACACTTTCAACACCTTCCTCACATACACACATAAAGAACCTGGCTTAATAGACTGCCCACCAACTGCACCCTTTTCCTGATCGTAAGGATTATGTGGAAGGCTTGGCTCTTGTTTCTGGAAGGATGTCAGACTCATAATGAAATCAACCACAATGTTGCTTATTTTAAATTTATCTTTCTTTAAGTCACTCTACCACATCTGCTGTTAAAAAAAAAAATGCTTATTTTAAATACTGGTGGTTATTGGAAATCATTCTCCGTCGTCACATATACTTACACACCACCACACACACCTTTTATAGAGGTTGTTGACTCCAATACATTCATAGCATGGAGGCAATTGAGAGGTCATCCTCTGCATTGTGTCTTCCTCCATCATTGTGAGAGTACAATCCAATCAGGAGGCGGGGGCTGCAGGTTTATAACACATCCCCAGAATGGACAGTGCCTGTATTTTAACTGCATGTCTCACTCCTTCCCTCCAGGGAGTGAAGAAGAGCAGAGGACAACAGAGGTGAAGCAGCTCTGTAAATCTAACACCAGTTACTTTGGCTTTATTGGAGTTTGGACAAAAGCCTGCCTGAAAGGTTTTTTTTTTGTTTTTTTTTTGTCACCTGTCTTGCTGTTAGCTGAGAAGTGCATGCTTTATATCAATTTTGTGCAAGTTGTCATAAAAAGGCACCGGCTTGACAATGTGAAGAAATTGGTGTTTTTTAGCTAAAACTGAAATTGGCATACACTCTGCAAGGACAGTGATAAAAGTGTGTATTGTTCTTGAACTGCCCCAAAGGAGACTGGGAAGGAAAAGGTCATGGACTACTGACTGTACAGCAGTGGGAAGCTTCTCTGTCATTACCATCCACCCAAGAGTCTCCAAATGAAAGAAATTCCTCATCTTGAAGGAGCAACACTTGTCTCTACTCACTGGTAGCTGCAGTCCCACTGTCCACCGAGCCCAACTGCCCTGTGTCACCATTTTCCATTGATGTGCTTAATTAATCCGTGTCCCCTGCCAACCAGCACTCTCAACTTCAGGGTTCCTCTTCGCGAACCAGGTGCATGCAATTTACTCCTCATCCTGGAAGCCTTCTGACATTCCTGGGCAGTCTCCGAGCCACCTAAACACATTATTTTATTTTATTTTACTTCTATATTTAAGCACAACAACTTTGACCTTCATGAGCTGCATGAATACCCCTCGGGCTCTACTGTGTTGGTACACATGGTTACCAATAACCTCAAACTATAATTGTAGGGGACTTTTCTGTCTGCATAACAATGTGTGAAGCAATGCATCAGTTGACTGCAACCCTCCCTCTTTTTTGGTGACGTAAAGTTGTGCAGAAGACAACAGATCACATAATGTATGTCTGCTACATAATGTAGGGCTGCTCAAGATGCTTTCCTGGAAAAATTTAAATGCATTCCTGCTAATCTTACCCACTATGACATCCAGTTAGTCACAATTCATTTTCTTGTCAAAATCAGAGTCGGAATAAATCAGTGAGTAGATTCATTCGTTTTCTTGAATACATTTAACCATCTCTGTCTCAGCCTGCTGGTACCAGTATCGCACCCTGCACATTAAAACCTGCACCGCTTAAAGGATGCTTCTGCACTAATAAAACTTTTATTGTTAATGACAACATTATTTGTAATATAGTTTACTTCATGTTACCAGCTAAAGTCTAGCTCGATAACACCAACTGCAGTTTTGACACTCATAGATGTTCATAGAAACAGGAGCGGTGGAAGTATTCCTATTGTACACAAAGAGGTTTTTATATTTTTAGTTGAAAATCTGTGTCTTAAGCTTTATCTGAGTTTTGATGCTTTACTTACCTATCTTATCTATCACCGACCTAAAATAAGACATCACTAGCTGAGAGTATTTAGATACCTTATTATTATTTTGTCTTAAATCCTCCTTCCTAAACCTTAAACTGGATGAAAAAAGTTAATCAGCTTATTAAAAACGTCTCAAACAACATGTCAAAAGACCCACCCTTAACAGCATTATAGTGCTTTCATAAATACAGTCAATATATGTGGACCACTAAGCACACTTTGAATAAGCAGAGAAAGTAGAGCAAAAAGAACTTATCTATTCTTGCCAGTAAAATAACCAATGGATCTCTCAAGATACAAATTAGTTAAATAAAATACATTAAAAATTTAAATCAACAATACAGTGACTATCTTTTAAATAACAGTATTTTTTTTTTTTTTATGCTTACCTATTGGGTTTCATAGCCAACCGTAACCGAAGTAGCTCTACTCAAAGCAGCCATTGTTCTCAAGATCAACAGTGATTTAAAGAAAACAACAGATTTGTTGCAAATTTTTAATGCTGTTGATCATGACGTCTTTATTCAAAGGCTCCATTAATTGTTTATGGCCGACGTCTAATACGTGAGACAAACCAATCGCACGGCACCAAGAGGAAAGCAAAGAGGAATGGCCATGCCATCTTGGGAAAGCAGCACGATGTATAGCACAACAAAACGTTGTCCTTGCCCAACTTAATTCAAATCAATGCTTCCAATGTAAAGTCATTATCCAATAAAACTAGACACGTTTTGCCTGCATCACCACATTCAACAAGGGAACATGGAAGATTTGAATGCATGCTTCTATGCAATGAAAGAGAAGAAGCAAAGTGTATGTCTTTAAGTTAATGTATGTGAAATCGACAAATGGCCTTAGTTTAAAAAGGTCAGCCTCTTAGCTTTTCATCCTACTTAAGGGATATAATTTTTCATGTTTCAATATAGTTTTAAATCAGCAAAAAGAAAAAAATCTTTCTAGGGTTCCTCAAGGATTAGTTCTTGGTCCATATTTCTTTCAACTAAAAAGGCTCCCTCTCTTTAATATACGCTCCCCACAGCTTCCCCTTCATATGCAGATGTAGTTTGTGTATCATGTCACAACTTGTTTCTCCTGCTGACCAACACACTGAAATACAAAACTCATATCTGCAAATCAACTATAGTCAGTTTTACTGGTAGCCTTCTAATGACATTCATCTAGTCTGCTTGACACTCAAAAACACCAGAACTGTGACTCACTCATGGCTGGTAGTCGAGCATGAATGAATATATTCACCTCCCTGCTGTGCTGGGAGGTGTTGAGGTGTTGCTAGGAACCGTCTTGCTATGAGGCAACAGTGCTAACCACTAAGCGACCGTGCTGCCTCAGGTCCAACATATTAAAAAAAAAAAAAAAACAGTTGCCATGCAGTTTTGTTCTGGTAAGCTGAATTATGTTGGCCAGATGGTAAAATGTATCGATGACATTAAATGCTGCATGTCCAGAAACATGGCTGAATACCTGTTAGCCAACATATTCAGGAGCAGAACATCTCATCATCATTTTCATGTCTGTCTCTAAAACACTTTGAGAGAGTCAGAAAGGTTAACATTGTTTTGTGCATTGATCTAAGTACTGATAATCATATTACCAACATCGCCGGGACTGCTTTCTATAGAAAACATATATCTCAAAACCTAGAAATTTACTGACATTTGGAAACTGGTTCATGTAGTCATTTTGAACAGGGAAGACTACTGCAGAACTCCAATCATTAGAACAACTAAATCAGGATGCAGCAGCCAGAGTTCTTACACAAATGTTGAAATTGAATGCATTACTCTAGTACTGAAAACACATTATTGGGTACCAGTTTCCTGTATAGAATCACTTTCAAAAAGCTTTTGCTACTCCATAAAGCACTTAATGGTTTGCCCCCACCAGTACCTCCCTGACTTGCTCACTGTCTATAACCCGATCAGGTCTCTCAGGTCATCAGAAGCGGGCCTTTTAGCTGTTCCCAGAATTAGATACAGTTCAGCTGAGGGTGCTTTCAGTTATTGTAGTACAGCTCTCTGGAACAAGCTTCATGCTGACCTGAGGTCAATAACAACTGTGTCTGCATTCAAAAGCAAACTCAAAACTTTCCTGCTCTCCACAATTAATAACTGTGTGTACTTGTGTGTATGTGAACTTTTCCTCACTTTGCATCACAGTTTGTGTGTGTTGTTATTTGTAAAGCATATTAGATATCCTTAGGATTTACATATTATTTTTATAGGCTGTGATTGTTCATGAATGTTAGGTTTGTCAAGTCAAATCAAAAACTTTACTTATAAAGCGTTTTAACATGCTAAGAGGCAACCAAGTGCTGTACAGGTAAATAAACATACAACAAATAAAACCATAAGATTGAAATAAAACCAACATCCCTAAAATAGACAGAAGACAATGGAGGGACTGGAATACTGCTCGAGCTTTCTAGAGTTAAAAGCCAATGTCTCTTGTAGTCACAAGTCGAGTCCTGGGAACCACCAAGAGAATTAGATCTTCAGATCTGAGGGCTCTACAAGGACAATGTTTATGTAAGAGCTCAGGGAGATAAGAAGGTGCCTGACCATGTAACCATTTAAAAGCTAAGAGTAAATTTTTAAAAGCAATTTTAACAAGCAGCCGGTGAAAAGAGCGCTGTATCAGGGTGATATGCTTACACCGTCTTGTCCCCGTTAAAAGCTGAATTCTAGGTCACCTGGAGACGGAGGAGAAGAGACTGATCCATCCCACTATAAAGAGAGTGGCAGTAGTCCAGTCTAGAAAAGAAAAGAGCATGAATGACCATTTCAAGGGCAGCATGAGGAAGATAAGGCTTAACTATTCATCATCAAATGATTAAAAACTAGACTGGACTATTGCACTGACCTGCCTATCAAATTTGAAATTCTATTAAAGATAACGCTAAGATACCTAATATAATATCAGTGTTTTATCTTCATTTAAGTGAAGTTCAGCTCCATCCATAATTTTACATCTTGAAGACACTTCTGCAAATTCTCTACACACTGGGCTCCACTAGGTTTTAAAGGTAAGTAAATCTGAATGTCATCTGCATAACAATGAAATGCCACATTAGATTTATCAAAAATGGAGCCCAGAGGAAGTTAGTGGAGCGAAAATAAAACAGGGCCTAAAATAGAGCCTTGAGGTACCCCACATTTAAGTGGGGCCTCTGTGGAAGAAAACAGTCCAAGTTGGACAGAAAAGCTCCTTTCTAAATAAATAGGACCTAAACCAATTAAATGCAATGTCCCTCACACGAACAGACTGCTGTAATCGTGATAGCGAGATGTCATGATTCACTGTGTCAACGGCAGCAGTGAGATCAAGAAGAATAAGAACAGTGGAAGCTACCGAATCAACTGTTAAGAACAAATCATTGCACACCCTGAGAAGGGCTGTTTTAGTACTGTGACATGACCTAAAGCCAGACTGAAATTTATTTTTGAAATGCCATCAGGGGTGCAAGGTAAGGGTAAGAACCTGGCAGCATTCACTGTCAATAAAAAAAACTTTAAAAACCTTTCACAAAGTGAAACAGAAACAGTTTGTGTATATAAAATTATCTGTGCATATGTATAGATACATATGTTTGCCAATGTTTCTGTTTTAAATATTTGGTTTTTCTTGTCATGTACTCTTTTCACTGCATTTCATTACCCTTTGAGTTTTAGTGCTATGAAATGCAGTATATATTTTAAATTGTTTTTGACAAAATCTTTGCTCATCAAGAATAATGTGCACAGGTGAACACATTCCCAACAAAGCACATTACATTATGAGAGAAAAGGATGCCTCAGAGACTCTGTTTTTCCTCAACAGCTCTACAAAAAAGGAAACTATTTACATAATTTTCAATCATTTGGTAATTTGGGATGACAAATATGATCTGGATATTTCCACTAAATGATCACTTTCAGCAAAGGCAATTTCTCATGCTAAATGCAGTGTTTAAGCAGGATTATTGCAACAACTTAATATCTTTAGGGTAAAAGTAAAATGCTTCTCCAAGGTAAAAGTTAACTCCACATGTTAACATTACACTTGTCAGGCATTTTATGAGGTCCACCTGGTACATGCCATAGTGGCCAATAACCAGTGAGTGTCTATAGCAAACATTGCTTAAAAGCTAAACTTTTTCATCCTCAGTTTTCATCAAATGAATATAAAGTAAGGCGTCTGCATACTATTAGCTTAAAGACTTATATATATATATATATATATATATATATCTGTATATATACATACATACATACATACACACATACACACACACACACACACACACACACACACACACACATATACATACACACATACATAAATACACACACTATATGGCCAAGTATTTGACTCGCCTAAGAACTAAAGTTACATCCCATTCCTAATCCATAGGGTTCAATATGACGTCGGTCCACCCTTTGCAGCTTAAACAACTTCTGGGAATGCTGTCCACAAGGTTTAGGAGTGTGTTTATGTGAATTGTTGACCATTCTTTCGATCTATCGAGTTGAGGTCAGGACTCTGTGCAGGCCGGTCAGGTTCATCCACACCAGACTCTGTCATCCAGGTCTTTATGGAGGTGTCATGTTGGAGAGGAAGGGTCCATGTTCCAAACTTGTTCCCACAAAGTTGGGAGCATGGAATTGTCCAAAATGTCTTGGTATGCTGAAGCATTCGGAGTTCCTTTCACAGGAACTAAGGGGCCAAGCCCAGCTCCTGAAAAACAAACCCACACCATAATCCCCCCACCACCAAACTTTACACTTGACACAATGCAGTCAGACAAGTACCGTTCTCCTAGCAACCGCCAAACCCAGACTCGTCTATCAGATTGCCAGATGGAGAAGTGTGATTCGTCATTCCAGAGAACACGTCTCCATTGCTCTAGAGTCCAATGGCGGCGTGCTTTACACCACTGCATCCAACGCTTTGCATTTACTTGGTGATGTTTGGCTTGGATGCAACTACTCTTATAATGCAGCTGAGAGGTGACTGTGGAATATTTAGGGGCGAGAAAATTTCATGACTGGATTTGTTGCACAGATGACATCCTATTACAGTTTCACGCTGGAATTCACTGAGCTCCTGAGGGCAACCCATTCTTTCACAAATATATATATATATATATATATATATATATATATATATATATATATATATATATATATATATATATATATATATGCAAACACACAAACAGTATTTGCTCACCCATCCAATATATATATTAGTAATTCTGTCCTCCTAAAAGTGAGTAATGTTTTCCTCCGCTTTGAGAGATGTTTTAATGTTTAATCCTTCTGGTGTTTAAGCTTCTGCTGTAAAATGTAGATGCCTTTGATCCGCAAGTGCCATGCAGGCAGTCTGGAGTGGATTAATATCAACTTTTTTATCTTGGTAAATAAAAGAAAAATACCTGCTGTGTTACTTTCATATTTCTTAAAAACAAACATTTGGTAAAAAGCACTGGTTATCTATTTATTTGTGTAGCACATTTCATGTACAAGACAAATCAAAGCGCTTTACATAAAAAGATTAAAAAGAACTGTATTAAAAAGTTTAAAAGCAGAAATTAAAGACAGACATAAGTTAAAAAGAATTAAACAAATGAGATGCAAGAAATAAAGGTCACAGTGCATTATAGTGGATTACTGAAATGCAGCAGTAAATACAAAGGTTTATTAACCTCGACTTAAAGCAAATGAGAGTTTCAGCAGCCCTGGTGCATTGTGGGAGTTTGTTCCACAGGTGAGGAACATAAAAGCTCCTCACCATGTCTGGTTCCAACTCTGTGTACAGAAAGTAGGTGGGACCCTGACTACCTGAGGGTTCTGGCTGGTTCATAATGGACCAGATCAGACATGTATTTTGGCCCGAGACCGTTCAGAGATTCATACAACAACAGCAGGATTCTTAAATCTATTCTCAATCATATGGTCCTGTCTCTTGGTCTTAGTGAGGACTCAGGCAGCAGCGTTCTGAACTAACGGCAGCTGTTTGATGGATTTTATAGGGAGACCCGTGAGAACAGCATTACAGTAGTCCAGTCTACTGAAGATAAAAACGTGGACAAGTTTTTCTAAGTCCTGCTGAGACATCAGTCCTTTAATCCTTGATATGTTCTTTAGGTGATTATAGGCTGACTTCACTACTGTCCTAATGTAGCTGTTAAAATTCCAGTCTGAGTCCAGAACCACTCCCAGATTTCTGGCTTGGATATTGGTTTTTAGCTTTACTGCTTGAAGCGGTGCTTGAGTGCTGACTTTTAATCTTTCTTTCTTGGCTACAAACAGTATTATTTCTGTTTTGTCTTCATTTAACTGAAGTCACTATTTGTTGAAATATGTATGTGGGGCGGGGGTGGGGGGACACTTATAGCAATCTCTCTCTTTAAGACGGTCATGAATCATGATTGCTATATACAAAATTATATGACAGCAATCAATGTCACTTTTCTGATGTATAACTTGAATGAAAGAGGAAATTCATCTCCAGAAAGCAATAACATTAAGTCGTTAAGGTGTGATAAATGACAAGACAGTGAACTGCTCATGTGCCAGCTTTCCTACCTCCCATGTTCATTTCCCACAGCAGTTTAGTTTATTTGCAGAGTAAAGCAGCCAGCTGCCTCTCTTGATACGGCTCTAAACCTGTGTCAGCTGCAGAATCAACATAAATCTCTGTGGCTGCTCTGTGAGGTAACGAGGACCAGAGACGAGTCAAACAGGTGTAGACACCTGGAGAAACTGACGCACAGGAGTGTTTTCTAGCTGTTCGTAAACACTGACTCGCAGAAATAAGAAGACCAAAGAGAAGAGCTGAAGAGACAAAAGGTGGGAAGGCAAAAAGAAAATGTCTTTTAAAAGTCTTATTTTTAGAGAGCAAATATTGAAAGTTATTTCTTTTATCAGATGTTAAAAAGAGATTAGAGTAAATGGACATTCACACAAATCAATAGTAACAAGAAGCGAACCGTGTGTCAAAACATGAAAAAACATTAATTAAAACATACATATATAGGGTAGTAAGGTCAACTGATCAACTAATTAGGGTATTTACAGGATATTGGGATGAGAGGTTCTCTGAAAGAGCACTAGACACATCTTTTGCGTGTGATACAAAACTGGGGGAACACTGTCCATGGTGCTGACTGGCAAAAGTTCCAGAATCACATCTTCTATGAAGTTAGACATGTTCATCAGGGTCTTTGTGGTCTCCCACTTTGTTGACATTGTTGTTTGTTTGTGGTGTTCTAGATTTTGCATTGTTTTCATGACAAATCGGCTCCTTGTGGACTCACGAGACAGCCCGCTTTGTTCATGTATGAGTTCCATCGAGTTCCATGTACAAGCGGGCAAGTAAAGTAAGTTAAGTAAAAGCTTACCGAGTATTCACTACAACTTATTAAGACCTCTATTTTGGTACTTAGAGAATAGCTCCTGTGATTAAGTCATAAAAATCTCAAGTCTGCAAGCTCACATGAAAATTATCAAACACCAGACACATCTGCTTTAATTATATGGCCCCTAATAGTCAGGTGTGGTGCATTTCTGGCATTGCAGCTAGAGGGTAAAATGTCCACTGACTAGAAAAAAAAAAAAAAAAGACAACAGCCCAGTTTTCTTAACATGCACCAAACATGAATTGGTTGGTGGGGTTTCTCACGGCTGCAGAAGGAACATTTACGGACACCAGCTGAGCTTAGGTGGGCACCGTCCCAACTCATTGTTGCAAAGGAATTGATGCAGTACTTCCCATCCCAAGGTCATCCCATGCTACAGTGATTCCCACAAACAGTTTCCAGAATCAGTAATGCTCTGCTGCATGGAGAGTCGCAGAGCCGGGTGATTTCAGAGCCAACCAGTCGCCATCTCAGACTGTAATTCCATCATTTTGCGATGGAAAGAATCATCTGCAGTAATATGTTTCGATGCTGGAAAAATACTCCACACAGTCTCAGAATTACTTCTATTTCGTTTTGGCTCCTCTTGTTGTTTATTTAATGCCTGGATATACTGTACAGCTATTTATTTTTCCATAAATTGACTTGTGTCAATCCCCACTTAGTTTTAAATTTTCCCTTTGGCTCCAAAAGTTTACATACCACAAAACAGCTGTAATTACTGCCCATCAGCATCAGTTTGTATTTATAGCAAAGCTTTGAGTATTTAACCTGCCAAGCATCATTATGGCAGCCTGACAATCACTGTGTCTCACTAAGCTGTGTGTCTTATGAATCTTGCACGGGTCTGGTTGGGAAATGACATAAGCATTACACAAAAGCCTTTGTGATCTTGCACTGGCTTTTAAAAAAAAAAGAGAAAAAAATGCACATATTTATACATTTTCAAAAATACTATGTCAAAAAAACCCATTTCTCATAAATTATTGCCAAGCCACATGCTAGAACAGCAGTCGAATAATGTTATTAAGCTTTATGCATGTCTTCACTGCAGTTTGACACTGAATGTACAGACAAAAATGGAGATGAGTCACATTGAACAAAATCTCTATAGGTGATGATCAGCCTAATGTGTCAAAGCCCTTAAATCAGTTTTTCTTAAAGAAACTAGTTTTAAACTAAAATTTGCAGGTTTTGCGGTTACAAAACACAGTGTTCTTTGAATTGTAGAAGCAAATTTCGACATTGTGAGCAGTGCATTTAAAAAAAATGCATAGCTGAAGGTCTTCTTTGGTGATATTAAGGATGTTTTTCTTTTTAAATTAATAGCTGTAATAAAGGTAGGTGGTATTCTTTTGCGATCATTTATCAATCACTGTAATTTCTAACCATCAGATGGGTTTATTTTTGTTCCTGTTTTATTTTGAAAGACGTTTCTAACCATCAGATGGGTTTATTTTTGTTCCTGTTTTATTTTGAAAGACGTTTCTTTGTTCATTCTGTTATACCCCATCCTGTTTGCTTGGGTTCTCCGTCTTTGTTCCTTGTTTAGTTTGTATGTGGGTTTCCGCGTTTTTGGCTTGTCCCGAAATTCAGTTCGAAGTTTGGTTTCATTTTGGTTTATACTTTTTCGGTATCCCAGCTTAGCGGCGCTTTTTGTTTAGATAAATTACTCTTTCAACCACTCCTGACATCCATCCATCCATTATCTGTACCCGCTTTATTCGTTTCCGGGTCACGGGGGTCTGTCGGAGCCTATCCCGACGCATATCAGGCGAAAGGCAGGGGTACACCCTGGACAGGTCACCAGTCTATCCAGGGCCACATACGAACAACCAATCACACTCACATTCACACCTAGGGAGAATTTTAGGAAGATCAATTAACCTACTCTGCATGTTTTTGGACTGTGGGAGGAAGCCGGAGTACCCGGAGGAAACCCACGCGAGCACGGGGAGAACATGCAAACTCCACACAGAAAGACCCACAGGTCTTTGAACCGGAATTGAACCGGGAACCTTCTTGCTGTGAGGCAACAGTGCTAACCACTAAGCCACCGTGCTGCCCCTTTTCAAAAGTCTTCTTTGCAATTTATTACTTAATCCTTTATATCTCTTTGATATTCTCCCTGGTCGTATAGACCCTTTCAGGGCTTATGTCACGTTGATGTAACAAGTACCTGGAGGCAAAACGGAGGAAGGACTGAAATGTGAATATTCACATTTGCTGTTTAGTAGCCAAAATAAAGGTTTATTAACTGTTTACTATTTATAATATATTGATTTGAAATTAAATAAGGAAAAATCCTAGAACAATCAAAATGTCCCTATAAAGTGTAATCTTGGAAATACATAGTTCTATACATGCTCAGATGACAAAGTCCAAGCTGCATTCAGGTGTCATTATGAAACACAAGAAAATATGTTTGTGACAGAATACGTCATCTTGCTTCACAGATATCGTCTCACAACACCTGTCTAAAGTCAGAATTAGCCATAGGCTATATAATAATTCCTGTCACTTCAGTTTCTGTTCAGCCGTTGCTCTCTACTGTTTAAACGTGCTCTTTTTACATCAGATATAAACACTGGCACGTCTCACTACCGCATAACCATTGTTTTCTTTCCTGTTCCTGTTAGAAGAAAAACAAAAACCTCAGGTGCAAGAAGCATATGAATTTGTACACTCTTCCAATGAGTTAGATATTATTCAAAAGAAAAAACAATGACTTTATTGACTTAATTTATAACTTTACACAAAATAGCTACAGTTGTATCTCTGTGAAAAGAGGATCGATATCTGAACCAAATGAAAAATCACTTCATTCACAGACAGCCGAGAAGCACCCTGGGTTTGTCCTGCTAAATTCAGCACAGGGACACTTTGACAGCCTACCCCATAAGATAAATATGTAGACATACCAGGTATGGGGGGCACTTTCTCTGATTAAGCTTAAGATGAAAACCATACATCATGCAATCTATTAGGTGCATTAATATGTCTCGTGCTGGATTCATGCATATAACAACTGCAATAGCAAAGAAAATGCATCTTGCACTGAATAAAAGACATATTCAACATGAAATTGAGAGCACCAAAGAACATTGTTACAAGAACTTGAAACATGTCTTGAAGTGAAGCTCGAGGTCCTTCAGACTTGCACAGACTTTGAGAGTCTGACTCCTGCGTGCAGCGAGCCCTCACATTACTTCAGTCTGGTCTCAGGGCCACTTAGCACTAATTACTGCACCCTAATGGCCGGGCCAATCCCTCGCAGGTTAATTGTTTGATCTCTGCCATATGTACAGCCTGCCGTCATGTTAATCCACCTCTCCACACATACAGGAGCACAACCAAGCACCATCCTAAGCATCCCACACAGCTCCTGTCAGCGGAGCGGTTTCTGTTGGTAAGGGGCATGGTAGAGTGTTAAAGAGAGTACATAAGAGGGTCAAATCTAACTCGGGAAACATTTCCTAATTCCTATTGATTCCTCTGTAGAAATATAACATTAGTTTCAAAAGAAAGAAGCTCTATTGCGCCTTGTAAACCACAGAGATAATAGGATTTCTCCTTGTCTTGTTTGGTCCCAATGTTTTAAGTTCCATCAGATACAACAAGAACACCATTTGTTTGTTGTGCTCCTCTCAAGTTCATCTGACTGCAGCCTGGTACTCAGCATTTAAGCTTATTAAAGGCTTTAATTAAAACAGCTACCTGATGCATCTGGAAACAATGCTGATGAGAGCAATGAATGTGAAACAAAGCAGTAAAGTTGCTGGCTTTAAAAGCGAGCCAATGAGGTGGAACATGATCAGAGCAGCTGCGACAGTGATAATGAGGATTTGTCATTGCAAGCGACCCCTTTTTACAAGCACATAGACATTTGAAAGATTGTTAATATACAAGTGTTGGACTGTGAATGAACTCTTTAAAAGCTCTCTCCAGCCATTTATCAAATGAACTTGGCCAGCCTGATGTATTGCATTCAAATCCTTGTAATTTTGGAGGCCGAAGGCTTATAGGTAACGGGTTCCTGTCGTCAGACTCTGTAAACACAGAAGAGCAGCAGTGGTCAAAAACGCGAGGAAGACTAGATCCCACAAAGTCTACAACCAATGTCATATGGTTTGTTACAGCCACTGGACCAAGTAGGAGGTTGAAGCTGGTAGGTATTGGATGGACTGTGTCCATCGTTCCATATCCAGTACTAATGTCAACCAGTCGGATAATGTGTCATCCATTGCTCTCCTTTCAGTGAGGGAATCCTTTCAAATACCGATATCCGCAATGCTGTGACCCCATCTAAACTCATTAAGAACCTGTGGTCACCTGTACGAGACAGAACCAATCCATGGTGCTACCACTACAAAACACATAACACCTAACTCGAACCATGAATGGATTCTTTCATCATCATCATCATCATCATCATCATCATCATCATCATCATCATCATCATCATCATCATCATCATCATCATCATCATCATCTCACAGACCTCATAAGCTTCCTCTCAATGCCACGTTGTCTTAGCTGCGCTAATACAGCAACCATTACAGTGTAAAGGTCAAACCTGGTCTTCTCTTGCCCACTCCAGCTGGGTTTTTCACCTTTACCATGTGTCCATGCATATTTTCACTATTTACAAAACAATCTAACTGATTAAATGCAATCTTTCATTAACATTTAATAACAAACATGATTGTAACAGCAGAAATTGTCCAGACGTGGCACCCTGCAGCTTTGCATTTTTAAATTTCACTTACCTGTGTTTGAAGCGGCTCAGATGCACAGTAGATTCTGGCCAGAGATCCAGAGATGGGAAATCATCTTTAAACCAATGTTTATTTATTTAGATTCATTACAGCACCTCATGGATCATTTGTGACAAAAAAAATCTATAGATCTCTATATAAAAAAAAAGTTCCATGCTGTGTCCACCGCAGCAAAGTTGTAAGCAAATTTTTAAACAAATTAGCTGTTATTTATAGCAATGAAACCCAGCACTGATAAAGAAAGACACCGGACTAATAGTATTTACACAGTTTAGTCTTCTGGCATCCCAGAATATACATACATTAAGTTACAAGTAGACCGCAAAGTGCTGGCAACTCACTGTGTCATATTCAAATACAAGCAATCAATTAAAGTGATGAAAAGGAGACTTGCAGTAAACTCGCAGATAAACAACACTTAACTTACTCTCCTACACAAATGCAGTCTCGAGTCCAGTAAGACAAATCTATGTGGACGGAGAGAAACCCCTGATTTTCATTGCAGTGTAGTCCTGCTTTAATCTTCCTGCAAACTGCATCTACTAACTTTCTCACTGTGGTTCAAGTACATGAGCCAGCATAACTAGGAGTGCTGGATTTTATTTATTTATTTATTTTTGACCACCCACTCCAGCCTGCAGCAACATAAAAACCACCTTCTCCTCCAACATATAGATCAGTTTCCACAGGACGTGAACAATCTTAGTCTGAGTTGAGCCCTCCAATGCAGGATCACATGTTAGTACCAGGTGTAAAAGGTGGCATCGTGTCAAAAACAGTGAAAAAACTAAACGTACTCACATACATATATAGAAATATGCATCTGTACAATTCTGAGGACTGGCCGACTGTGTGGCACTTTAGATCCGTGCCCTTGTGTCCTAAAATTGTATGGTTGTTAAAATGGTGTAGTTGTTTCAAAGTGTCATCCGTGTTGTTTGAGCAGTACATCCTGCACATACACACACAGTATTCCAAATATCACCGCCGTGATGGAAAACGGCACATCCTGAGGGAAAGGACAGATATTACATGGATCATTAGTCTCAAATATAAGACGGGAGCGCCACAGCAGCCTAATGACGCTTTGATAAGCCCTGTTCTAGAAGTAAACATAATCTGTTGACTTTCAATTCTTTTGTCACACCACCAATGATAGTTGAGGCAGAATGAAGCATTCTGCTGTAAATGGGCTGCTGTCGTGCAGAGCACGAAATGCGGGACTCTCTGGAAAGATGAAAGAAGCTGGTGAAAGAGTGCATGTAAATATCTTTTTCCAAGTGCCATTTTCTAGCTAAGAATTCGGCCACTGTCTGCAGCAGCTCCTCGTCAGGTTTGACATAAAAGCCTGCTGTCTCTCAGCCTTTCCATTAATGTTGGTGGGTCCAACAGTATTCACCTGTCAGTTTCTAAAGACAGCCACAAATTACTGCTGCACTATCGTGATACAAACAGAAGATGTCTTCTTCCAAAGAGGTAAAGCACAACAGAAAGGCACATCTTGTCAAGGGATGTTAATATCCACGTAAAATTTGTTTCACCAACGCCACAATTAACTTGTCCACTCTTCGCTTTACATATACATAGAAGTATCAAGAAGGACAATAGCACGTGTTTAACCTTGTCTACATGATGTAAATGAGCAACATCTTCACATTTCCAGCTTGTCTCATGCTTTATGTTTAGCTGGAGGCCTTTTGAGAGAGTTTTCAACACATTATCTGGCACCTCATCATCATTATTACTATTTAAACACACAAGGACTACTCCACTTGGTTACTGAAGGGTCACAACAGGGCAAGTGTAATATAGAAGAATTTATATTCACCAGATTTTATAGTATATTTGACAATACAATACATCTGCGTTTTCCACCCTTTTCTAAAACCTAGAGATACAAAATTACCAAGCCAAGAAGTCAGTGATATCTCTTGATAAACGTCATCAGTGTGGTTGAAAGGAGGATCGAATGATACAGATAGATGGCACTGATTTCATTTCAGGCTGTGCACTGGTTTTCAGTGAAATCAGAAAACTTTTTAAAGATCTCAGTGTTGTCTGTAAATATATCATATTTCCATTTGACACGGTTCCAGACTCAGGCCGAGAAAATTCAAAATGTTATCTTTGGGATGCGGGAGATAGAAGTAAAGGAAACCATAGCTGTGTTTCAATGGGACAACTTTAAAAAAAAAAATCTAGATGTATTTTTCTGCATTGTGCTGCCATCACAGAAGTGTAAATTACCTTTGCCAAGAGCACTGATATGATCCCGAACCGACACGACAGACCCCGACGTGGGGCGTACACCTCACAAACAGGTGCGCATATTTCCAAAACCCATCAATGTTTTCAAACACTGCACCAATTATTAAGTACGTTTGTCATTGTTTTTCATATATCATTCTGTTAAAGACGAATCCTGCATAACAGCATGATGAAATGGTATTCGCTCCGGTGCTGAACTGGACGCAGATGAACCCTCTTGCAGATGAAAACTGCAAGAGGGTTGAGTGGGGTTGCCAGATTGTGCAGCTGTGCCTGTTAATATTGAAGCCTAGGTACGGCTTGCACCCTAATCCTTTATGCACTTCAGTTTATTTGGAGTCCTTGAATTGTCCATTGATTTTACACACCTCTTAACACATAATAATAATAATATTAATAATATTTGTTCATCATTATTGTATTGCCGCATTACAAACCCTATATTTCACCTGTCTGAACTTCCTCCAATCAGATAAATCATAGTATATCTTTTGTTTATACATTTATACAGTGAAATGAAATGAAACTTCAAAGTAAATATAGGAATCCCTTCCTTTTTATTCCCACTCCTGTGTGTGGCAGATCATTTCCATGATTTATTCTTTTCTGTTATCCAAAATAAAAACAAAACAAAAAAAAACTTTTGGAGGGGGGTCTCTACTAATGCGCACGTCTTAATTGTTGCACCTCCCTGTCATATTTCATATATCTGGAACCCACTGCAGCTCATTATGCAAAGTGAAATTTATTGTAGAATAATTTGAATGCATCAGGAAAATTGCTTTGTGGTGAGAGGATACTAGCATTAGTAAAAGGTCAGGTGAGGCATCTCTGGTGATTTCCTTTATAATTGCTGAAATCCTTAACAGAATTTAGAAGGAAACCTCGCCCGGAGCAGAGGAGCCTCAAGAATACGACATCCTTGCTCCTTTTTTGTATTTTCTTTTTATCTTTGAAAAGACCTCACACATTCTTGTGAAAATGATTGTTTCTGAGCACGATCTGCTATGTAAGTGTTATCCCAAATTGCTAGTAAAGTATAAATGACCGTAATAGCTCTATGAAACCATTTGTTGAGTGTTTACACTCTGAGGTGTGCATTTTAAAGCAATCACTTCTTGCTGCGGTGATGCACAGGAGTGTTACGTGGTGAACAGTGTCCAGAATACTTATTATTCATCTTCAGCGCTTAATTTGCTTTGATGAAATAGAGTTTAGTTACCATGCAGTCTAGTAATAAGAAAGCTGTTGTATAAATATTTAATTTCGCATTTATACAACTAATACATTCATGGTTTTCACATGTAAATATATCAAGGCGCTTGCGACTGTATGTTTTTATAGTTGAACAGTCATAGATTAGATATAATGATGAAAGATGCCACTGTTAACTCAGCCAGGGATTCGTGGACTGACATTTGTAAGCACTGGATCATCTAATACATTAACCCAATTAATTTATCTTTTCATTTCCTCCTAAGACAGAGCCTGGAAAAATAAATAAATAAATAAAATGCATCCAGTGGATTTCTGAATAATGGATAACAATACTGGTGCCAAGCCTTCCTCTTCTGTGTGCCAGTCTTTGTTTGAATGAAGAGGAAGTTCTCCAAATTTGATAAAAGGCTAAATCATGTTCTGACAACGGTGTTCTTCTTCGTCGGCTCTACATTAGCCTCTCCATCATCATTTGTCAATTATATTTGGAATACAACCAGAAATTAATCCTTTTTCCAGTGGAAAAAAAAGAAATCCTTCGTCCTTTGACTTTGCATATTGGTGTGTAAAACTGTTAAAATGGTTTGAGGATATGTTAGCAGGGGTCAGTGTGAGCTGCAGCTGTTCTCATCTTTTTTTGGTCCTGACTCAGGAGCCAAGTCAAGTTTGATCTGAACAGATGGAACTTGGTTGATCTTATCTGATAGCATCTCATCGACAAGTACAAATAAATGAAATAAAACCATCTTGTCACCATGTTTACTCAGATTACATACAGTTCAAATTGCATGCGCTTGATTAAAGCTAATGTTGCATAGGTATGCCTAGTGGAGCAGAAACAGATCCATTTATGAATGGACGCCGGGGGCCTGGCTGCAGATCCTTTGGGCTGGGTTGCAGGTTGTGGTCTTCAAGGACTGGGGTTTTGTTTTTTTTTGTGCTCTGAGTTTGCCTTCATAGATGGATCGGTGTAGTCTGCAGACCAGGCCAGCACCTTCAGGTAGTTGTACTGCTCCCTGGGGAATTTCAGAGTTGACTTCCGGGATCTCTCCCCACTCTTATCTGATTAAGTATTGAAGCTGCTCCAAACTCTTGGGTCTTTTTTGTCATATTTTCAATTTCAGGAAGTTCCAGACGTTTTGAATTGGTGAAAGTCCCGACTTCAGGCAGGCCAAGCCAGAACCAGGACTCATTTACTTTTGGAGCAATGGTTTTGCAATAAAATATATCATTGTTTTGCTGAAAGATGTGAGACCTTCCCTGAAAAAGACATCTGTATTGTAACAGGTTTTGCCCGGAGAAAACGGTGGTCCCATATGGCTTCTTCTCTGCATGATAGAGCTTTAACATGCAGGTATGAATGGCACAAGAAACTGTGTTTTTAGATATTAATTTCTGTAAATGGTCAATTACAGAATGAAGCTTGTTTTAAAAGCAGACGAGAAGGTTGGCCTTAGGATCACATGTACCCAGGACTGGTTTTCATCATTTCCCCCGGACACGACGAGATTTCTCCATATTCTGTAAATATTTTGATATTAGATTTAAATTATGATATATCTAATTACGTTGCAATTTTCCATTTAGGGTTGTCATTCTTAAACTGTTTCACATTCATAGATGCATTTTTTATAGACTGAACTTAATGCTGAAGGCTGTCTGGGTTTCTTTTTTAGTTTCGTCTCTCAAACGTTTGCCAATTGACCTCATTAGTTGAAAGATATGCAGGTGTTTCACTTCAGTATCACTTCATTTTCCAGCCTTCTATATTCTATTGTGAGAAGAAAATCATAGTTTTCTGAGATTTTCACTGCATTTGGTGTTAATTCACATTTCACACATTGTCCAGTTTATTTGGAACTGAGGTTGCAATATACAAAAAGACTATATAAAACATGTTTTTGCATGTTTTAATGCTTTAAATGCTCTAAGCACTCACTTCAAATTTCCAATAAATGCAATTTTACAGAGGAAGAAACGCCATTAACACGTAGATTAAAGCAGTGCAAAATCAAACTATTGTTTTCAACTGACATTGACGTTGATGATGGAGAAGTGACGCCAGAATGAGAAAGTTTATAGTGGAAGTTGTGTTGTAAAATAGGACATTTCCTTCCCTACATTTTTTGTCCAAAGTCAAAGCACCACCTCGCTGCTCAGAGTTTGCCTCAGTTAACCTGTACTGTGTTGTACACGCCCCGAGGCATGCTGTCAAAAAACCTCGCCTGACGACAACCTGACAACTCCATCCATCTTATTTACCCACTGGACAGCACAGATTTGCTGTGGCAATCAATAACACTCACAATTAGTTCTCCTCCTGGGTGCAGGCAGAGGGTTGTACACGTTGGGGGGGAGGATTACCGGTTTGGCTGGTGGTCCCATGCACAGCTGGACTGAGGGTACGTGTGGCCCTGGTCCATGCCAGCCACATGTCCTGACATTAGCGAGAGTCTCTTGGGAGCCGCTGACATTTCCATATGTCCACTAGAAAGATGGAGAGGTGTGTGACACAATTCATCGACAAGCCGGAGTGTGTGTGAGTGTGCATCTTTTCGGTGATGTGTTAGCAGTTGTGTGTTGGTTGGATTTTCACCTTGGCTTTGTGACCTGGAAAATGTCTTCCAGAGGGGACAGCAGGGCTGAGGGAGACTCTCCGGAGGTAGCTGGTGGATCTATATCAAGCTGTAAAAATAGATAAGTGTCATTCATCATCGGGGCGTCTCTAAGTTAACCCTGTCCAACAGAGCTTAACCACACAGAGCAGCTGCAGAGCATACAATTCCCAGCATGCTTTAGTGTCATTTGGATGCCCTTAGCAACCTGCCAAGGATGTCGACAGGTGATTGATATCAGCGCTCTTCTTTGGGATTTTATCTTTATGTGATGAAACCGATTAGATCAGGGGCAATATCATAAGCAAAAACCTTATAAGAAAGACTTAGTGCCTGAATTATCGTGATTTATTAAACCGAGCAGGTGATGGATACAAGATATGACCTGCTAGCCATGAAGGATAAAATATCACTTATTCGTTCTTAAACCTGAAGCCACGTCGGCACTGTTTCAGAGTAGAAAAGAGCCGAAAACAAAACAGATTAAGGCATGTTCAACAGTTACAAAACATAATCTCCCTAAATCAAAACTCTGTTAAGTTAGTTTAAATCACAAAATGACACGGATGAAACGAGATTGATGTTTGTTAAGTGTCACAATGCAATCGTCTTTTATCAGCCATATGTTGACTATGAGCTCAGAAATAAACTACAAAACTTATCGACTGTTTTATGTTGAAAACAAGCTTTCAAATTAGAGCATTTTAAACCCTTTTATACTCCTACTGGCTCTAAATTAATGAAGTCTTGGCTAGAGAGCTAAAGACAAAAGAACAAGAAAGGAGTTTTTCTTTACTGGTAATCAAAAGCTCTCGTCTTACTTTTTCTTTCGTCTCTTACTTGTCTCATTTATCTGTCACAACAAAAAGTAGTCACTGGGAACAGATCTCCAACCTCCTAGAGTGAGCAAACCCACTTCCTGAGTCATCCAAGTGCTTATCAGGCAGAAGTAATGACACATAAAAAAAAAAAGCACCATTTCTTCTTTTATGTTTTAAGAAATTATTAATGTTCCTTCACCCTTTTCAAATCCTAAGAGAATGGCAAATACATATTCCATTTCCCCCCAGAACAGTGGAAAAAGTCTGCACAAGCAAATTGTTCAGCAAGAACACTGCTCAGCAGTGAAAAATGCATTAACTCAGCATTACAAAAACGCTAAACAAATAAGAGATGTACGCTCCTTTAATAAACGAGGCTTCGGCAATTAGAAAGCGGAGGAAAGGGCTTCCTCAAGGCAGAGACAATATATCAGGCACAAGGCAGGCAAGGAAGCATGTGCTGGCTGGTAGACCTTAAGATAGCACAATTTATCCATGTTCAGTCAGGAAAAAAGGTGCATTGATTGTTATTAAGAACAATCAATTCTCCCTTTTCAGTGTCTACTAAAGGAAAAATTAGCAGAATAGTACATAAATATAGCTGACAGATAACCTTAACACTGAGTTAGTTTAACTGTATAACTTGAATATTTCATCAACCTGGATGTCTGCGAAGGTTAAATACAGGGGCTTCAGAAATCCATGGTCCCATTAAATCACTTTGTGTCACCGTTAAACTTTGATCATGACAAATAATGGTGTTTTCATGTGAGCCCACGTATTGGACATCAATAAAGCTTAATGGTATGCCAGACCTATTAATGGATTACTGCACAGAGCTCATAAAAACACAATATCCCATCAAGTCTAAAGGCTCTAATGATCCTGCAGTGTCTAGTAAAGTCACTATAGGTTCCATCTCCTGATGGATATCAGCTCTTCAACCATTTTATCTCACTGCTGGTTAATAGAAACAGAGAATGTAAAAGGAACACAAGCCAGTATGATTACCTGCTGTCATATGCAGGATGGGATGTTCCCATTTGTCCCATTAGTCTTGAGTGTGGTAAGACATTTTACTGAGATTTTAACTATCAGCATGAGGGGAAAAAACCAAACAAACATTGTTTTGTATGTGAATTTTTGTATGATTTTCTTTAGCATCAGCATCAGAAAGGTGCATGTCTCTGTGAACCTGTGTGATTTTTTTTTAACCTGGATGCTTCAGTTTCTTCTCAGGTTTGCTTTAGGACATGTATGTTAGCTGAATTATAATAGTATATATAATACGTATAATGATTGAGCATGTTTATATGAGAGCAGATGGATGGATTCTTACGTCTTTTACTAGTTTTGTTTAGAATATTTGGTTTTACATATTAGTGCTTCTACCAATAAAGGTAACCGTGAAACCTTATCCAGATATTGCAACGGTAACAGTTCTGAATATGAAACTAGACACCCAAGGCAAGTAACTCAAAAATATGTAGACTGTTGACCAAAATGTCAAGAATCTGAAATTACTAGCAAAGTCATCAACTGTGGTCGCTGCGTCCTTTGAAGCCCAGTCACCAGCAAATTATTTCTACATGATATACCTCTATAAGCCACAATTAAATACTGTATGGAGAGTCTTCAGCCAAAAATGTTGCATCATAACATGGTAATGGTTATGCAAGTTGTGCATTTAAAGCAAAAACATGCTTCGAACCAGGGCTGGGCAATCCTGGTCCTCCAGGGCCACTGCCCACCTCTGCTTTAAATATCCCCTCCATTGTCTCCAAGAGGTTATTCTGATTTAAAAAAAAACAAAAAACAAAAAAAACAAAAACAGCATGAGCTTAGATGGATCTTCTCTGTGAATTTGGGCTATTATAAATCTAGCGAGTAGCGAAATTAAACTAATTTGTAATTAAGCTTTTTCACTGAATATATGTGACAAAAGGGGGCAAATTACCCATTTTAATTGTAACTTTATCATCAAAAAACGTATACAAAGATATTTTCTTCTTTTTATGCTGTTTATAGTTTAGATGTAAAAGGTTGATGCAAACTAACTGTCATTTTCACTCTCTGATGCTAAACATGTGGTTAATGATGATCAAAAGGTAGAAAAACAAGTGAAAGTTATGATAAATATAGTTGCAATTTTTTAAATATCGATGCGTCTGCATAAGAACGGTGATATTAGGTTCACAAATGAATGCAAGAAAAGAACAGTGTTGATCAAGCTTGTTGAGTTAGAGCTTTCATGACCTCCTTTAATAAGACAAGACATTAAAAAATAAAAAAAACTGGTGTTTGGCACCTCGTTGTACCAGTTTCACACTTACAGTATGCTTTTGTGGCCATTTAAAAAGAAAACATTCATTCAAACTCTAGATTTAATTTGACACTTCATTTATTTCATTTCCCGTTGTGCAAAATTCATCCTCTCTGGAAATCACTCACTCAAAGCGATGCTGATGGATAAGTGGTTTCATGACTACTTCGCTTGAATATCCACACACACACACACAAAATATATCAAATGAAAGGAAAACGCATTATTATGAAACACAGCATCAGCTGTATGAGGCTGGGGAATGATCAGCTATGTAAACATCAATCAATATTCAGCTTCAGAACGCGCTGCGAGCTGCGTGACGCTCTCTCGCAGATATTTGCTACTATCCTCATCTCCACAAACCTTCTCTCTGCCTCCCACACACCTGACAGCAATCGCCTTATTATCTAGCAGGAGCTGTAATGGAAAAAGCAATACAATAACATTGTCAGTCTTCTGAGAGTAAACATGATTACAAAACATTTTGTGTCCACCGTCCAACGTTTAAAGGTTCACATTTCTCCTTCAGTCCACAAAGGTAACTGATAATATAAATATGTAAAGGAAAACTATGTATTTAAAGCTGTTTCACAGTCTGAGGAAAGCTATTCGTTAGATTTCCAGTTATTTTAGCCATTAATTTAAGCAGGTCAGGGTGAAACAGACCATCCGTACAATGCATTTTAGTGATTGCAGCAACATTATCAGGGCTAAATCAATAGTTTTGTTCATTCAGAGAGAAAAAGAAATGCACTGGTGAGCAACAGTAAAAGGCCGGAGGCCTTGGAAGACAACAGCGAATAATCACAGGGTGCATTTCAGGGGAAACCTTGTCACAAAAGCCTGCCATGTGAAGAGCTCCTCTCAGAAAACACATGAATCACCATCACTAGACATTTCCAGACAGATATCACGGAATAAGGTCACAATGAGCTCCACTGGTGATTCCGCCTCCAACTCTTCAGATGTGCATTCATAGTGATCCCATAAAGGCACAACGAGACTGTCTCGTGCCACATAGGGATTCGACGCTAGGTTACACAGCAAACCTCAGCTGAGCTGGCAAAACTGCGATTTGGCCCGAGGTTCCCTTTGGAAGTGCATGTGAATTCTTTGAAAATAACTCGATTCTTCTCCCCACCTGAGTCGACTCGCTCAGTGTGGGGATAATTGGCACGCAGAGCGTAAATCCCCATGCCAAATCCCTTTACAGCACAGGGCTATTATCATTACAATTTTTTCTGATCAATATTAATTAAAGCTAGAAGCTCCTTTATGTCTGTCCTCCTCCTCCTCGTGTTTGCTCAGGTAAAGCCGCCGCTGTTGGCATCCCCCCTCCTGCTGCCGAATCTCATGTGGAGATCCCGACCGGGGATTTGAACTCATGTCTGTGAATGTTGGCCTAAATGACAATTAGCGTTGAAAGGACTGTATGTGGAGACTTCACACACCGGCCTCTAGCCACAGTGGTAAACATGTGTTATGATAACGTCCCGTGTGCTCGTCTCTCAGTGAGAGGAGCAGGGGACTCCGTTTCATTCAGCCAGCACTGTCAGCTAATTATTTCTGGGCCCCCTGCAGTTCAACACGCTCAGTTTCTCCACGTCCAGCCCTCCTGCTGCACGAAACTCCCAGTCCTCCACCAGCTCCCTCTGATTAGAGGCCACGTGCGCGCTCCTCTTCATGCACGCCTCTCACTCTCTCTTTCTGCCAGTCTTTTTTGCGTTATCTCTGTTTGTCTCTCTTTTGTTTTTCATGAAGTGCTTCTCTGAACACTCCACTCTTACCAGAACAAATCCCAAACTCAGTCAGACGTGTAGACAAGAGTCTGACTGATAACTGCCTGGCCACACACTCGCATAAACTGAATTTAGATGAGCACACGGCAGAGATGCAGGTACAGCTCACACATAACAAGGCCTTCAGTGATGTGCATGCAAATGCTCAAGCACAAGGGTGCAGTTTAGTATGCAGGATGAAGGGATTTCTGTTGTATTTCACTGGCACATTTCCCACAGTGGCTTTACTGAAGAAAGCGTACGTCTGCGGTGTTGTTTTTGCTAAATAATCATGTGACATCTTATGCGTTAATATGAATAATTCCCTACAGATTAATTAAAAAGGCATCATTAACATATGTGTTGCAGTGCTAAGCAGCTGCTAATCATTTTTCTTCTCAAAGATCATTGATAAAAACATATATAAATCTCTATTAACAGAGACTGGAAATTACATTGTAATGCAAATCAGATGTGGTGGAGGTGTAAAAATGCACAGCTATTTTAAGGTATTCAATAATAATTACAAGTGCGTGGGTCTCTAACTTACATGCTTCACTCATGTATTAGGTGTGGCCGCTTCCAGACGTGCATCCGTTTCCATCAGAGGGTAAGTGCAGCTTCAAGTGTGAATGAGGACCCTCGTCACGCTTTCATTTACGTCAAGATGGCAATCTTACAACCCATTTTCCACATAGTACGGCATGCTTTGTTGAATGTAGATTAATAGCAGAGTGTAATACTTGTACATATTTCATTTCCTGTATTTAAGTGAAAATTACATCAAAAGTTCAAGCCACGTAAAACACAAACTGAAAATGTGAGCTAGAGTGAGGTATAATACTGATTTATAAGGTAATAGATCAACAGTCCCAAAAGGCTCGCAACTATGCCCTTTCAATATCCCCTCTAACCTCTAAATGTGTTTCGTTGGCCTTAAAGGGTCTTAATTTAAGACTTAATTTAATTTTTTTTTTTTAAAAAAAAAAAGCTTACCATCACAAAGCTGCCCAGTGACCTTCCACTGGCAGTGTTACCACCAAGTACTGGTCACTTTATGAATCTGAGAGTCCAGACTGCTGGACAAATGAACAAATAAATGTTTAGAGAGTAACTATTTCTATATTTAAAATGCCTACACCTCACACTGTATAAGATAGTATAAGTGCCACAATCAAACATTTGATTAACGCATTTATTTTTTTTACTCTCATTTATCTCATTACTCTTGATTAAAAAAGCTCCCCATCAATAATCCTAGACAAAGCATTCGAAAGATATTGAACAAGTCTCTGTCTGTTTCCAAGGTGATAGTAAATGTAAGAAAGGGATAAAAGATGATGGGCAAAATGTCAGCTGTCAGCTTCCCTATTAACCACAGCTGTGTGAATTACATGTGTGGGATGAGGACGATTAACATTTATATTTACCACCCGTTAACTTTTCAGTTTCTAACAGTCACAGTAAAGAGACTAAACATTTGCACTGGCTGGGAAAGTATCTCTTGAATAAATGAACAGGTATAACACTGCTCACCCCGCAGGTTTAATATGAAAAGGTCGGTTTAAATTGATGCTACTTGTCTTATCATTCAAATGTATTTATTTATTTTCCTTATTTTGTGGTTGTACTGCATCTTACTTATCTACTGTTGTGACTTAGAATGGAAAGACTAAAGACAGAAAAAAAACACAAACTATACATATATATATATATATATATATATATATATATATATATATATATATATATATATATATATATATATACATATATATATATATATATATACATATATATATATATATATATATATATATATATATATATATATATATATATATATATATATATATATAAAAAGGCTTAGTCCACCAAGTCATTTGTTTTTGTCAGTGTCAAGACCTTGTGGCCATAAATGTTATGAAAAGAAACAGCATCTGTAGGCAAACTAACCCTTATCATTTATCACTACACTGCCCTTTATGACCAGGGTACCAAAAAAAATTGGACACCTCGACATCACAGCATATCTTGTACTTTTAGCTAAAAAAAACAAACTAATACTAAAGCATCACATGTTTTGATATTCATTGAGAAAAAAAAAAAGATTCTCTACATCCCCTCAATTCTTCAATGGCTGTAGTTTAGCTGTAATGAACAGTCTCCGAGCTGTTGCGGAAACTAACTACAAACCTTTCTTTTTAAATGAAAAGTCAAAATACCAATATTGTATATATATATTGAAGTTCCTATTTGAAAAGGTTTCTTAAAACAGCACTGTTTGCAAATGTCACAGATATTGAAGCATAGTTTCCTATGAGATATTTATATTATATCATGCAGCCATTGTGATGTGATTTTGCAACACAAGCAAAAAGTATGTGCAGTATTTAAGGCAGCACTTAAAATAAGCAGCAGAAGAATTCGTTAAGTCTTTCCCCAAACGTGCTGCCTTACGTGATCACAGGGTGGAGAGGTGTGCATCGTCTCCTGCATACTGCAGCTGCCAGACTAAAACAGCACATTTTACATTCAAAACAAAACATCCTGTTACATCCTACACATAGCAACTTTTTTTCTCTCAATCATTCCTCCATTTAGAGGCTGTTCACACTCAGTCACATGTTTAATGCAGGGAGCAATGTTTTTATAGTGATACATATTTTATATATTGATTCTATTGTTCGAGTTAGCTCGAACAATAGAGTGAAAAAGGATGAAACATGATTCAACAAGTTAGGCGAAATATGAAATGTTGAACAATTGGGTCTCCAGAAGAGGAAAAGTATACCGTGGGATGAGTGAGGGAAAATGTGTAATCCAGCACGGCCCAGATAAGTACACAATGTATACACACACAAACACGGGGGAGCCTAATTCTAATGCCATACCTGCCATGTTCAATTCAATTTTATTTATATAGCGTCTATTATACCACAAGTTGTCTCAAGGCGCTTTCCAGAGACTCAGAACATGACCCCAGAACAATTATTACATAAACAACGGCAGGTAAAAACCAAAGCCAAACAGTAGCAAGAAAAAGTCCCCTTTAAGAGGGAAGAAACCTTGAGCAGGACCTGGACGCTCCTGCTGAAAACCAGCTTGGTAGACAAAAAAAAAAAAGGGAGATCAAAAAGAGTGAATGAAGAACAGAGAGGTAAGACAGACACACCGTCAAAGGTACAAAAGACAAGATACATAAGTACAACTATCTGTCAGCATCACTCTGGGAGAGGATGCTCCTAATCTTTGCGATATTATGACAATAACCTCTGTTTTATCAAAATTTAGAAGCAAAAAAATAGTGGACATTCAATCCTTGATGTCTTTAAGACATTCCTGAAGTTTGGCTAATGGTTCTGTTTCATCTGGCTTCATAGACAAATACAGTTGTGTATCAGCAGCATAGCAATGAAAATTAATGCCGTGGTTCCAGATAATACTTCCCAAGGGCTGCATGTATAAACTGAATAAAATTGGCCCTAGTACTGAACCCTGCAGGACACCATAGCAGACCCTCGTCTGTAAGGAAGAAACCTCATGAACATGAACAAACGGGAATCTATCAGGTAGATCTGATTTAAACCAACCTACTGCTGTCCCTTTAATCCCAAAACCATACTCTACCCTGTGCAGTAAAATGCTGTGATCTATAACATCAAAAGCAGCACTAAGGTCCAGCAGAACCAGTGTGGACACTAATCCATTATCTGAGGCTGTAAGAAGGTCATTTGTGACTCAAACCAGTGCCGTTTCTGTGCTATGATACATTCTGACTACATTCCGCTCAAAGAAACTTTGAGTTGATCATTATTATACAAACGGTCACATTTAACAACGCAGCCAAGATTTGAATGCATCATTTGCAATTTCAGGGATTCAAAACAAGGGGCTGAATGCTAAGATCAAACTAGAGTTAAACTTCTTTTGTGCTAACTTTAAACACCACCAGTGTTCCTGAGCCAGTTCCTGGCCACTGCTTTGCAGGTTTGCGATGTTCCTCTGTTCCAGGACACCTGGTTTAAATTAATAAGTCATTTACAGATTGCGTAGACCTTGATGATGATGATAGTAGCCCATTCCTTTAAGAAAGGTGTGTTGGAGCAGAGTTGTGGCACTCAAGGACCTAGATTGGAAAATACTACTATAGAGTAACAACATTCCACATTGTTTTCCACACCACCTGATGTGGGCGAAGCTATTTTTGTGTCTTCCAAAACTCTTCTGGAAAACAATTATGTAAACATGTTGAAGTAGGTACTCTAATCAAATGGATCTTAAACTGTGGCGTCTTGACACTGGTGGACTCTTTCTCATTTGCAAGTCTTGAGAAATTTGACAGATTTATACCAATTACAGATAGTGTAAAAACCTTTTTCTGTGTTCCAGAGAACTGAGGCTTGGAACAACACCTTACATTTCACCGCGACAATGGCTCTAAGCATACTACGAAGCAACGTTTGTATGAGGGTAAATATTTAATGTGTTGGGATGGCCTAGTCTAGCCAAGGCATCAATGCCACTGAGACTGTATGATATGACTTAAAGACTGTTATAAACTAACAGAACCCGCTCAGCTTAAATCGAACAGTGTTACCTTGAGGTGCTGAGACATGCAGCTTGTCTTGCAGCTATAATTACTCCAAAAGGGGTCTCTACAATCTTTTTGACATTTAACTCTTTGTGTGTGTGCTTTTAGAGCTACTGGCAATTTGTGTAATAAAGGATCAAACCAAACCAAAAAAAATAATCTATTTTAATACCAGGTTGTAAGGCATCGAAAAAAAAAGAAAAATATTCAATGCACCCTGCACAAGGAGTTCTCTGATGTTTGATATATTTGACTCAACATAATCTAACAGCAAGACTACTCTGACTCTGCCTCTGTGCATGCAATATTGATCTCTGCATATATTGTGCATGCAATAAGCAGCAGAACAATCCACTGAGTTTCCCTGCAACTGCTGAGTATCACTTGACTAAGTATGGCAACTGCAGTGCAAATCAGAAGATGATGAGATAGTGTTATGCAAAGTGGGTACTGATATTTCAGAGAGGAGCAAAATAAATAAAAGCCTCACAGATGGATGATAAAATAAGAGCCACAGTGTGAAAAATTTTCTTACCCGTCCACACTCATGTTTTAGAAAGTATGCCCTTAAGTGGCAAAGTCTAAAAGTAGCCTACAGAGCTGATGCATAAAACATGAGAGTGTACACACAACACATGCATTTTTATCTTTGGATGGCAGAGGCCAAACTCACAAAGGGAAAATGCTGATAGTATAGAACAAGTGAGAAAGCGAAAAAGGGCCTTAAAAGCCTCAGAACATGTGAAGGAGGAGAGCAGAGCCTCACATACAGTAAATGCATTAGAGCCTGGGATGACGTGCATCTCCGGCTTTAATTCCTGCCATCAGACCGTTTGCTGCTAACAGACTTCAACACTGCGGCGTGAAACACACACGGCCAGAAGTGCACAAAAACAATTACAGATTCAGACAGGCAAAAATAAATCACACACTTAGGCACATTAGGACAAGTGCACACGCGCACACAGAGAGGAGCGACAGCCCCAGATAGTTTTGATCAGAGTGCATGCCCACTTTAACACACACACACACACACACACAAACACACACACACACACACACACACACACACCACACACACACACACACACACACACACACACACACACACACACACACACACACACTGTAAGCACTAACTGACTCAGACAGTCTGTGTAACAGCCTGCCTGCACTCAGCCAGGGCTCATCTCGCCCGAACCGTTTGTTCACCTCTAAATGAGAGCTGTCAAGCGGAGCCATAGTGGCGCCTGCCACCTCTAATTGGCAGTGCATTAACAATCAAATCAGGCTAATTAGCCAGAGCATGGTAGCGAAAAATAATATTCTCAGTGTATATGATTGTGGCACATGGCCTACTCTGTTGCCAGCTTCCTATTTTGCATATTGTAATTTCCAAGGGACAATAGGCGAAAATTAGAAGACTAGAAGAGCAGAATAGATCTGAGAGCGTGACAGGAAATGAGAGACAGCCAGCTCAGCAGAGAGCAAATATTTCAGTAAAGGCAGGCAGCTTGTTTGCTGCTGTTACATTTTGAAAACAATGATAGTTTTCTGGAGAAAATAGAGCATTTGGTAGAAGAAATCTCAAAAACCAGACTTTCCTCTGTTTTGTTCTTTCGCAGGGTGGTTAAAAACGACTTCTGTCAAAGCCAGCGGCCTCTCAGACATCCACACAAGGTGAATATTGACATTTCAGTTGTGAGACAGAAACCATAAAAACTGTAGATGCTACTTGGGAGCACAACAGGAGGTTGGAGGGGCACTGGAACATTCAGGGGGCAGAATTACAAACCACAAGATGTGAGCTTTAAGACCCCATTCTGAAAATGTTTCTGACTTACATTATTTAATTTAATTTTAACATGGTGGTTTAAGCAACACAATAACTTTAGTTTAGTAACCAATGCCATGAAACACAAAAAGACAGTGTTTTATGATGTTTAACCTCAGATAATGAAGTGTTGCTATATTTTAAAATATACAACTCTGACGTTTATATCTGGTTTCTTCACTGATCTGGTTAGTTTTCCTGAAAAAATTATAATTAATACCGTAATAATAATAATAAAAAATGTGTGTATATACATATACATATATATACATATATATATATATATATATATATATATATATATATATATATACACACATACACATACAGTTTGTACATGTAGCTGTTACAGTCTAGAGTGGTCCGACAAAACCAAAAAAAATGTATAAATGACTGCCGAGTCTTTATCGTTTAATTATTACCTTTGTCCCTGTTTTCTGCAGCTAATTAATGCATGTATTAATACTATACCTGGATTCACGCTCAGGGGGGTATGTCCAGCAGACCATTGACGGTCATTTGATACGCATTTAAGGGGGTTCCAAACGCAGCTGAAATGCACAAATGGACACAGATGGAAATAGTGTTTTAAATTAAAACCACACAAGTGTGGACAGAGCACATGAGGTCATATTATGCCAGATGCCTAGTGACAGATGATGCTTTGGGCATTTGACCAGGTTCCCCACAAAAAGAGAAAAAAAAAACAAAACCCAACAACAGTTCAAAGTCCTTTTGGAGACAATACACATGCAGCCTGACACTTTTATTGTAGGGAAGTTTGATTTTGAACCTGGACTATTTACTTCATGTTTTGGACATGGGTGTTGTCACTAATAATTTCTACAACAATGTGTGTGTTTGTGATAGAGAGATGTCTCTCCACAGAGAGATGAAAGCCTCCTTCACAGAAACACATATAAATTACCAGCGTACACACAACCTAAATACATAAACACATTCGTCATACCAGCCGTCTCGAAGTGCCCAGGATGAAATGGTTACACTTGTGAATGATGTTATACTGGACATTTTCAGCCCCCGATTTTATTTGTGTTTGGTCCGTAAAGTGTGAGAGGCTGTGCTTTCAAATGAGTAATTAGAGAGCTGTAATGCAGTGCTTTGTTTTATTTGTTTTCCCACTTCAGAGTCTAATAAAGAGCTGAGGGAGTGAAAAGGCAAGAGGGTGACAAAGGGAGAGTTAAGAGGGAAAAAAGATGATCACAGACAGATTTCAGTCATAGCAACTTAGTGACGCTATTAACTATCAAGGTCAAGACAAAGATGCAGATGTTTCCATAGAGACGGAATAAAAACAGAGCTGTAAGTCAAGGAAACTAATGTCTTTCATCCTTTAAAAATACACAGCTATAATGTTCCACAAAAAAATGTTGGCAGCTGTAAAATCACAATACTATTTCATGTTGCATCTATAACTCACTGGCTAAAAAGTACAATTTAAGAATAAATGCAGATATATCCAAAGCAGGTCATAACATAAAATATTTAAGCAAGTTGTAAAATATAAAAGCAGAGATAGTCAGAATTTCAACAGCATCTTTATTCATTTGAGGAAGAGGTTTTTTCTGTTTTTCTTTCACTCTTCCTCTCTTTATTACAGGCACCTTGATATCTTCTTCCAGAAGTTTCTGCTGTTTAGTTGAATCCATTCTCTCTACTACTAGTAACATATTTCTTCATGCAATTTGCTGCATCACAGACTCAAAGCATAAAACTGATTCAGCACAATACTTAACATGTTTCTCCCTTCTGTCTAAAAACATACCTTTGCTCACTGCGGTCAGAAAGTTTCTCTTTTAGCTCCCTTGGTTTAAATTACTTTTTTGTCTCTTGCCCACAGGCACAACCAGATAGTTTAGCTGTTACATTGCAGACTTCTGAAACCAAATTATTTCTTCAAATGATTCTTTCAAAATGATCAGATTTGTGCATCTGTTTCTTCTGTTTTTCTTCAGCTAAATTCGTCTGACAAACTTCTGCGGTCTTACATGTCATGTTTCCAGCAGTCCCAGAAGAAGATTTACTGGACAGAGTAAATATTATAATTATGGTGAAAAACTGTAAAACCTACCCTACTAGTTTCTCTCTAGTTGCTTTTCATTCAAGACCTCAGGTTTTACTGATCTATTTTTCTTGCCGAAGAAAATTTCAACTGTGTTCAACAGTTTTTATTGGCGTTTGAGTCACAGCTTCTTGATTAAGTTAAAAATATCACCCTTTACCCTGCTAGTGTTGTAGGTTGTCCTCCTGAGGGACACAGTAGGTTTCTATCAGTCCTGAGTTTGAATGTGCCGCTCAAGGCAAGTTCATTTGTACAGCACATTTCAGGTACAAGAAAGTTTGCTTGTACATGCAGTTTAAAAGCAGAAATTAAAGACAGACAGACATAAGTTAAATATAAGTTTTATACGTTTTGGTTCTAACGCTGGGTAAGAAAGTAGGCATGACCCTGATGACCTGAGGGCTCCGGTTGGTTCATACTGGCCCAGGAGATCTGAGATGTGTTTTGGCCCGAGACCATTCAGGGATTCATAAACCAACAGCAGAACTTTTAAATCTTATCTGTGACTGACAGGAAGCCAGTGTAAAGATCTAAGAACTGGACAAGCTCAAGCTCAATGCTCAAGACACTTCAGTCCAAATTGTTTGGGGAAAACTTACAATTTCATAATTCCTTTGCTAGATTCAAAGATTGCTATAAAGGCAGTGAAGAAACGCCACATCTTCACCATGTTTAGTCCATGCATGTTTTTCTTTCTGTTTCTGTTTCACTTTGCTGCCTTGAAATAATTTATGTAGTACTTTACAGAATATTGCTAGTTTGATTTTTTTCTTTTGTGCACAGATCAATATATCAAGTGCATTAACTTTTTTCTTTTTTCTTTTTTGCGCTTTGTGGTGTTCTCCAAGGGCTTCAACTAGTGTTTGGTGGTGTGATTACAGACTAACACAAAACAGGCTCCTTCAGCGGATCCCTACCGGCAGAGGTTTACAGCACAATATAACGTTTAACATTATTGACTCGATGGCGAGATCAGAAATGAGTGCCACGTTTAGCTGACGCTGGGTTAATACAATTGGCGGGTTGCTTCACTAAGTCCGGTCGCGTGACAATTAGAGATGAGGAAGTGATAATGGCTAGCTATTGACTGTCAATCAGTGATATTAGAAACAGATTTAATGCTTTATATAAACTCTCCTGATGTGGTATAAACTTTTTATACCTCACCTTTGCCTCACCTTTTTTGTTGCTCAAATTAAAATTAAATTAATAAATACAAATTCCTTCTTTGGCTTCTGTCTCAGTCAAAGAAACTACCACAAGAAACAATGTACGTGTTGAATAATGCTGCAGGGCAAAGCAGTGTACTGTACAGTGTGAGAGTGTTGTTCTTTTTAGCCTTAATTTTCAACTACGTTTTCCTTCTTTCATCATTATGTTGAAAGCACTCCATCTACTGTAGCGTCTCATTTGCAAAACTCTAAATTAGGGCTATGCATGTTGGACGATGACTGACTAAGTATTTTATTTACATGCAGGCAGTAACAGCATGGCTGTAGACTGACATCGATCGCAAAGTTTTCTCTTGTGATTTTAATAATGTAGATGTTGATAATGCAGTAGTGGTTATTTTTTTGTTTTGTCATGTAGCCCTGCTTGAAAATACTGCTCATCAGTTGATAGTGTGAAAAGTGACAATGTCAGTCCAATACCCAGTCATGAACAATGAATATATTACTGAAAATTATTATTTATATTCAAACTTGATTTAAGGATCAAACAAATAAAAATGGATGCTGCTAATGGAGCTACTTTATGTGAGACCATGAAGAACGATGACTACTTTGGGTGTTTCTCTTTTATTAAAAATGACTGCAATAACTCTGCTTGGTTACACCTGGCAGCACACACACGTGGACACACATCTTACCCCCTTTAATTTGCTCATGCCTTACACTGACACAAATTGACAAATGTGTTTACCGTCATTACAAAAGCTCGCCTGTGCCTCTGTATGCTCGTCAGCACAATTAGCAACAAGAGAGTAATCACGGCTCTTCGCTTCACCCAGCACATCTCTGAGCGGAAAGAACACAAAACACAATTAACAACACTGAAATCCAATTAGCAAACAATGGAAGGTAACATAACCTGATGGTGCTAGTTAACCACAGAGGGGCTTGCTGATGACGGCATGTTAGAAAACAGATATGAGATGGGTTAGCACAAACAGACTGGTGAAGAGGGATAAAGGATCATGGAGGTTGGTTGTTACAGTACTGGAGATGTTATTTTGAAAATATCTAAATATCATGCAATGGATCACCCAAAACTAAAGGTGGGATAGCAACTCAGCCATAAGGCCTGGACAAAAAAAGAAAAGAAAAAAAAAACACTGGAGCGGTGGACTAGTCGTCCAAATTTGTGAAAGGTGCAATGAACAAACAAGTGCCCAAGAAGTACCATCACAAACTTACTGTCTTCATGAAGAACACCCAAGAAACTTAACTATTGGCCAATAACCTCTGCACAAGATGGAAGTTTCTGTCAGGCATCATGGCAGCCAAGATAAGTAGACATATGGTTCCACATATGACACCAGCCCAGAGACGAGCTGAAACTAACACCAGAGGAGTCAATACCAACTACTGATCAACAGTACAGTCGCCAAAACGTTTACAAGATATGGTAAACAAATCTATGTACTGACTGGACTGAATAAAAGAAATCCTTTGACTCAGCGCCGCACTTGGAGATACTATAATGATTGTAGCTGTACAACATCGGTAGGACACTGGGAAATCATGAAGAACTCAGTTGGACTGTAGAGACCAACTCAAAGCCAGTTGGACAAGTCATTGTGAATTGTGGGACATAAGACGATACTTATTCCCCACTGCTCCTTTGCATAAGCTTAAACTGTCTCACCCAGTTCAGCACCATGAGTGACAATGGATACCTGTTGATGCCAACCACGAAGAGACGAAGGAAGTCTGCCACAGCTTAATACATGAAAAGAGTAAGGTAGATCCTGGAGAGCCAGCTGAATGGGATAACAAAGTGGAGGGAAACAACACATATGCAGTAATCAGGTCTCATGAAGGTATGGTAGCCTGGCTAAGGAAAAGATGGGAAAGATAAAAGTCACTGACAAGGAAACTCCTTAGAAGGTACAGAGAAGTTCATCCAGTGTCCAACACCATAAGACTCCACACAAAGAAGATGATTAATGAACGTCAAAGCCGTTATCCAAGATGAAACAAAACTAAATTCTGATTTCAGACATGTGTACTTGGTAAGTACAACTTGGGAGGACATACTTCAAAAGGTTGAAAGGTCACCAAAAACATATGAATTTTAAAATAGACCCCATTTTGATGACTTATAACTTCAAACCACAAATTTGAGGTAGATGAGATATAGGAAGAACCATCTTGGCCCATGCAGGCCATGTATCTCCAGCAGATTGAAAAAGCATTTGAAGATCATAAAGACCTGCCAGTGAGCTGGTCTGAGGGACAGTAATGAGGCATTAATTATGGCAGCACAAGAACAGGCCTGTAGACTGTCTAAAGATACCCCAGGGACAATCCAGCACTTGCCAGGAACTTACATCCCAAGAGTGGAATGAAAGATTCTGGCACATAAGGCATACATGGATCGCCTCAACCATGTAGCTGGAAAAGTGTGCTGGAACATCTCTGGTGAGTATCAGTTGGAAGTTTCAAAGTCAAGATGGGAAATACCTCCAATAGCGGTGGAGAATAAAAGAGTAAAAATCCAAATCCAGACTGACAAACAGGTCAACCGGATATTGTGGTGGTCGACAACTCCTGAAGAAAGCAGTAGCGATAGATCTAGATACCAATATGAAGACGGAACGTGAGAAGCTGGAAAAAAAAATCTAGGCTTGAAGAAAGATGTAGAATGGATATGGATAGCAAAGGGAACAGGGGTGTCAGTGCTAACCGGAGCACTCTGAGCGGTGACTTTCAAAATGGGACGCTACCTCCAGCAGAACCCTGGAGCAACATTGGAGATTTTTGTCCAAAAGAGTGGAGTCCTGTAGGAATAGTGAAAGTACAACGCAGAACCATAAAGCTCCAAAGCCTGTGTTAGAGGAGTTTAAAGAGAGCATGTGTGTGTGATAGGTAGATGGTGCTGTGGTCAGGTGTGCAGTGTTGAAACTTAGAAGAGTGTGGATATGAAGAGAGTGAATACTATAGGAGTGACAAAGATCTGGGTGGAAGGAGACACGGGAAGCTGGTACAAAACTTAGAAAAGAAGCATTGAGCAAAAAATGGTGGACAAATAAATGGAGGAAAATTCAGAGATTCAGTGGAAAAGGAATAGATGAGATGAAAAGGACTGGAAGGGTTTAGTGTTAATGAACTGCAGACTGATGGGTAGTTTTTTTAAATATCTTATCGAAAGATGGTTTATTTGAATACTTACACTCAAGGGAGACTGAATTCTGCCAATACTACACGTAAAGGTGACATAACATAAATTACATTTAAAATAATTTTAATTATTGTGATAAACCCTAATTTTGAACACAACGATTGGATACAGCACTGAAACAATATATACTGAAATTGACAGGACTTCACAAGTGTCATATCACTTATTTTTTTCCCCTTTTATTTTTTTATACCACTTTTACTCCTCCATCGTCCTACCCTGACCTGGTAATCTCACAAAAAAATTTTGAAGGATTACTCACTTACTAAAATACAGTTTGAAGAAAGAGAGTTTTAACCACACATGGCATATTAATTGGGCAGAACACATTGCAAAGCCACCTACTTCCCGCCCCTGACTCAAACCACCACATACACACACTCACAATGGTAATTTCACGTAAACAGCAGGCAAGAAAGAGAAAAGCACATCAATCATAAGAGAAAAACAGAAAAGACTTGACAAAACGCATACGCATCAACTTTATACTGCCATCCATTTGTACTTGGAAGTTTCCCCCTGAAGTTGGAATTCTACTATTCTACTATACTATAAAAGTCTGAGCTACCCCACCTAGGCTGATTAAGTAATCCAACATGGTCACTACTAACCAGAGCAATGGTTAGTAAGATGTTTGGGAAGTATAATTTCCTACTTTGGAACTGGAATTGCAGTCAGTTCTAATGTGAGTTACAATTTCCATCCATCCATCATTTTCTATACCCGCTTTATCCTTTGCAGGGTCACAGGGGTCTGCCGGAGCCTATCCCAACTCATTACAGGCGAAAGGCATGGGGTCCACCATGGACGTCAGTCTATCACAGGGCCACATACAGAGACAAAAGACCATGCACACTCACACCTACATCAATTTAGAATTATCAATCAACTTAGTATACATGTTTTTGGACTGTGGGAGGAAGCCGGAGTACCCGGAGGGAACCCTCGTGAGTACAGGGAGAACATGCAAACTCCACACAGAAAGACTCCCGCCCGGGAATCGAACCAGTACCCTTCTCGCACATCTTAAGGGAAATATGTCTCTTTACCTGTTAGATATTCCACTTATTTAATGTGCTAGTTTCTCCACACAAATATATCTTTATAATATTATATAACTCACAATATTATGACAAAAATTTACAAAAGCGCAGACAAAAATGTGGAAACTGTAGAAAACATGCATTCTCATTTATTTCAGTTATCATTTAGAATACTTCAAAACTGATTCTCTACCTTATACTTTACAGATGATTGTACCGGAAAAAAAAGGATTGATCACAAAAATGAAAAAAATGAAAATTTACATTAATTCTCACACAATGAAGGATACGGTGTTGCCAACTTAGTGACTTTGTCGTTATATTCACCATGTTTTCAGACCTCTCCAGCAACTTTTTCTAATAGATGAAGTCTCTAGAAAACAGCAAGGCATAAAAGTATCAAATCACAGAAATATGTAATAGTGCAATTAGGCTAAAAGTGAATGTATATATTCATAGAAGCGCCCCGTGCAGGCAGCTTCCCAGCTAAAGAGGCTGCAGTACAGTAATGTGAATGAACAGGAATGAATATTAAACAAGAAGTGAGATGACAGGATGTTGCACAGTGAGAATATTACACCAAGAGGCCTTGAAAGGCTGTTCTATTGTTCATGAGGGAAATAACCTGTAGGGGGGAAGCGTTGCTCTCTTGCCAGGATATTCTGGTGCAGTGTGCTCTAAAACAGTAACTAGACAGCAGAAAGGCTCAGACGTTTGTGGCCTATATGCAGATATTCTCAAATGATTTATTCCCTTTTCCTCATTATAGAAGAGTAGACTTCCTAATACCAGCCATCTAAAATGTATTTGTAGTCTTTTCACATCTGATTTGTTTAACTGACCAAACCAGATTTTTACTGACACGCACAGAGTGAATATCATCGGAGGACGACTACCGCAGGCTGCAACAATTTCACGTTTCACTAACAGATAGACCTACAGATTTAGGTGTTATAAGACAAACTGATGTCTTTACACAGTATCCTTGGATGGTAAAGATGGAAAATTGAAGCAGTAACAACGTTTGCAATGCTTTAGTAACTGGTTAAAAATCCAAGGGAAAAAACAATTGGCCAAAAGTGGTCTGCACAGACATTTGGACAGGAAGCTATCAAAGATCTAATTGCAGTGTGAGTGAGATTTGGCTTTTCAAGTTGACAGTTAAACAGATTAAGGCTGTAAGCCATTTAGTGGTTATCTACCGTGTGAAGACGTCTTGTAGTGACATGCAGTTTTAAGGGGGCTGCGAGAGTGGCCAGTATTACTACCACTTGATTGATCACCCCCAATCTCGCCCCAGTTTTAGGCATTGTAAATTCAATTAAAGTTGTGACTGGCCAGAAATTTAGCAAAGACAACTCTTTCTGAATTCAACATAAGAGTTTCTGCTGATTCAGGTGCATCCAACAACAGCAGACCACAAAAACAAGGAAAGAGGCGGGACATGATTTGCATGTTTAAGCCTGCGGCTGCACCTCGTAGTAAATTTATATTTGCTCATTTTGAAGTCAAAACAAGTAGTCTGTATAATGAAAACATATTTTTTATTAGGAATGAATCCAGATGATGTGTATTAAACATGATTCAATAACTACAGTGTTCTTGATCAAATTGTTGGCTACTTGATTATTGTTTATTACAAGAAGATGGGACTTTGGTAGAATTTTTGTGGTTTAAGAAGCTGAGCCATTTATCTTTAAAAAAAAAAACACTTACAGGATATGGGCAAAAGTGGGCATAGCTGATGCAGTGTATTAGCGTACAAGTGTTTTTTTCTGTTGCACACCATTAAATGCACACTGTATAATTAGGCACATTGGAGATTTGCTCAAAATCCACAAGAACAGCTATGAATAGTGAATTCAGATGCTGTTAATACTATATGCGTTTGTGATTTAACGGGCAAATTGCAGGAAAGATGCATTTGTGCAGGCTTGAGAAAGGATGTAAACACTTGCTAGAATAAATGAGGAAAACACATGCAGCAAATAAAAGGGCCTGCAGGCGATAAAGAGAGGTCCTAAATTAGGACAGCAAATCTTCCAACTCCGTTTCATCTGTGCACCAAACTTCATTTATATGAAAATGAAATCTTTCATCGCTTATTTTCCCCGATGATGTCTGAGTGGACCGCTCTGAACGCTGAAAACCCAGCGGATGCCTCCTTGTGAGCAAGAGGTTGTCTGTGTCACAGGAGTTTGTCACAGGTGAATGGAATGGGCATACATTTAACAGTTAGATACTTTAGTTAACAAATAAATCTTAATAAATGTAATTGAAAGGAAAAACAAGCCTTTTGTAGACCAGTTGTATACACACACACACATATTTAACTTCAATTTTATTTAGATAGCGTCTATTACAACACAAACTGTCTCTACGTGCTTTCCAGAGACCTAGGACATGATCCCCGAGCAATATCCATATCTATATATGTATGTATGTGTACACATACAGGTGAGTGGTGTAGGAGGTCCAGATAAACTTTATAGGTTGAGTCAGTAAAGGCAGATGACATATCTCCAACTGTCTGTAATATTTTCTTTAAAGCATGATAAAAAAGGTGGGTCAGAACCTCAGAACAGGAAATCATGTACCATGGGGGAACTTAGAGATTGTCATTTTCATTGTCGCATCTCTAAACTCAGTACAACTGTGACTCTGTACAGCTTAAATATAAGAAATGGCCTTACTACATTCCCCCGCATGTCTTAGTTTTAGCAATATCCCGTGGTACCATTCTAATCTGTAGTTGTAATATTATACTGGAATGAATAATTACAGCCCTGAAAGCTGAAAGTCTGCACCAACTTTATCTTGGATAAAGTAGGACTGTTTAATAACTTAGAAGGTAAAGTTTCAAACTGACAGAAAATTGTTGGAGGAAGAGAGCTCCGCACCAGGAGGTTATCAGCCGTGAATTTGTTTTTCCCCGATTGAGAAAGTGGACGTGAAGCATCAGAGCATGTCAAATAGGTTAAATGCATTTCACGGTCAATATGTGAGAGTTGGTAGCTCTGCCAGTGTCCAAATTATATGTAAACGAGCTGTCTGATTCATTTACGGCGCAAACATCCCATCTCCACAGTCAACTTGTGTCTAACCAGCCAGCTAACGTTTGGTGGCAGGAATGACAAAGTCAGCCAATGAGTCTGCTCTGCATGAAAACTACAGTACCGAGTTTGACCGGTCTGTGTGGCAGGAGGCTTTTGATTGAGGCTCCATTGTTACATTGCCTTGGCAGTGATGACCCAAGCTCACCACCATTAATTTGCAAGTCACGAAACTGTTTATATCTTTAACTATACAGGAGATGTCTTTTAAAGAGTATAATATTTTAACAGCTGGAGGCTAAAACAGCAGCTTGAGCCTGTCAAACACGCAAACAGATGAAGGTATCAGCTCACTCAACATGTCATGTCATGCTGGTTCTTCATCTTTCCACGCTCTCGGAGCATTTCTTTGGTTCCTGCTGTGCATATACATAAATCCTAATCTAATCGCTTTTATAGTCTGGATGCATCCTATCTTATGCATTATATTTTTATGACCATGCAAGCTGTGACCACGGGAACGTCAACATGTGAACACACCCACTTCTCCATCTTCACCCTCGAGCTTTGCTCTCTAATCACATTTCCAGGGAAAAGAGGCTGGAACGGGAGGAGCATTAATCTGCAGCAGGTGTCTGATTAATGCTGCAGTCTGTTTCTTGTTTGGATGGCAAGGACCTGACTGCTGCAGACTTTGAAACACAGATATCAAATAACAACACATTTTATTCTGAGACTGATTTGAGCTCTAATTGTTCAAAAGACCAGGTTTTGTTTTGTTACTTTCTCTGAAATGCTACACAAAGTTTAGGGCATTTTATGTCCAAATAAAATGTAAATGAGTTAGTTTCTGACACGAGTTCGGTTTAAAAACATAGTGAACATGAATGAATGATAAATTAAGCATTTTATTCATTATAACAAAGAAATAATTTCCTGTGATACCATGTGGTTTTTTTTTTTTTGCCGTAGACGAGGTGACAAAGGTCTTTAGTCCAGATTCAAGGATTATTTTGCCTTAAAAGACAGTGAAACTGGCCTCAAAGTTTTTGAAGCTCACTAAAAAGAGGGAAAGTTAGATGACTGGCTCAGTAATGGCAGAAGACATGCCTCCAGCTGTCTGTAATGTTTTCTTTGAAGCGTGATGATTCACACCATTCCTGCTTATAATGTTGAGCACATTTATTTTTGTAGGCAAAGATGAGCATCTTATTTCATCATTTATCTTGGATATCCATTTTTTTTCCCACTGCTTTTTATCAAAAACTAATATGTAAATTGAATTGAAGTAAGTTTAAGATTTTGCACCAAATGAATCGCTACTAAAACAGTAACCTTTTCAACCCTAGATGTTGTGGAGGAAACGCTGTAAACGTTACATTCACACTGGGGAATGTTGTCAACACTTAATTAGCATGATGCTGACTCAGTAATTGTTTCTACAGTGTCAAGGTCACAAGACTAATCAGCGTGAGAGCAGGCAGTAGTGTATGCTAGAGAGGCAGGCAATTATAGTTAAGAAAAAAAAATGTCTTGGCAGCAAACTGGTGCCACAACGAGCTGCAACACTGGGACTTTATAGTGGACTGTCACTGTTCAAGTCAGGATGTGGTGGTGGTGATGAGCGGGAAGGCGGTAAGGGTGAAACAGGAGGGAAATGCAGGTACAGAATACTGAAAATGCTAAACAGACTGACAGCATGTGGGACACAACACTTTGTAGTTTCAAAATAAAGGCCCAAATGCTATCTTTTCCTATTGTCCTGAGACTGACTGGTTTTATCAATACTGAATATATCGATAGGAATGAAGGAGGCGTGGGAAGCCGTTAGTCAGTAGATTATCACTAGCTTTAGAAATTTTGCAAACATTTTGTGTGTTCTGAAAATAGGATGCTTATGTGACAGAATATAGCAAGAATGAGGGATTCAGATGTTAAATAAGTGTTGCCTGGATGCAGCCGACACTACTTCATTGGCATGGACTGGCATAAGGCTTAGTGGGAGGTGGGGACGTGATAGGAATGAATAAAGAAATTGAAAATAGGCAGGAAAGCAAAAGTAACACAGTAAGGTAATGGGATTGGCATGAGTGAAAGGAAAGAATGGAAAAAAGGCAAGGCAAATGAGGCAAGAATGAGAGGGAAAGTGAGTCAAGTGGTGAATGTCCCTCTTTCTCACTGCCAAGCGTGAGAGGAAGCAATGCCAAGCCCTGAGCCTCCTCCGCATTCTCTTCAATTTCTGTGCGAGATTACAGGTCATCTGGGTTTTTATTCATTCAGAGTGTCCCTGCCACAGGAACAAGAATTGTCCTTCCTGAGGAGAAATGAAATGGTTTTGGGTGCGTTGTGGTCACATCTAAATGCAATACATTTTTAATTTGGGTCTGTTTTATACTATAAAAGCATTTTACAGCCTGATGCTTTTGTGAGATTTCAGTTCATTTTGATCAGTTTTGAGATAATTTCTTGAATTCAAGTGAGGAATTCTGTCGTTGTTTTGGCTCATGGAAGTTTTAATGGGTCACACTCATCCAATGGGAATGGTTCTTATCAGTGTTGATAACATAAGATTTATGTTCAGGAATGAGTTAGAGCTTTTTGCTTATGTGTTAATGTATAAACACCAGATCAAAGTGTATCAGCTAGGAGAAGTTCAGGCTCATCCACAGGCTGTCAGCCACAGAAGTTGAAATTGGGAATCACTTTACTGACAGAAAACCCTCTTCAGTTCAGTGATTAATGGTTTGTTTACTTAGCTCTTTCCTTTGCAGTTCCAGAGTGGTACATCCGTGGGTTAATGCATCACTGACAACAATGCCCAGACATTCAGAGCTGATTCTGACCATCTGTGATTTTTTTTAATTTATTTTATTCTGTTGTATAGTTTGTCTATTTCAGACACAAATGTAGCCTGTAAAAGGACTGTACATACATTTAAAAACCTGACACACTATTATCAGTTTTGCATTTGTGGTCTTTTAATATGCTTCAAATAGTCCCTCAGCGAGAGAAGTTGCCTTGCACAATACGTTGTAATTTCATGGTAATTTACCCTGGATGTGATCTCAGTGAACACATTTGTGTGAGTGTGTAGCCTGGCAACAACTGAGCAGATGATGCAACATGTTATGTCAGCAGGTAAACACAGGCGAATTCTTGGTAAATATCATCTATGGAAACTCGCAGCAAACAGTTCAGAATCTGAGTATACAGAAGCTACTTTAGAGTAACAAGATCGGGACTGCACCAACTGGTGTCTACAAACACTGCAATCACTGGTCCTTTTAAGTCATGTACCCCTGTTTGCAGTCTCTACCTATCCCAAATGAAAGCTGGATCGACCATAATATGTTACTACAGACATGTCTTTATGAATAACTAGTCTTAACTTCCAACAGCAAGCTCCAAGCTCTAACATTGTGTGTTTTAGTTATCTCCAGGGCAGTTTAGAGAACAAATGGTTCAAACGTCCTTCTCCTTTCTGTTTTGCTCATGTTCAATTTCCTCTGCATCACCTTCTCAGCTTCTCTGGAATTCAAGTCTTGTTTATTGGCATTGCGTTGCTTGTAAAAGCATATTCAGCTGCTTCCATAAAACACTTTAAAATATACTCGTACCTGGTTTTGAAAAATGCCAGAATTATCTGCAGAAATCATTTAAACATAACATCATCCAAACCAGCTAGAAAAACAAGAGTTTCAGAATGTAATGTTTTAATGGAAATACAACAAATTAATACAAAAGATGAATATGATGTAGGAAAATCACCAATCATTATCCAAGTGTACTAACAAAGAAACCCTGCAAAATCATCATTAATGCAGGTAAATTAGTGAGCTGTGTTTAAAATGTTAGAAATGATGGTAATAAAAATTAATTGGTGCATAAAGACATCTTTGTACATTGTCAAGGAAGCTAAGTTGGAAATTCATATGCAGTGAATTATTGCAGATTCATTTGTAGATTCATAAGATGGGCTGAAATTTTACATCAAAACAATCAGAGATTGCAACAAACTAAATGTTTTTGTTCATAAAATACTTTTAAATTTTAAAATACTGGTTTATGATGGATATTGTGCGTTTATGAGAGACACAACAGGATTTTAGAAAAAAATCCATATTCTGTTATGTTTGCCCTATATAAATTAAAATAAAATATTCCACAGTTAAAAAAGATTAGAATACATTCATAAATCACTAGTTTTTAAATGAGGAGAGGTGACTACTATTTAGGCAAATGCAAATGGGGCTGCCTACTTCTGGACCACTTGGACCACTAGCAAGCTTTTTATTTATTTATTTTTTATTTTCTTTCTATTACTTTTTTTGCTTTTTATGTGTTAACATTGATTCATCATTATGATATGCATAAATGTAGCGCAAAACAGGAGCTTGGCTCAGAAGTAGTTTTTAATAAACACGTTCTCAGACAGTCTAATAACCTAATAATTTATTCTAATGGGAGCTCTCACATGAGAGTGTGGAGAGTGGAAAAGTCAAGTGAAGGAAGATTTACAACTGAACTGCAGCTATGGGACTTAAAATGATAAAAGACAATAAATTTTGGAATAGCAAAAGGGGGGAGCTCAGAAAAACAAAGAAATCCCCATTGCCTTAGGGTGAAAAATGTACAAAAATAACAATTTATTTATGTAATATGCCACTGCAGACAGAACTTCAGCATCATATAAGCAGCATTGCTTACTGTAGCTTAGAGAACAACTACACAGACATTGTGGAGCCAGACTAAGGGCTGAAGAAACATGAAAATGGGGACAACTAATGTGAAAATGAAGCCAAAGGAGTCTCGGACCTACTGCAGAAAGTGACAATGATTAGCAAAAATATCTCTAGAGGCACATCGCTGCAGCAGCCAGAGGATCTGAAGCAGTGTCACAGATGCAAATACAATTTGGATGCCTGGACGAATCATACCAAGCTTAACACTTTGTTTTTCAAAATGTACCCACATGAACCGGCTGTTGGACCACTCTAGATGGCAGTTCACCATAAAGATAGACCGCTATACAGTATGAATGTGTTTGCCAAAAGCTGAGTGACGTGGAAAAATATACTAACAATTTCACAATTAATGAGCAAATTAATTATCACAAAAATGCAGAGACTTGACAGTGATCCAGTAGACGATTGTAATGACGTGTGGTAGTGTTGTTGGTGGTGTATTTCAACTATTCACAGAGCCACCTCAAGCTTTTACATGTAGGTTAGATTGTTTAGTCTTTCTATGAATTATTAACTCATCTGATTATTACAATTATCAGGGCTGCCAACTGTCACACAATGAGCATGAGACACACGCCATCTGACTGTCTTCACAGGCTCTCACGCCATACTTCCAATTTCTCACGCTGAAAAAAAAAAATCTATACTTCAACTATCTGAGCTACCCATTGCGTCGTGCTAAACACCACTTGCGATCCATCAGTTACGCCTGTTACACACGGCTTAACGGGCTGAGAGGCGTTCCCCTACTGTACACACTCCCCTACGGTAGGTGGGTGATGCCGTGGGTGATGCTGCACTCGCCGGCAGCTAAAGAAGTAGACTACCACCAATTTGGGAGAAGAAGGGAGAAGAAGGGAGAAGAAGGGAAAAGAAGGGAGAAGAAGGCATCAGAGGGGGTGAAGAGGAGTGTCTAATGAAGCAGGTTTGTAAATATGCAGGTTAATGTGTGTTGTAATCTGGAGATCCCACCGACGTGCACAAATGCCGGCATACAGATGAGATCTGAACACTTCTGCTTACACGTGCCAGGCCACCTTCTTCCTGAGTGATAATGCAAATCACAGTCCTGAGATGATACACAACATTGAGTTTGAACTCATTGCTGAGATTAAATATAAAAGAAGCTAATAATTTATCATTTTCATTCAAATGCCAGTAATGCTCTTTAATGCAAGTTATTCAAAAGATTGATCAAAAAGGACAGTATGCAATAGGCACATAGGCAGTCAAGTGTAGTTACCCCCCCCCCCCCCACCCACACACACACACACACACACACACACACACACACACACACACAAAAACATAGAGACACACGCCTCCTCCTACCTTGTCCATCCCCGCAATTATAAACTTGTACTGGGAACTGAATTCATTAAGGAAAACACAAACATTCCCGCTCCGTCATTTAACTTTCTGGAACTGCGTGTCTTGTCCTTGATTTATTTCCTTATAGCTTAGGTCTCATATCACAAAAATATTTTTAGCTGGGTTTTTTTGCCAAATATAGATATTTCAATTGCAGGTTTTTCTTTGCGACATTAAGGGTTTTTGTGCAAATCTATGGGAATTGGAAATGCAACTTCTTCTCTTCTTCACTTCTTCACTCCAGGCAAGCAGATGGGGGTTTGAAAGATGTAGCGGCTTTTACTCCACCAAATGGACTGTGAGATCCATGAGCTACAATACAATCAGCAACCACTTTGTCTGGTCAATCCTTGAAAGGTCCAGCATTTTGCTTTGAGAACAGGAATTGTGAAGAAATTATTGAACAGCCAGTGAAGAAACTTTTTCAGGTTCAGAGTAAAACCTTGAGTCTGTAACCAGTGCAGCCCGGAGAACAGCATACAGTTGCCTATTGAAAATATATTGACGACAATAACCAGCAGCACAGTGCAGATTATCACTAACTTTAGTTCTGCTCTCAATTCTAATTGTAACTTTTACTCATGTCATTTTAAAGTTGGAATCTTAAAGACTTCACTTATAACTAATTTGGTGATGCGTAACTGGTGGAAACAGTAACAAAACAATAAAACAGGGCCTCTTTACTGGTCATTGCCTGAAAGATTCAACTGGGTAATTTAGGATCAAGTGATCCTGGTAATGCGATTTTGCTCTTTGTTTTTTGTTTTTAAATCCCATATGAATCTGGTTGATACTAGGGGATCGTATTATGTGAACTGAGTGTGACTTGAAACCATAATCAGCAGTACTTCAATGTCAGTTTTTACCATGTTTATGATCTCATCGCTTATATGCTTTTTTGCACGTGTACAATTTAGTATTTGCATATTGGCAAAGAAGCAGGGGGTGTTTTCCTTTGAATCAGAGAATAAAGAATTATTCCCATCAGGGCACTGGTGTCAACTGGTCCCAGAGCCATGGTAAGACAGGTTTCCTGACAGTTCTGATCCTGGATACTATCATTTTTATGCTCCATTAGTCCACTTACTAACACGTTCTTTGTTACAGATGCGGTCTGTGGCCTTGACAACAAACACAACCACCATTATGAAGTACCAACAAATCCAAGCTTAAACTGCGATCCTGCAGCGCACAGTCTCAGAATTCTGGGAGCAAAAGAGATGCAACACATAAGATTAATTATTTCATCCTCTCACTGCAAAACGTGTTTGGTATTCTGTGACGTGCCTGATAAAGGGTAAAGATTCATTGAAAGAAAGTGTGTAAAGGATTTTACTGTATCCAGACCAAAAGAAAATAAAAACAAACTAGGTCACAGTGTAATCCAAGTCCGAGTGGAATAAGGCACTTCATGAATCATGTAGGTAGCGTGGAGCCATGGTCCGGTGTACATATGTGTGACAGTAATTACGTGTTTGGAGGGGGGCATGGTTTTTTTTAGTTGATGTTTGTGTTCTGTCTGTGTGCACTGATGCATGTTAATATGCACTCAACATTTCACACAATCGTCAAATTCAGTCGTATTCCTGAAAACAGGTTTTGCAGCAGCGTGAAGGCTTATGTTCTTTATTTGGAGGTCTTTTCAGCACGACTTCTACATCACATTCCATATAAAGCTTTGAACCACAGACTTTTATATGATTGAATATATAAGAACTTTGATAAAACAAATATAAGCTCATCTGTGAAATAGCTGTTTTGCAAAGTATGTATGCATTAATTTTTGTTTGGTCCTACAGACCACTGAGTTATCACCACTGAATTATGTCAATTTAGAAGGACAGACGTGAAAGGCAAATTTGTAGCACTGAAAAGGAGCTTATGGTACTTCACTGATGCTAAGAGTCAAAAATACAAGTAGGGAAATAAAAACACAGAAAACAGGCCAATGCAATAGACGCAATACTATAAAAAGGTACAACCGGAGAATAACCTCAGGCACATCATGGGAAACAGAAAAAAAGATGAAGGCTGACAAGAAAAAGGGCTGGTTATATATACACGGGAAACTTAAAACTAGTCAAATGCTAAACCAGGGCTGTCAAACTCGAGTCTTCGAAGGCTGGTGTCCTGCATGTCTTAGATGTTTCAAATGACTGTGTCATTAATAGACTTGTCCAGACCTTGATGACAAGCAGATGACGACCATTGATTTGAATCGGGAGTGTTGATGCAAGGAGACATTTAAAACACGCGGGACAGCAGCCCTCGAGGACTGGAGTCCGACAAGTGTGCCAAACCAATATGTGTTGTGCAAGTATGTACATACTGAGGGAAACATGAGGCCAAGGAAGGCACTGAAGTGATGTGAATCCAAGCACAAAATCTTAAAGTATGTCTCAATTCTTGAACTGGATCTAGAAGAGCATTAATACTTGTGTAAGAAGGTATGATTGTGAATGCAAAGGGGTGTCCTTTGTGGAATTCAGAGAAGGATACATGCGGCTCTGCGCATTGATTTAATCCATCGTTAGGTCCAGAAATGTTTAAACAATGACAGTTTTTTTTAATAATTTTGGTTTTGAACATGACCACAATTGATTTTGAAACAAAGCAATCATAACATCATCCAAGTCCCGAGTTTCAGCTTTAATTTAAGAGTTTTCACAAAAATATAACATTCACCATTTTGGAATTACAGCCATTTTAAATAGTCTCCCTTCTTTTAGGGTCTCAACAGAGTGGACAATTGAGTGAAAAGAAGCTATTTGTCTAGGTTTGTCTAGGTCCACTCCCTTGTTACTTTAAGACATCTGTTTTGAAGGGAGTCACCGTATGAAATCTAAAGAGATCCCACTGCAAGAGAAGGAGGCTATTATTAAGCTGAAGGAAAAAATAAATGTTATAAATTTATGACAGGCAGAAAAAAACCAGAAGAGGCCAAATGGACAGCTTCTCAAAAAGAACAAAAGCACTGGTGACCTGAAAAACCACAGAAAATAACTAAAGATGATGGTGGCAGAACCCTTTCGTCAAGTCAAGAATACTCTGGAAAGAAGGTAGGTCTATCGCTGTCAGGTTCTACAATCAAGAGGTGGCATCATGGATGTGAGCAACAAAATGCAAACCTCCAGTAACGATTGAAAACAGGAACGCCAGGGTAGACTTTTATATATAAAAAAAAAAAAAAAAAAAGTCAGATTCTTTGGACAGATAAAATCAAGATACAAGAGAGACGTATCGGTAAGAAAAGGATCAGCTTATGCACCACAGCATATCACATACGCTGTCAAACACGGCATAGGTATGAGGGTATGAGCATGTATGGCTGCCAGTGGAACAACCTTACTGCTTATTGATGCGTTGATCACTGAGAGACGAAGCCAGATGAATTCTGAGGTGTATACGCCTGCATAAGCCTTTGTTACATGACTAACCACACTGTGAAAGCTACTGAAGAGTTGTTAAAGGCAAAGAAATGGAATATTCTTCAATGGTCAAGTCAGTGGCCGGATCACAACCCAATAGAGAATATTGTTCAGTTATTTAAGGCAAAACTGAAGCCAGAAAGTCCCACAAACAAGCAGCACGTGGAGGTGGCTGTAGTGAAGGTCTGATAAAGCATCTCCAGCAAGGAAACTGAAGGAAATTTGATCTCTGTGGGCTCCAGCTTCAAGCAGCCTTTTACCATAAAGGATTCCCATCCAAGTACAAACAATATTGGCTTTATTTACAATTACGTCACTTTGTCCAAATCCTTATGAGCCCCTAAAAATATAGGTTTTTTACTTAAAACAGCTGTGATTTCCATGTAGAACCTTCCATATTTTAGTTAAGGCTCTTATATTAAAGCTGAGTGCTTAATGTCAAATCCATTGTGTTGGTGTATTAAGCCAAATTCATAAAACTTCTGTTTATTGAAGAAAAGTTACATGAGTTCTGCTGAACACTGGTGTGTATCTGGCCCAGGTCATAAAATGTAGGCTAGAACTCTGGTAAGATGATGGCGCCGTGGATTTCATATTTAAATTAAGCCACATTAAAACGAGTGGTCTAAAGAAAGGAGGACTCGTTCTGTTTGGTGTCTGCCTCGACCCATTTGTGTTGCAGCTGGGAGGAACTAAGAAGTGGGAAGGGGAAGCATAGATGTACACTACATGCTTTTAAATCAGGAAAGGAAAAACGAGGAATAACCGCACAGCTGAGATTACAATACACTGATGTTTGGTTGCAGCCAGTAAAGATTTCAAAGACCTAACATACCTAGAAATATTGTCCCATAAACCTGAAGAGAAACACAATCTTTTTTATTTCTACTATATTGTGAGCTATATTTTATTTCATACACACAGACAGTTTAATATTTACCAACATAAAAAAAATAAAGCCAGTTTGGCCTGATCTGATCCAAGCAGTTTATACTGTAGATCATTGCAATTAGGATGCAATTTAAAAAGCTTTTTTCATAAATTTTCAGCAGATGAAACCAGTCTCTATTGTTCGGTCACTTTAAGTTGAAACCTGCATCTACAGGACTGTGGAAGTGAGCCACCAGTTGGCACAGTGATTCATATTTACTGCCCGAGTAGTGTGTTAACAGTAAGGCTACAATTATGTGGGCAGCATGTAAAACATAGTCACCATCTTCCTCAGTAAAGAGGCACCTTTCACTCCAGTTGTTGATGTTACGATAAGCAACAAGCGTCAGACAGGTAATGAGGATAAACTATGTGCAATAAAGGACAATCCTGTTGGAGAAGGCTAACTATGATGTGACGTGATGTGACATTTACAGGCAGAAGCCAATGTCATACAAAATATAGTGTCATCTAATGGCAGAGATGATTTATGGTTACCGCCTGAGTAACATGTAAGCAGGTAGGCTATGATTATGTATGTGGCAAATGAAATGTGGTTGCCATATTCTGTAAAAAAAAAAAAGGACAGACTTTATTCCAGTTCCAGTCTGTCTTTCATTGGGTGTATTTCCATTAGTGGGGGGTCCATGGACGTTGATGGGCAAGACATAGTGTTAGTTCTGTTTGGGTATGCCGTAGATAGGGGATGATGTTGCTCAGCCCTTTTCCCTGCCTCAAATGCTTTCTCATTCACTGCCCCATACAAACAAATGGCAAAGTTGGTGTATTACCACCACCTGGTGGTATGGATTTTTAGTTTCTGCAGTCAGTGGATCCTACTAGGACCAACACTGTAATGGAGACTCAGTGCCTTTAAAAAAAAAAAAAAGGACAATGTAGTGCTTATTGAACTTTCAGCCTGTTGTATCCTGGACTACCACTAATAGAAACCCACCTGTTATTGTTAAGATAAGCAACACACATAAAAACAATAAGGGTAGTCTTTTAAATGTTGCTGAAAGCGCAGAGAAAGTCAAAAGGTTAAATGCACTACAACCAGGTCAGTCATGTTTTGCCATTAAAGTATGGTCTCTTCAATGATTGCTCATTGCTTTACATGAAAGTCAAAAACAGAGTGACAGCCCTGAAAATGCAAAGCTGAGTTGTTTTTTTTTTTTCTTTTTTTCTTGTCAGGTTTAATTCTACAAGCCATTGAGGATGTATGTGATATCATCTTTGAATACATGGTAATGAAACCTTTGGGATTGACTCACCCATATGTGAAATTGTAAGGCCTCTATCCTTGGACAGTATGAAGGCATATTCCTGACATGAGGTCTAAAACAAATTAATTCATGAATTCCTGGACTGCATCTGCAGAGGTTAAATCCCAATCGTCTGTTCTTCTTGTTATCTTTCAGACAGTCCTGAGGGCTGGATTGAGCCAGATGTAGCAGGGCATTAACAAAGTCTGTGGAGGTGTGACATAACAAAAAGATTAAGATTACAATCACATTTCATCGCCCTGAGTAAGAGAGGGGCAAGGGGATTCAGCTTCAGGGCCTCAGTCTTGGCATTTGCATGAGAGAGAAAAAAAGACAACTACATATTCAAAAATCATTGCAAACATGCACACTGTTAAAGTAAATTTAATTCTAATGTCATAGTAATGAAATCTGGTTTCCAAAATCATTACTTTCAATCTAATCAAGCCACTCAGACAGAAGCTTCTAACAGTGTAATTAAGTCTCTCCCTGGCGTCCAGGCCGTGACTGACAGATTGACTGTTTAACAGTGCAGAGTCAAGAAACATGCCGCAATATTGCAGGCGACGTGAGTTTCTAACTGCTGGCTCATTTTCTAACATCAGCACAAGCTGTTTGTTGTAAATGAAGTCATTTCAGAAAGATACTTTTAGCTCGTTTTAAAAAGGGCTTCCCATCTAAGGGAATGAAAGTTGCAGGCATATTACAAACCTATTGCTATTAAACGCCTGTGATTTACGAAGCAGGAGGGATTCTGATTCCCACGTTGATCAACTGAGACAGACCTCATTTCTTTGCACCATGACCCTCCTTAAGATGTACACCTAATCTCCATAGACAATAATAAAGCTTCAGTTGAACCCCTAAATTGTAGAAAAGAATCTCAAATTCTTGTATCTGTCTTTATTTCTGATATTTTCACACATCTCTCTCAATTATTAAACTTGCTCAGTTCACTTTCATACATCATACTGTTAAAATAAACACTCCTTGAGTACATTTTAACAACATACTTTACTTTAAGGGCAGCACGGTGGCTTAGTGGTCAGCACTGTTGCCTCACAGCAAGAAGGTTCCTAGTTTGATTCCCGGCCCGGTGGGTCTTTCTGTGTGCAGTTTGAATGCTCTCCCTGTGCTTGCGTGGGTTCCCTCCGGGTACTCCGGCTTCCTCCCACAGTCCAGGTTGATTGATCATTCTAAATGATTCAGGTGTGAATGTGAGTGTGATTGGTTGTTTGTCTTGTATGTGGCCCTGGATGGACTGGCGACAGACCCCCGTGACCCAGAAACGGATAAAGCGGGAATAGCTAATGGATGGATTGACTTTACTCTAAATACTCATTACTTGTTTGTACTCTTTTTATATTTCTTTTGTACTGTTAGATACCAATAAAGATATTTTGATTAAGAAATGAATTTGAAAGTAATTTTTAATCTGTGTATATGATTAGATTTTTAGTATGAAAAAAGGACTTGAAAAAGTGTAATGCAATAAACAAATGTACTCAATTATTATACATTTATTGATCCTATATAGTGCTTAATTTTCAAGTATAACCTCAATCAACAATGAACATTGTTTCCATCTTCTTTCTGATCGCTGACTGCCTGAAACCATCGGAAATTAATGCAACTATAGGATTAGAAACCAAAGATTTTTTTAATCAAGACTCTTTAAAAATGAAAGCTCATTTAGACTATAAATATAATTTGCCCTGTTTTTGGTCATAAAAAAAAATCTGAATTATCTGTTTGTTTAAAACCCTTGATGGAATGTAGTAATTCTCATATATGACACATTCACATTTATATTTGACCTCAGTTTATATTTACTGTTGAAGTGCTGCGTTTTCTGTTGAGAAACACTATCTGCAGACATCCCTACAAAATGAACAGCAGTGGGAGCCCACAGACGTTACCTTGATTTGTCTACACACATCCAGTTCTGCAGCATGTGAGCAAATCCCAGATCATTATCTGACCACCCCAAGGAGCTGTGCCCGTCTTATTTAAACAACTGGCCGGCACTGAACTTTGGCTTTGCTCCAAATCACTTTGCAGGAGGGAAACTCTGGAGAAAAATCAGAATTTGTAAACATAATTTGCTTTTTTCATTTTTCTGCAGGTTTTGGTCTGCATGTTTATGAAATATTATCAATACAGAATCAATACAGCACACCAGTGGAATGCCATTATCTGTTTGAGGTGTGGATAGTTTGAACTATACAGTTTTGCCTGTAGAAAGACTTGAGAAAGCTCGAGAGGTTGTGAGATAATTAATAGGAAAAGTAAGAAGAAAAAGATGTAAACAATATATGGGCTTTTACTCAGGTCTTTGACTTTTTCTCCTGAACATGTATAGTAATAAAATTAACAAATGTATAAGGAAAAAGAAAAAAATCTATTCTTGGGGCTTAAAACTTACTTTACACTTCTATCTGGAAGAGATCGGAAGTCAAGAAAGCTGGGAGCCAATAGTTTAATGGCAGGACTGTTTTATTTCTTAATTCCCCTCCTTCAATAGTTTACAAAGTGAAACATTTTTGCTACAACTTCTTTTGCTTTTCCCTTTAGGATTCACTACAACCAATTCAATATTTTCTCTAAATCATCCTTTTTATTTCTACTATGCAATGTTTTAATGTCTCTGTAAAAGTTTGAGGGGATAAAAAAAATGTAAACATCGCCAGACATGTCTGTGTCTAATAAAAGAGGGGGTGAAGTACAAGTGACCTTTAGTTGTGGAGAAGAGCTGTTCTTTCTGGGAGTAAAGCTGCAGGGTGCACAATGCTACCAGTGGGTAGGTTGAACATGTTTAAATGTGTAGTAACTGTGAATAAAATTATTTGAATGTGGATCATTTTAAGACTAATTTTGTTATTTATATGCAATAAAATACTATTCTACAGTATGGAATTGCTCTTAGTCACAAAATAATGACCACGGTATTTTAGTTTTTTAGTTTACCATCAACTAACACTTTTAAGGAAAATAATGTAAGAATATTTTATGAGTGGAAGGAGCATAATGTTGGATAAGAGTGAAGTTATTGCAGCTGATGATGCTCCACCGCTACCCCGATGAAGAACATTAAACAATGCACACAATGTTTACCCAGAATGGCAATGCCTTTTACCATCTCATCATATGTCACCTCTTTACCACTCTTCTCAGAGGACCTTCTAGATGCTATTGTCAGGCAGACAAATATAAATACCCATCTTCTTCAACCCTGGTCCTCAGGACCCAGAGTGTGGCATAATTTCGATATTTCATTGCTCAATCACACCTGATTAGATCACCATCAGCTGCTCTCACCCAGTCTTGGCTGATTTTAAGCTCCTACCATCTGGTCACAGACCTGCTTTGCCGAGGTGCAGGACAAACAAGTTTTAAAATGAATTTATGCCCGCCAACATTGTAACTCTCAACAGTACTTTGTGACATGTCACTCTGCAATTCTGTGTGTGTTTGTGTGTGTGAATTTATTGTCAATACTACTGACTGTAAAACAAATTGTCCATGTGGGATAATAAGTTTACCCTACATTCACATCTTGAGGTTTTTCTTCACCTGTTCCGTTTTCACCACAGGATATTATGTCATCTGCAAACATCATTGTACAAGGGGATTCCTGTCAGACTTCACCAGTCAGCGTGTCCATCACCATTTCAAACAAGAAGGGGCTCAGAGCCAATCCTTGATGCATCCCCACCTCTAGTTTGAAAAAGTCTATCATGCCTACTTCACAGCTCAACTCTGTCATTCTCCTCCCCAACATATACCACAAATAAAAGGGGATGTGTGTTTTGTGTGTACTTCTATAGTGCACTAGTGTACCTCTTTGCTATTCCAGATTTCACCTCTGCCGTACATTTTCACACTTTTCCTCGATAGATACTCTAGTATCTATTCACTTTCCAAAAACAACTTTGTTGTGGAAAAACTTAACCCCTCTGTATAATATGCTTTAACCACTAGGTGACAATCTTTACTGAAACTGAGTTCATTAGATTATCATGAATAAAGACGTGAGCGATGATCCAATTTTAGCAGATTTTATACGGCAAGTGGTTCAAAACATACATCAGGTGTCTCGATGCAGGAGTGACAAAAGGTTTCAGTGTGCAAAGTATTTGAACACCACAGAATAATGAAGACTAAACAATAAATTATCATAACGAATCATTGAAGGTGTGTGTGTCAGCAGAGCAGGAAAATCAGGGACCAAATATGAGTCTGCATAAACTGTACCATAAGAAAGGTCACAGATGGATAAGACTAATATTTCCATCACAAACATGATAAAAAAAAAAAAAACTCTACTGCTCTATCGCAAAGATCTCCATACCTCAGCCAGTATGTCATCTGGTCCAACTAAATTTCCACTCTTCATCCTCTTCAAAGCTTTTTTCACTTCATCCTTTTTTCCCCAATGAGCATGTCAAGTCCTTCTCTCCTTCCTTACCAGTATTAAACGTTGCAAACCAGTCATTGTACAACTTTTGTTTTGCATTTGTGCATAGGTTTGTGTGAGCGTGTTTCCTTCACCAGCCCTCATGACAGACTAACCATATTGATCCCTGGAGAATGAGAGAGAGAGAGAGAGAGAGAGAGAGAGAGAGAGAGAGAGAGAGAGAGAAAGAAAGAAGAAAGAAAGAAAGAAGAAAGAAAGAAGAAGAAAGAAAGAAAGAAAAGAAAGAAAGAAGATAAAGAAGAAAGAAAGAAAGAAGAACAGAGAAAAGAAGAAAGAAAGAAATGAAGAAAGAAAGAAAGAAGAAAGAAAGAAAGACAAAGGAGGGTGGGGGGGTAAATATTCTGCCAAAGAGGGCTAAGACCACCGGGTGTGGAATGTGAAAAACTAGAAAATGGTGGGACATGAAAGAGCGAGAAGGAAAGACGAGACAGTGGTGGGTGCAGTCTGGTGTCTGTGTTGTAATGTGTGTTTAAATGAGAGAGTCGTTCCCTCTTTCTTGCCTTACATTCCATAATTACATTCTGGCCTTCCATCTCTACGTACTTTTGTCTAGGTTTTTCTGTACTCTTCCTGTGCCGCTTCTTCCTGGCTAACCTCTTCCTTTGAATACTTTCCTATTCTTCCTCATTCCACCACTAAGTCTCCTTATCCTCTTTTCTCTGTCCAGATGGCACACCAAGTACCTTCCTACCTGTCTCCCTGATCACTTTTGCTGTAGTTTCCCAGTCATTTGGCAAGACTTCACAAACACAAAAAGCCTGTCTCAACTCTGACCTGAATCCCTCACAGCGCTCTTCCCTTTCAGCTTCCACAGTTTGGTCCTCTGCTCTGTTTTTGTCCTCTTCCTCACCACCAAAGTCATCCAACAAACAACCATCTAATGACGTTTGGCTACATTCTCTCCTGCTATCACTTTACAGTCTCTCTCTCAGATGAAATTATCTACATTCAATCTAGTCTGTGTAGGTGCTTTTACCACCAGTCTCATATGTGACCCTGTCTTCCTCCTTTTAGAAATATATATACAGACTATAGCCATTTCAATATTTTTAGCAAAATCAATTACCATCTTTCCTTCTAGAGTCCTTTCCAACCTGCCCATCACCTCATCACTGTTGTTCCTTTCACCTACATGCCCATTAAAATCTGCTATCACCATTCTCTCACACCTTGGACAACTCTTAATCACCTCATCTAACACACTCCACAATGACTCTCTCCCTTCTAACTCACAACCTACTTGTAGGGCATAACCACCGACAATGTTCAACATCACACTTTCACTTTCCAGCTTTGGACTCACCACCCTGTCTGACACTCATTTTACCTTCTTGAACTTTACGTTCTTCAACTCTCTCTCCACACCATGATAAACTCATCTCAAACTGTGCTCCAATGCTACAAACCTTGCTGCCCTTCCACCTGGTCTACATACAGAAAATGTTGGGGTTTTTTTTTTTATCGCCATCATATCTACCAGTTCTTTACCTTTCAACCCGTCATTGTGCCAACATTTAGTATTCCTATTCTCAGTCCTAAACTCCTGCCTTCCCTCTTTTTCCTCTGTCTCCTGACAGATCTACCCCCTCTGTCCCTCTGGCCAACGGTTGTCCAATTTCCACCAGTACCCTGTTGGCCCACAGCAATGGTGGTAGTCTTTGTTAACCCGGGCCCAGACCAATCCGGTATTGAAGCCATTTTCATAAATTGCCTCATTATTTTGGCCCTTCCTGACACAACCCTCTCTATCTGGGCTTGGGACCAGCACTGGCATTGCATTGGCTTGTACCCCACAGTGGCTAGATTTCATTTCATAATTCCGTAATATGTATAAAATTATCCTAAGATTGAATGAACATGCAAAGTACTGTAACAAAGTAGAGCATTTACCTTTGGAATGTAGTGAAGTGAATATAAAATTAAAATATATATTAATTAAAATACTATACTTAGATACACCACTAGTATGTTCTTCGCTGTGAATGGCATAGAGCAGTCTCTGCGATCTTTCGAATGGCACATCTTGGTGTTTTACACCAACTGAACCTCAGTGGAATAATATAAAACCACTGGCAGGTATGGGTTGTGTATCACATATTGCATTCCTCTCTCCTTCTCCCTCTCTCTCTCACTTGCATCACCGTCAGGGATAAGTGAAACCTTTATCTATAAAGGTGGATCTGACTGATCCCCATTGACACGGGGATCTAAAACAAGTTATTCATTAACCAAAACTAAGCCCTTTCTCATATGAATATTTCAGCTACAGATAAGTGAAAGTAAAGGAGCCTAACTGCTGCTTTTTGTTATCAATTTAACATCTTTTATCCTCTCCTTTTATTCTCTCTATTGCACTCTACAGCTGAGTGAGTGAAGTGTAACATCAAAACCCTCATGATCACGCATAACTTTAAATTTGGTACACTTATGGACAAAAATGAAACGGGAATTAAAACTGTTTTCACAGTAATTAGACTCAACAAGAAAACAAATTAGCGTGTAAATTGGAGTTGTATTCCCAATATCCTGCAGTTTCATGCTGATGAATACATTTAGGAATTTACGCAGACAGACTTAATAGTAAAAATGTATTCTTCAGTTTAAGCCATTTGGTTCTGTCATGTCTGCAGGAAGGTTAAATGATTATCCTTCTCATTCCCAGATTCTTCACACAAGAACAGTCTGGGAATCAAAAGACAGTTTTTCTTTTCTTTCACATCAAGATAAAGGAGTAAGATCAATAACACTAAGACAATCCCATCTTAAACCGTCCTACCCTTGCAGACCTATTGGCCACTTTAACAGTTTAGGGACTACAAAATAAAGCCCGCATCAGATAACTTTTCCCTAATGTCTTCTTAATTTGTATCAGCTCCTGAAATGCACAAAGTTGTTGTTTAAGCCCTCTCTAGACACTTGTTCACCTCCAAACTGAATCAGTAAAGTAGTATTGATTATGCTCAGTTGAAACGACTGTGGGCCATGTTGTTTGTCAAAAATCTGCAAGATAAGAAATCCCCAAACAGAACGAATGAGAGGCAGACATGTAGATAAAGGACGAGAGGAAATGAAAGTGATACAACAAATAAGATGAGATCAGACAAGGATGGAAAAACAAACACTGAAAGAAAAAGGACCTTATCTGCATGCTGAAATCACTGTGTATGGACTTGTCCAGGTTAATAATATAATCAGACTGGAAAAGATCGCAGGACAAGTATCACCACGTAATGCAAGTGTTGCTGCAAAGGTCCAACCACCCCAGGTTGAAATGTATGTTCTTACTAACAAAGTGAAAGATTAGCTAATTTAAGCATAGTATGGTCAGTTACACTTTAAAAGGATCCATAGGTGATGTTTTAGTATCCAGGATGGTAATTTCTTAGTAATACCTCCTTTGGAAAGTACTATACAACTTGGAAAAGCTTTGTTTTTAGCAGGTTAAAGTCTTGCCATTTTTGTTAGGGGACTTTTAATCAGTTATTCCTGAAAAAGATTATTTCTCTGCAATAGTCTTGGGTTGGTTTTCCTGCACAACTCTTTTGAGGCATCTCCACAGGTTTTTTAGTGATATTTTTTGTCAAGGGACTGTGAAGGCAATGACGAAAACCTTCAGGTTTTTTTTTGGCTTTTGAGTCCATGGTGGATTTTGAGCCATCATCTTTTCCATCTCTAGCTTTCTCACAGAGGCTGTGATGTTTCTTTTCAGAATTTGCCATTTCGAATTCAGCCTCCCCTGGTCTACCAATGGAAATTTGGCCTGTGGCAGTAAGACAGTCCCAAAGCATGACTGGCACATTCCAGTGCTCTTCAAAACAAAGTTTTCTGCTGTTGTCAACTGTACCAACGCATTCTAACCAAGACTTCTGTTTAAGCTCGGAAGATGCAGCAGATGTTTTTTTATGATGAAAATTCAATGATTGTCATATTTGGGCAGGTGTGGCTGTAGAGCTAATCAAGGCTGCGTTGTGCCTTTTTATGTCACAGAAACAGATACCTGGATATGGAAAATATTTCCTGCACTGTGGGCATCAAACATTTGTACAAAACTAGCTGACCTCGAATAGGACATAACGCCATCCCAGTTAATGCATGAAATAAATGCATCACAGTTTAGCAGCTGAAGATGGGTCCATGCACCACAAACAAAACAACACAGGTGAATCGTGCCAGAAAGTCACAGATGTTAGATCAGTGTTTGGAGTCAGATCTGCTACTTCACAGTAAAATGACCAGAATTACATCATGTGATGTTAACAACCACGGCGCCCCTTCCTCCTTCACTCTCATCGCTTCTGTCTGCAGTCTCTGTGACAGAACTAAAGAGAGAAGCGCCTCCCTCAAGCAGCACAGCATCCAAACCTGAGCAGAGGAAATTCCCAATAGTCACAGGTTTAACTAAAATAATAATACTTAAAAAAAATAAAAGGCATAAAGTCCAAGTTAATTTTTATTATTTTTTTTTATTATATTTTAGCACTTCTGTTTTAAACCAGGAACAATGTGACAATCACTGCTTTACACAGGTTTAAATAAAAGAAATGCACAAACACACACATACATACAAAATGATCCAGGATTCACATCAAGACATGCATCGCATTCTCCCATCCTCAAGCATTTCTCCACCTCTCATGGACACAAACCAGCACAGGTGCTTGTTCTTGCTCATAGGAAGGACAAATTTACCTGTTTGTTTGCTCCTCAACTCCCTCACACTTTTCATTTATTACAGCCGTTTGCTCGAGTGGCTGTGTTGACGTTTTGGATCGGCTCCAGCCCCAAACCTCACAGGCCCAATCTTGTCTGCATGATTGGATAGGCCCAGCCTTATCTCCTCCCGGTCAATATCATATACCTGGCCGTGTTAAGCGATTGCCTCTTTCTCCACATAGATGCTTGTCATATTGAATGAAGGCCAGAATATATTGACTGCGTGATAATAGGGGTGGCAATTGAGGGATTGGGTGCATTTTGATTCATCAAGTTGATTCTGAGCATTTGCCCAGGTCTTTTTTTGTAGCCTTTAAATAATGCCAATCAAGTGATTCAAGGTTGAGTGCTTATGCGTGTGCAAAAAAAACAACAAAAAAACAAACAAACTAATATGCACACAATTAGTCTATATAGAGCTCCGGACCCCACGAGACCTGATTTGTTTGCAGCGCCAGGAAAGAGAACCTGTTCATGTAAGTCAAAAGTCACGGCGCAATCATGAACTTCAGAGCATCCGAGTTTTCAAAGCATTTAAACCCAAAAGATAGAGAAGGCTATGTTGCTTAACTTGAAAGACTTGCTGACCCCTACAATGCTCTGGGAAAACTTTTTAAAAGCATTGAAACTGCAAGATCTCATTATTTTCATCATCCCTCACAATTCATGACTATAGCAGAAGGAACATTGATTGGCTGGTGAACAGAGAGTCTAGCCTTTTGACTCTGCTCTCTCACCACCATAACAGGCCGGCAAAGAGTTGAACTGGCGATGATATCTGGATGGAAGGTGAAACTTCTTCAAGAGCAAAGAAACAGGAAGAACAGTTGTCTTGATTCACGTTTTTGAGAGCCACCATGGCCATGAGAGTCTAAACCAACATACAGAATCTACATTGCTGCAGACACCTCACCTGCCAATGTCCTATTCCATCACTCCTGAGCAAGGCCTTGATCTTCACTCCCAACCCAAAGAGGGAAATCCACCCTTTTCTGATTGACAACCAATGTCTTTGATTTTGAGGTCAATTGTCATCCCCCGCCGCGTCACACTTTACTACGCCGTGCTCCATGAGAGCTGAAGGTGCTCAGGCCTTCAGCTTCAGCTGTTTTTCATGAGGCCAAATCCATTCCAAAGGTTAATTGGAGGCATTATTAAAGGAAATTTCTTTTTTTCTTTTCTTTTTCTTTTTTAAGAAAATGCAGCAAGTGTAGTATGTTTCAGCCAATGGATAATCTTTCTAAATAATCATGATTTCAATGTTGGCTGAAATAGCTGCGAGATCCATAACTGAGTAGCTCTAGTGGTCAGATATCCGTGTCTGCCCTCTGAGGCCTTTTGCTAATTATCATGATTTCCTGCAATAAACATGTCAAAGTGTGAGTCTGATGCTTTAGCTTCTTTCTCATTATCATGTTTTTTTTGTCCTTGGTTTGCGGTGTTGGAAAAACTGAAAGCAGCAAAACATGCCACGCAAGACTTAGAAAAACCCTGGAAAATCAAGTCAAACATCTGAGACTCAAACAGCCTTAGAAGAAAAATGTTGGCTCTCGAACAACAAATTCTGGCTATAAATTTAAGATGTGATCTTCCAGCAAACAAAGATCCAGGGAAAATTGATCATCAAATAGAATATCAATTTTAAGCTTAAAAAAAAAAACAATCTGCATCCTGACTGAATACGTCTGCACATGCTTTGATAGTGGGGCTGTAAATGTCCGCAGAATTAGTAAGCATCAAAATTAGGCCTGTAGGTAAACATTATGCACTTGCCATCAATGGAAGTAATTCTGTTTCAAACTGGAGAAATGTCAGCCGTTGCCGTAGTATTTGATTTTTTGGGGGTTTTAGGATCGCATCCTGAGGGTCAAGGAACAGTTCACCTCTTCTGACTACCATCTCCTGTACTGTCCACAAGTCTGGGTTGTGAGGTAAAAAATGGACGAAGAATATGCAAGCGCATCTCAACAAACATATGGTGTGACGACACAAAGGTTGAACTTTTTTTTTGGCTTAAATTCCAAAAGGTATGTTTGGAATAAAAACGATATGGAGCCTCAACCAAGACACACCATACCAACAGTGAAGCATGGTGGTGGTAGTGGTGTGGTATTATACTTTGGGGCTACATCCCTTCAGCTGGGGTCTCATCAAGATAGATGGGAAAATGCATAGCTCCAAATACCAACATGTTTCGGCACAATACTGCCCCGTCTTGTGTCAAAAATCTAAAAATGAAGGATATCACATTAAAACCTGACAATGACCCAAAGCACACATCAAAATCAAACAACACATGGCTTCACAAAAGGAAAATGGCCCAGCCAGAACCTAAACCTCAATCCCATCAAAAACACAAAGAATGACCTAAAAAAGTCTAGATGTGCTATATCAGTACTGATTCACATAAAGTTGATGCTGTTTAAAAGACAAAAGGTAATTCCATAAAGTACAAGTTAAAAGAAGTGTTCACGTTTCAGCAATCAAGCAGTAGTAGTTTGTTTTTTTTCGCTTTTGTTTCATTTTGTTTTAAATTCAAGATGTTTTCTATAAATATATGTGATCAAAACGGATGGTAACAGCTTCTGTACTTGACAAAGCACTCATGCTCTGTCCCTGCAGGCTGCATGAAAGATGCCACAGATGTGCGGCAACTAGGAATTGTGTTTTGTTTTTTTTCAGTCCATGACAAACTGCTTCTTTTCTGTTTACCTCAAGTGTATATAGGATGAATCGTAAGCACTGGTTCAAGATTATTTAAAGCTACCGTCAAGTACGAAGAAAAATGCTGAAAATCCTCTTAACACTGTGGAGATAACTGCATTTTAATTCAGAATTTAGTCATCCAAGTGTAATAATTATTTCATAAACAAAATGTGAAAAAGTGTCCCTCATCCTCGTGAAAAACCTGTTTAAACATGCTGGTAAATTTCACAACATTGGAGAGCTGGCTAAACAACAAAGCTGTTCTGTTTGACCATTAACTGTAATATCGCAGTGTTTATAGAGGCCAAGCCAAGGCAAAACTGGCAGCTTACTCGAGATGTTCCACATTACAGTACCAAATAAGGCACAAGACAGTTGGGATTGATGAAAAAAGCAGATGTTGATGTTTTCATTAAAGGCAGTACAACTGTAGACTCAAATGAGTACACAGGCAGAGTCAGTAACAGATATTCTTGGAAACCCGCTGGTTTTCTCCACTGATCAATGTCAATTGTTTCATTTCAGCTAGTAAAGTATTGTGTTTGAGGAATACTCTCATGTAAAAAAAAAGGATGAACATTGCTTTGGGTTTTTTTGGATGTTGTATTACAACTTTTGACTGGTATTTTTACATCACAGACTTCCCAACATTTCAGACCTTAAAAGTGAGTTCTGATGAGAATCAGCAGAGTGATCATGTTTCCTCAATCTAAGCTTCCCTTCATTGGCCTTCTGTTAAATTCCAGGTAGTATCTAAAGTTCATATTCTTACATATGAAGCCCTAAGGTTGTAGCTCTCCACTCCAAGACAGCAAATTTACTATAGGTATCAGAATTTCTAAAAGCAGAATTTACAGCTATCAGGGCCCTCTTTTTTTGGAATCAGCCCCCATTGTGTACTTCTGATACGGACCCAGTCTCTGTCCCAGTCTTCAAAATTAGGCTTAAAGCTTTCCGTTTTGATAAAGCTCTTAGTTAAGGATGACACACACACACACACACACACATATATATATATATATACATACATACACACACGCACGCACAAGGAGTTTGTATTTGTCATTACTACTGCAGTTAATGTTGTTCTCTTGTGTCTCATAGGCAGAAATCTCAGGACTAATCTCTTGGTTTGGTTGGGCTCTCCTACCTGCCGTCTCAGATCTCCTCCAGTCGAGGCACATGGCTGCCCTCTCTGGGTCTGGTTCCGCTGGAGGTTTCCCTCTTTCTTTTCTATTTTTTTCACCCTGTTAAACAGATTTGATTTTCTCTCCAGTCTCACTTCATCCTTGCTCAGTGACTGAAATCACTGTGCTACTCATCAAAACGTGATGGCTTAAAAGGACTGATGAGAGTTCAGCAAGTGGTATTTTCAACCAACAGATGCAGTCAGTGCTGGAAAAGAAGCCGATAACTATGTTTGCAATGCAAGCTTTTCATGTTGAACTATAACGTGTAGCTGCTACCACACACATTCTCAGCGATAACAGAGGAGAAGGTCAAATAGAGAATGCAGGCCCATGGGCGCCTTATCTTTTCCAACCCTCGATTGCATGTGGTGGTGGGACTGTTCAGTACCACAGCATCCTCCAACACGCAGGTTTTCACAGTAACGGACCGTGGCAGAGTATAAGAAATTAAATGTTTTGCAGGAGGTTTTTGACACTGCAGTTTGTGAGCGGTAAATGATGTAAGATAGAGCATGGCTAAAAAAAGTCATAAAGATCAAGCAAAAATTCCATCTTACCTTATTTTCGATTGCATTGCTGTAACGAGCTGAAGTATACATGACCTATACACAAGCTTGCTGCAAATTCTTCCTTTATAGATACAAATGTAGGTGTACAAACTGTCTTGTGCCCACGAGGGGTTTATAAATCCAGCCCTTTAACTGGGCTCATGCCGAACAGCTTTGAGATTCCAGTCCTCTCTCTTCAGGTGGTGGGAAAAAAAAAGAAGTAATTCAGGCTTTCATTGAGACATATGGCGCATTTGGCATGAGTTCACCCAGGACTATGTATAGGGACCGTGATTTGAATTAGTGCGTTTGCTAGTGATTAGTTCACATGACAAGATAAAGTATGGGAACAGATTGTGTGGTCATAATTACCAGTTTTTAATTTCCTATTTGTGAAAGCATGTCAAGATGATAATAGAAAGATAATTTAGCTCACAGTTCTGCTTCATGCTACTGTAAGTCTGAATGCTCTTTGACATACAGTATCTTTCTATGGAAACGGCTTAATAATTCCCCTGCGATTACAGAGTCAAAATATTGAAGAACATTAACTGCTTGTCAAGAAGTTACGATTTAAACGTCTCAGAACTGGTGTACATTGTCCTTTTATCTCTGTTCTAGAGGAGAAAAGCAATAACGCTCTTCCTCTACATTATTATTTCGTGCTGCAAGTCAATTTTCACTCTAAATCAAAACACTGCATATTGTGGCAACGACTGATATTAAAATGCTTGCATGAGCAATACAGAATTTTATTTTCTTGTCAGGAGTAAGTATGACATCTTGTTTTCTTTTAGTATTCCATCCTAAAAGGTAAAGTTGATTGATTTTCCCATCCGTTATATTGCACTTGAAACATTGAAACAATGACCCAGAGTCAAGCTTTTGGGGTTTTTTTTTACCTCATAAAACTCCTGCCCTGAACGCTCTTTTTTCCGGTTTTAACATGTCTATTACCTCCTTTCAGACAACGCAGATATTACCAGAAAAGGAAAGATGTATCAACAGGATGAAACAGACACACGGACAGCACTAAAAAAATGCAAGGTGATGGGGGCATTAGAGGTTATTGTTGGGGAAGAGGGGAAGAATGAAAATACGGAATAACAGGAATCAAAAAGGCAAAGTACAAAATGAGAAAAAGTGTGAAAGAAATTACACGAACGAGAAGAAGGGCAATTGAGAGACGAGAGACCTCTCCCAGGATTAATGGAGAGGCTTTGGTCTAAATGAGTGCAAAGAGCTGGGGCAGCTACCTGAAAACGAGAGGTATGAGAAAAGAAAAGGGATAAAGGAGGTGAATCAATGTAACAAACAGGGTGAAGGAAGTAGCCATGAACTATTAATGAGAACCCATTTTGCCTGACGGGGGAGAGACAGGATCTAAAGGTCAGTGAATTGCCAGTGCTGGGATGCTTTGTAGCAGAAACACCAGAACTCCGATGAGCAGCGCAGGACTGGGAACATTGAGGAGATGGCCTCTGGGCTTATCCGGGCTGCCACTGTGCAGAAGGTACCGTTTATGGATGGACACAGTGAAAACGAGTGACAGAACCGAACTGGTGCTGCATCTGTGAACACTTATCAGAGAAGTGTTAAAAGTGTAGCGATGCTGAAAAGTGCTGATTCGGTGTTAGAATAATCAGTAACGAGCAAATAAATACAAGTTAAAGTAAATGTCACTTGAGTAATAATAATTACTTAAATGCTTTAAGGTTTTAAGCTTTTTTTTCCCGATGAAACTTTTTAAAAACAATTACAGCATTGTGGCAAATTTTCAACTTAAGCAACTTAATGGATGTCTGCGGTGAATTTAAACTTGCCTTGTTAGACAGGTTCTTTTTTCTGTTAAGTGCATCACACAGAAACCACAACAATGCAACAGAAAACAACTAAATAATATTTCTGGGGGGGAAAAAACATCAAAAAAGGCACAGAACAGGTCGACTGCATTGCCACTAACTCAGTGCAGCTGCAGTTACTATGAGGCTAACTCAAAGTTGAGTGCATTCGCAGTGCCACAACAGGCATGACACAGTTAACCGCCTGGAATGTGAACACACCAGTTCAGGAGTGGCCCTGAGTAGTATCGATCCAGTTCTTACACTCGCTACCCACGGTTCGTCACCACACGTGAGGGTAGGAACAAAGATCCACTAGTAGACATAAAGCCTTATCTTTTGGCTCAGCTCCCTCCTCCCCACATCAAACTGGTAAAGAGACTGCATTGCTGCAAATCCTCCTCCTTGAATCTCCATGTTATGGTCACGGAGCAGTATGTGTCTCTGAATGATCCCAGGAGCTACGTTGTTGGGGGCAACTGCCCCTGGTAGGGTCTCCTGAGGAAAACTGGTCCTCAGGTACGGGCCAGACTGAGGATGATCCTAGACAAACACGGACAACAAAAGCCCTAGGGGATTGGCTCGCTGTGGAGCACTTGGTGGTTGGGCTTTTACCCATGGGGCCCAGCCGAGCTCAACCTTAATGAACATGGGTTTGTCTTCCTGTGAGCTCTCCACTTGCAGAAGGAGAAATGTGGATCGGGTGCACTGGGTCATTGGGACAAGCTGTAGGCATTTGCTTTGAGACGTTGACCCTCTGCTTTATCATCATTCTAACTTGTTTAAATGCATTTTCCTTTCGAGTAAATAAAAGACGCTTTACTTAGGCTCAATTTTTTTTATATATAATTGTAGCATTCCTTCATATTTATAGGCCTAAATAATTAATTGTCTCATTGGAGCACCACCTCCACAGGGAAGGAAACGTCTAGTAATAATAGTAATAATCTAGTCTATCATCTAGATCAGTGAATTTTAATTTTTGGAGGGATTGACTCACAAAAGAGACAGGTAACAACAGATTAAATAAACTAATGACATTTATTAAACACTGTGGGCAGAAATAAGGAGCAGTGATCAAGAAAAGAAGTGTGAATAGCATATATACGCAAAAACAAATGATGCATAAAGTGACGGAAATAGAAACAATCTGGCGGAATGGATAAAAAACTGAGATGAGCCTCTCCCTGAAGATTCATCTGATGACAAAAATGACAAAAACAGAAAAATCATCAATGCATTCCCCACCAGCTAAAAGAAAATACTGGGAGAGCACTCAAGAGCAAAGTAGAAAAATTGGCAGGAGAAAGTTTGAACTAGTCAAAAAGAAATGTGAGTCTCAAAGTTGCCCAACAAAACTTTTCTCCCTTTTCAGAGCAACCCAAAATTATTAGAAAGTGAAAATTGCGGGGGAAAATGGGGAGCGAGTTGAAAAATGGAAAGGAGGAGTGAGCCAAAAACATGAGTTTTAAACGATATCCCACTACTATCGCTGGACGACGAATGTGTGTTTAACACGCGTTGGGTAATATTAATTTGAGGCGTGTCATTTGCCATCCTGTGCCTGAATGTGAGTTGAGGGAAGGCGTTATCCACGTAACATCTTTTGAACATCGGGATGCACGTTTTTGGTTTCGACGTGCCAACCCGCGTCACTCATTGTAAAAAGGAAAGGTGACACGCTAGATCTACATGTCATACGAGGGTATCCACCAAAACGGGCTATAGAGAGTGAGCCACTTTCAGCAGGGATGCAGGATACAAGGTGTTGCCAGGATATTCTAGCCCAGGGGTGCCCAACCTTTTTTGACCCAAAGATCTACTTTTTAAGTAGCCAACCTCCCCAGTCCAGTTTCAACATTGCAAACCCCCACATATCCTTTCCAGCCTGCAGGAACTAACCTCACAACACTTTCTCTTTGTCACACGACCACTAGACATCACATGACAAACCCTCCCTCTCTCAAACATGCCAGTTGTCAGTTTGCATAGTGCACTGTAGCACAAACCAGCTCTCTCTCCTCCTCACACTTAAACACGCCAATCTGCATGATGAGCAATAATCCTAAGTGACCTTAATATGTACCAAACCGAAAAATAAACCAGATACAAAACAGGTAGATCTCAGAGTTTTAAAAAAAAGGAAATCACTTCCTACCTTAGTGGGTAGGAGGAGGCTAGCTTCTTGAGTCAGGAGTGTAGGAGCCGGTTGCAAGGCGTGGGCAGGCTGCAAAGTGGTTATCAGTCATTGTTGAGCTGTACTTACACTGGATTTTCATGTGTGACAAAGGAGTCTCACACAAAGAAGTTGATCCAAAAAGAGCTGTCAGGTTCAGGGCACATCTTCTGAGATTCGGATACTTCTCCTCCACCAGTACTTTCCAGTACTACACTACACGCTCTCCAGGTTGAGCAGATGTTGATCTGGCTTTGATCTTAGTGTCATTCTACAATGTCAGAATCTCATCCTCAAGAGCAGAGCGTTCCAGGTCATAAAGCGATTTGACCTTGGCAGCAATGTCACCAACTTTAATACTTGCACATAATGGATAACACACACACAGCTGGCTACAGGATCGAAGGATGTAAAGTCAGTAAAACGCCGCTCAAACTCTGACAAGATGGTCTGAACATGCTCCTCATAACGCGCACTGTCAAGCTGTGTCACACCTTCACCTTGATGTTGTAGTTCTGCTTGCATGTGAGGGACGTAGTGCAGGTTACCAAGCGGCACCCTGCTTGACATCAGCTGCAGCTGCTTTCAGACGTGTTCGCTGAACTCATGTTGACTACATCTTTACCCTTACCCTGCTCTACATTCAATTTGTTGAGCTCGCCAGTGAGGAAAGATACATCTAAAACCCACTGGTGTCCTCTAGCCTTGCATGGTAACCAAAATGTTTTGAAAGCTTCAAGAAGTCCTTGATTTCAGGCAACAGCTTTGTAAACCTGGCCAACAATGTACCTCTGCTTAACCACCTAACATCCGCGTGAAGCAGCAGGTCTGTGAGCTCAGCATCTTTCTCCTCCAAGAGAGCGCGGAAAAGCCTTCTCTGCAGACTCCTGGCCCGAGCTAAACACACAATTTTCAATATCCATCACTTATTTCATATTTAAAATCTTCCCACACAACGCTTGCTGGTGAATTAAACAATGATAATTCAGGATATCTGGGAAAGATTCACTTTTGTTGCACAGTGCAATGAACCCACTGGTGCTGCCCATCGTAGTAGGTGCCCCATCGGTTGTGATGGAGATCAGCTTCAAGAGTGGCAGTTTTGTCTCGCTTACAAATCCCATGAAAGCATTGAAAACATCCCCACCTCTGGTGTGTCCTTTAAATGGTGAAATGGTGAGTAGCTCTGCCCTGGCACTCATGTCTTCAAGGACCATCCTAGAGAAAAGACACAATTGTGCCACATCCACCATATCAGTTGACTCGTCCAATTGGAGGGAAAAGCACTCAAACGTGTCAATATCCTTCTCTCAGTTGCTCCTCCACATCCACAGCTATTCCCTCACAGAGAATTGCACTTCCTTAATGGCCTTCACAAGCTCTGTTTTATATTTTAGGTTGTTAAAAAGGCTATCCGCAGCCTCGAGAAAGGTGTCCTTCACAATATCTCCATCTTTGAGTGGCTTTTTGTGTTTGGCGAGTATATATATATATATATATATATATATATATATATATATATATATATATATATATATATAAATTAAGGAAAGAATTCTGTCACTTACTGCCATAAGTGTTGTACACAATACCTTTGAAAATTAAAATGAAGATAGTGGGATTAGTGAGTAGCTTATAAATTGAGTCCATATCAAGAAAATATGTAATTACTTTGGGACAGATCACAGAACACCGGGAGAAAAACGTCTTTGACTTCAGAAAAAGAACATGAAGTTCGTTGTTGAAAAGGGTAAATCTCACTTGATTTCAGGTTTTCCTGGCAGTTATCACCTTTTGGTCTGGGAAATGTGTATTGGGTCGGGAGAGTGCTGGGTTCTAGCTATCAATCTGTCTTCTGCAGTTCTCTGCCAAGGACTCCCTTCCTTTCATTAACATTCCACAGAGTTTTGTTTTATTCAGTCTGAAAGCTCAATGCTCTTCCCCCTCAGCGAGGGTTACCAGATAATTAACACGCTTTTTTAATCATTTAATAAAAAAACTGAAGACAACCTGCTTAAACTACACCGCAAAGACAGTTATATGCATGTAAATATGAGCGGAGAGCCACAGTCTGTAAATTAAAGTAAATTTGTCAGGTGGTCATACAAGCCTCCAACTGTCGGGTTTTAGTTCCTCATCAATACTCCAGCAAAACGGGTGCATGCACTTCCTGCAGACGTTGACAAAGTCACTACAAGATTAACTGACATTTGAACGGTCCTCACCAGGACATAAATGATCGATCATCTAAATGAGAGCTGCAGCAACAATTGTGCAGATCGTCGTAGCTCAGTTTGGAAGAACATAACTTGGAACATATTTACGGAGACAGCATCCATGCATTGTCCATCCATGCACTCTCATAAGAGTTATCAAAAGCATCACTAAAAATGTAGTGTTTAATGACTTGTCCACAGCCAATTTAACAAGTCTTCAACACGTTTCTCTCTTTTTAGATAGTTTATGTTGACATGTAAGAGCATAAAAACTAAATGGTTCATCACCACGTTTTCCTGCTCACCTGAAATATCCAAACACCAGGGGATCTGTCCCGGTTCATAGACTGGAAACATGTCAGTGGTTTTGTAAAACAGTAAAATCAATACGGAATCTGACAGGTGACCAAATAAAGGTCCAGTATAATAGAATTAATGTGTTTTCTTCCTCTGGTCCTTGCAGGCACTCAAGCGGCAGAGGATCAATGGTAACTGATTTATACATTTTTTGGGTTGACAAGACATGAGAACATTAGAAACACTGGTGTTGATATCAAAGTATGCACTGGTCTGTTAGAGGCAGGGATGCAAGCTTTTATTTTTAAGATAAAGACAATTTCCTGTCAAACACTGTGACAGCCCAGAAATCTTATTTTGGTTCTGATATAGGCAGATTTGTGACATCCAAGTCCTGAAGTGTAAAATGTATCCAAAGAGACCTGCTGATTGTTTTAGGTGGCTTTAGGTTTTAGGTAGATTGCTTCAGAGGCAGACAATTTGATATTAAAATACAAAAACTTAATTTCACTTGACTTGACTTCACTTTTTCATTTTAGCTTCATTTTGCAATGTTTTGTCAAAAAATACCAGCTTTTTAAATTATCTTAACAATATTTGAAAAGTACTTAAGGTTTGTTGCCATTTAAATTGTGCACATAGGAAAACAGATTGGCGACAGAATTGTGCACTTCTGAGAAAACTGCTTGAAAACAACGTGAGTTTAATTTTAGTAGACTTCAAATGAGCTAACAAGTTCAGTCTTCTGTTTAAATGAACACGATTTCAGGATTTTCCACATTTTGATTCCTGAAGTTTATAGATGAAGAAACATTTCATCTCTCCCCCTAACCCTCTGATTTACGGCACTTTGACTCTCCATGTTGACCCTATTTCATTTTCTTTCTTTTTTTTTTAACCTTTCCAATAGCTGTGTGATGTTTAATAAATTTGATTTTTGGATAAGCTGTGGTTTATCCTCGATGTTCGGTGTAGTTTTTTTCAGGTACATAATGTACACGGTACATTGGGAGACTGAGCAACTTCAGATTATGCCTTTATTTTTAGTACTCATCTCAGTTGGACTGAACACAAGTCACATTTGGAGACAAGACACATTTAAGAAAGTGGAAAATCCACAAAAAACACACTTTGCAGATAAAGTCAACAAAGTCCTGGAGTATATCAATAAGATTAACAATAATAACTCGCTATTCTCCAAGAGTGTTTGGAAATAACGTGCCAGTTAAATGAAAACAAAGGTTCAGTGTTTAGCTTGCGATGACGTCCAGCAGAGAACCACCACATATTAAAAATGTGTTTTCTGTTCCTGGACTGACAAAATGAACCCGTTTAGTCCCTTTATGGCTTTAAAGAATTCACCTCAGTGTAGCCCACATAGAAAGTAGTGGTCACTTATATTAAACTGTACAACTGTGAGGGTTTCCATCAATAAATAAAGGCATCCGTGTTTCCTTATTTGTTCAAAGACGAGTTTTGTGACAGCAGAAAAAAAAATCTGGTTTTTGTGGCTTTGCTATGTTTATTATGTTCATCTGAGATGAACAGCCAGGATAGGAAGGCTTATTTCAAAAGATCCCTTAAGATAAGATCAGGAAAAGAAACAAAAGGACCATATGTGGTTATGTAACCCTATATATATATATTTTTTTTTTATCATAAGAAATGAAAGAGACTAAAAAGGACACAGATTCTGAGACAGCAGAGATGGAGAAATGAGTGACAGGACAATGCTGCAGGTCTTTCAGACAAAAATGAAATAATGCAGTAATCTCGTTGGCGAGGCGTTAAAGAACTTGCTCTGAATGGGGAATCCTGTTTTCAGGACAAGAGAAAAGGGAAGCTTTTAAGACCTTATTATCTGTAACAATAGATCCACCCAGGGCGATGTGTGATACACGAGGATTGCACAGACTTGAAAGATATCACAGTCTTTCTCCATGTGGGTGAAATGTAAAGGAACGACATTGCAATTCTCCTCTCCCAGTCCTCTCATATTCAATAAGACCACTCCTGGAGAATGAGATGTGAAATTGCCTGCTATCAATATAAGGCCCCTTGGTAAAAGGTATTTTCAGATCTCTCTGAATTGTATTATTCCACCATTCATTTTTGGACCTGAAGTTAATGACCATCATGAATGCAGAGCTAGCCAGGCAGCGTCTATAACTCCAGAGGTGTTTAATAGGCCTGCAGGGAGAGCCAGGTAAGTAATCCAGGGCTAGCCATGTGAAAGAAAGGACACTGTTTGATAATTTAAGAGGGGTTTAAAGACTGGGAGGAGTAAAAGAAAGAAGGAGCTAGGAAGATGAAAACCTGCTGTTCTTAACTTGGTCGGAAGTGAAGTGTTGGCACAGAACCTTTTCACGGAAGTACAGCAGTCATCTGAAGCGGATCAAAAACACTCTTACATGTTATGCAAAAATGTTAAACTATCCGTTCTTGTCTTGGAACACCTTTGATGGGTATTTAGAGGTTCAGTACCAGCCAGTGATTAAAGGTGTCATTGTCAGGTTAAGTTTTCCAACCCAACATGGAAATATTTTGTATGAAACAGCTGTCCCACTAATGCTTCGGTGGTACAGTCATTGACCTTCAACTGCCATTTGGCAAAGCAAGTTTATCTGTGTAGCACATTTCATGTACAAGACAATTCTAAGCACTTTACATAAACGCTATAAAAAGTAAGAGTTTAAAGCAGAATTAATTAAAAAAAAAAAAATCAAAGAAAGAGATAAGTTTAAATGTCTGTTAAGCAATCTAACGTTTGATTCCCTTTTACACGGACATAAATCACAGTTGCTGCATTACAGCGCTTTCCGATACTAATTTCATTTTTTCAGTTTGTTTTTCATTTACAAGAACTGCTCTAAACCACTTCTTCTTTTTTTTTAGCTTTTCTGGGAAAACTTCAAAGAGAAATATTGTTCAATAAAATTGAAAAAAAAAATTATTGCATGGATTTAGAGGGTTTACGGTTCTTCTTCTACCACAAGCTTCGTCTGTCACAGCTTCAATATCAAATTACTGCACTAACTCTGCTGTCACAGCAATCTCTTTTGTACAAACCATGCCGGGCAAGGCCGAAGTTATAAGATGTACTATTTTTTTTTTGTATACTACCTTTGTTGTTCCAAGGACTCGTCTTGCAGATCTCTTCCTCGACCAAACACATGAAACAACACACTCAACGTCTCTTGTTTTACTCCCCTCTGTCATGTACACTAAAGTTTCATAGCCGCTGTCATCTTTAGTATATGGGAGAAAGAAAAAAAAAGTCTTCAGATTTGTTGGTTTCACATCCATAAATGCAAGAATCTGCCACCTCCTTGTTTTATAAAATCCCCCAAAATGTGGGATCTTCCCAAACCAGTTGGTTGTGCAAGGTCACCACAGAGATGGTTGCATAACTGGAGAGCAGAGGAGTCACACCTCTTCTTGATCATCAAGAAGATGATCAAGAAGAGGATCTGGGGGTGTGAAACACACTGAAAGACCACATTCGACAACAGCTGGGTAGTTTCAGCGGAAAAAAACCCAACAAAAACTCCATAGTTTGTAGTTGAACACTCGTTATAGTTGCCGGCATAAAAGACAGACACAGGACCAGTGCATGAATGAAGAATGTTAAATACTTTTGTACAAAGCATTCACGTCACATTTATTTCTGGTATCTAGAAACTTTTTTTTTTTCTCTTTGTTCCTGGAAAAAAAAAGGCTGCTGAACTCTCACTCAAATTCAAAGCTGGAAGCCAGCCCTTTGTCTCATTTCTTTCATCTTTAACCTTGAATTTAGTCTTTTCAGTTGAAATCGATGCTTGACTCATGATCCATTTTCATGCATTTACTGCACATCCTAAACAACATACACAATGGCCACAGAGAAATTGAATGCATATTAAAAACAAACGAAAAACAAACACAAATGAGGTGACAAGCCAGTAGTTTGCATCTCATACTTTTGGCTGCTCAGCATCTTAACGTCACATGTCTTATGCACACGTTCAGACAATTACTGTGGTCAAACTGCTGTCCTGAAGCAGATTGTGCCTGCACATAGAATAACTGCGAAAGATTTGTGCAATATCCAAAATCGGGAACCTCCAGAGAGATGAAGACCTTGGAAATGTGTAACAAATAAACTAAAAGAAGGTATCAGACAGTTACAACGATAAGAAAGAGTCTGTTTTTAAAATGAAATTAATTAAATGTTTGTGTGTGGTGAGCTTACTGTGCAAGGGGAGGAATAATAATCCATCTTGTCGCCTTGAGCTTGTTCCTGCGTAAACAAAACAATAAAAAAACGAGAATATGGAAATGAAATCACTCCGTTATTCGTTGACCATGAGGCTGAGATGAAAGCTGAAGTTGGCCCCAACACTTCTCGTTGATCATCTTGTCTATATCAAAGAAAGCACTACATGATTAGAAATGGAAATTATACACAATAATAAACAAGTGACCTGACTTAGACGCGAGTCAAAATGAAGCTTTTTTTTGTTTTTTGCTTATTGTGTTTGTATTTGTGAGAATTAAGGCTCATGTTTTCCTTTGTGTCCTTGTGCGGTTTAAGCTGGAGCCTCCACAGCTGAAGCTGCTGATGCTCATGAGCCTTTTTGGATTTTGAGTGAGTTACACTGTTGCCAGAGCTGTGACATTTATCTGTCAGCATGACCACACCGCGCGCTCTAGTATTCCGCACAGGTCTGCTGATTGATTTGCTTCAGTCCCACTCTGCTTTTGCAAATTCTCAGACTGATTTGATTAGGATAAGGAATTCCATTTTTAAGAGTTGATTCAGTTGCAGTATCTGAATGCCAGAGGAGAAGACTGCTATCTGGCCATATCTGCCAAAATATATAACCTTTTTTTTTTTTTATTATTCTTTTTCTTAAATTTTCAAATACTTTTTAGAGCATGTGGCTTGCATGTTAAAATGAGATGATAAAATGAGAAGAGTTGGTGAAACAACCCAACATTCAATGCATTTTTGCTCCTTCTACAGCTTTATAGGTAGAGCATTTGATAACCTCAATAAGGACATCACTGGAACTATTACTATTAATCTACTATTTGGGTACTTTTTATTCAAAGCGGAACCCAATTCAGAAAACTCAAACACACACAAAAAAAACCCATAAATGGGTATCAGCACTCTTTTTGCCAGATTTATACATTGATGCATCCACAGGGTTCATTGTTCTTTTTCCATACCCTAATTAGTCCTATTCAGGGTCACTGTGACCTGATGGAGCCTATCCCAGCTGCCATCAGGTGAGAGGCAGGTTACACTTTGGACCGGTGCCCAGTCCATCACAGGGCCACATAGAGCCAAAAAAAGACAAGCTGCCATGCACGCTCAGATACACTAATACGATCAATTTAGAATCATCAGTCAACGTAACAGCCTTAGTCTTGAAAGGCTCTTTTTGTTGTACGTGGGACCCAGAGTGCCAAAAAAAACACCACTCTTGCATTTTTGTGTCAACTGCAAAACAACTTTCATTAAAATGTCATAACCTCAATTACAATCTAATCCTTTACCCCGCTTATACACGACTACAGCAGATGAACTGCTTGTGGCAAGCACATTTGATCTAAAATAGTAACTCTTGATACTTATGGCAGGCATGCTCGTGTCCGTGCTGCAGAAGCTACCGAGTCCAGTAACTCAGAGGTTCGACGCAAATGTGCATGCATGCACGTCTTTCATATCTGAGCAGTGATTGGTTGCCCACTGCCAACCCACATGGCTGTTTGTGAATCTTAAAGACGCTTGCTGACGCAACATCAAGCTATCTCCAACTGCCAACAAATATCCTGCATGCCAGTATCTGGAGCCATCCGGGGAAATCACAAGCTACAGCCAGCGAAAGGAATGGGCTGAAATCATCGTGAGGAAGAAAAACTCAGAGCAAAAAAGACATTTAATGCAACCTTTAAACCTTTAATGAAACAAAACGCTATGGCGCAGTTTGAGTTGGTAACTCATTTGTCGCGACAGTGTTTATTGCTCATCCCTTGCTATCTCTAGCACAGGCAAACCTTGCAATTCTTCTGTTTTTTTGTGCTTGTTTTTTTTTTATTATTAATATTCTGAACAAATAGTGCAAACAGCTTGCCCCAGTGTTTTGTTTTCCATACGTCCATTTTTGTATAAACAGCTTATGTGTTGTGCGTAGTTATGCATCATTTCATGTGTGTTTTGTAAACCATTAAAACCATTTGGCAGGGAGAGTTGCTGTCATGTCATAAAGTTTGTGAATCCATCCATCCTTTGCAGGGTCACGGGGGGTCTGCTGGAGCCTATCCCGACTCATTACGGGCGAGAGGCAGGGGTCCACCCTGGACAGGTCGCAAGCCTATCACAGGGCAGTTTGGGAATCTTGTTTGGCAATCAGTTACATAGTGTGAACAATACGCTTTCAAGACTCCCCGTTACAAAATGTGTAGTCTGAACAGAACAATTATTTGCTGTTGACACAAATTCATGTAGTCTAAAAGCGCCCTTACATGGGTTTTAAGATGGATAAGCCACAAGTGCTATGGCTGAATGTCTGGGGAAACAGAACAGCCTCACCACCACCAGGTCCTGCTCCAATTAAAAAAAAAAACAAACAAAAAAACTCAGGAAACCAATTAGTCTTCAAAAAACAACAATTTTTCTGGTCTCAGGGCAAAAGTCGTCTTCTTGGATTTTCACTTATGGCTGTTTCATCAGGTCCCAGGACAGAGACCATAATTTTCTCACAATTTTTTCTTTGGGCAGGTGAATCTCTCCTGGTTTCAGGGCAGAAGTTTTTTTTTTTTTTGTTTTGTTTTTGTTTTTTTTTTTTGTATACATTTTTTATTGATTTGATTGGAACACGTGAAACGAATACATTTACACAACAACTTAAATTAGTTAGGTTGTGTACTTATTATTTTTGCCCTGGTAAGGCCTTGAGGCCAATTTACTGGCTTGCTCCAAGGGACACTTGAACCCTCCCTCCTATTGAGCAGAGTAAAATATTCAAAATATTAGCTTGTGGTTCTCCAAAAACATATCTGTTCACATATACAGTTTCAGTAGCCACTGACAGAAATCCGTTAAGGACAGTACATGGATGTATTTCGTGTAAGTGAACCATGTTGGGTTTCCCAAAATCTTCATTGGTAACAATAAACATTATTTTATGCCTAGCCACAACTGTCAAAAGGTTGCTTCTGTTTGGAGGTACTACCGGCCACTATCCCACACCCAACATAAGTATGTAATCCTAGCCTCTAGTTGTAACCCCCAGCAACAGTTTCAAATATCCCAATAGAATCGGCAGGATGTTGTACTACATAGCCTAAAAATGAACGAAAAGCTATCTAGGGAGGGCACATAGATTATTGACCTTGACAAACATATTTTTTGGTTGCAGAACAGAACAGTGAGATGTGAGGTTGGGTAAACATCTTTGTTTAATGAAACTATCATTATTGTGTCATATGTCTCTAAAATATAGTAGCTCACTTGAATAAGGAGGAAGATTCTGGAAGTAATTATGACATTTTCATAGATCCTAATTACTAGGTGGACTCATAAAATTCATCAACCAAGACGCACTTCCACATGCAAATCAGAACTCTTTTGGAATGACTGAATGTTGTTTCTGTCCTTAACAGTCCATATTGCATTCTTAATTTGACATTTTTTTATTATTATTATTATTATTATTATTATTATTTTGCATGGTGTTTATAGAGGAGTGTCTGGCCCTTCTGAATTATGTCGACAACAAGGGTTATAAATACCTACCAATTCAAAAAAAATTGGCCAGGCTTGCCTGGAGGAGGATCAACACCTTGAGGCCATTGTCAAGGCCAAACACTGCAGGTTCATTGATCTGTTGCTACCAGTGCCAGTATGCAAGATTAAAAAGACTTAGTATTATAATAACCCCACCATTGTTCTATATGTTAAGAAAAACATCTCTTTTTCAACACTTTTGCAGGCAGACACTAACAAAGATCAAGTCAGCAATGGAGGCCAATTGGTCCAATTCCCTACGCATGGCCTTGGACCAGAGATGTTTAAGGATGCTTTTGCTCTAATTGACGCATGCCTGGCCGAGGCAGGTAAAGGCAGCATGGCAAACTTTTTAATGACACACATCTAGCATATTCTGATTGAATAGCCCATAAACTCATGACCATATATTGTCCCTCATTGTTACAACAGATTTAAGCTAAATTAAAGTTCCATTTTGTAGTCACTGCCATGGTGATTGTTTTTTTTAATTCAACAGCTCTATAAAAAAGAATAAAATTCACTGTTAAGGCTGTGAGAGAGTGGCACACTTCGCAAAAGCAGCTCTACTGAAATTGTCATTTGGCAACATTTCCATTCCCTATTAACTGTTTTGTTTATTTGTAAACTTGGCAACATCTGCATTTCTTGGTGGAGAGATTAATAACCTGTAATACGTTTCTACATTTCCACACAGCAAGAGGAGAAGTTGATCGACTCTTCTGTTCGCCTGGCCTCGCAGAAACTGGTATTTCAATGTAAGGACAGAAAGGCATGAAGACATGACAAGCTTGAAAATTACAAATCTGACACCCACCATACCATCCGTTTTCTATTGGAGTAAATAACTGAATTACATTACAATATCAATACAATTTTTTTTTTACTTTTTTGAAACCTTGCTCATTCAGCCTAAAGACCTGCATTACCTGCTGATTTGGCGTAATGGGCTTTTCAGCTCTGTTGTTGGTCTCACTGCTACAGTGACAGAATGTTCTTCCAAAGTTGATCCACAGCTCTGCATAAGGAAACCAATTAGTCTTCAGATAAGTTGTTACATGGGGACTACTCAAAGACGTGTTGATCTCACTGCATTTCTTGGCAGAGACACGAAGAAACTTCCTCCTGAGGGGGAAAGTTTTTTTTTTGTTTTTTTTTTAATATAAAACATTTATATCCAAAAATTTAAAAAATTTAAAAAAGCATAAATACTTTTAAACTCACTATTATAATATAGACGACAGAGTGTGCAATTTGGCCAAGAGAACTTAGTTGCACTGGGGTTATTAACATTAAAAAGATAAATATAGCACCGTGTGGCATGCTTTCATTGATACCATTGCATGAATGAACACATTTCTTTGTTCGGGTGTCAGGTGACCTTCATCTGTCTTCGCAAGCCACCGTTTGACAGTCTATAACAGCATGCATTGCTTCAGATGCACATTAGGGTATATGTCATGTCAACCTGTCACATGGCAGTTAGTTTTTATTGCATAACCAAAAGAGAGTTTGTTATTGTACTGCAATGTAACTCCTGGTTTATCCCAAATTTTCCCCAGAAAGCTCAGGTATGTTTCATGTAAGTAGAAATTAGAATTTAAAATAGGCATATACAGTATACTATAAGTATTTATATCACAAGTTGATTACCCTCCATATACAGCATGGTTGAAGATTCCACTTGTTTACACACCCACTACGTTTTTAAAGAACACTGTGTCAAAGATCCTTAAATATTACTCTACACCTACGCAGGTGACCTTTCCTGTTAGTCTACGTCAACTGCACAACATTGTAGATTTACATGTCACAAATAGTGATCATGTAATCATCGACTTACCTGAAGCACATGGCACCAACAGAGAAGAGGCTTTGCATTTGGGAAAACGCTTTTGATGGCTTTTAGCGCACTCAAGTCACAGCCCATCATCACCGACCAGTAACTTTAAAAAAGAAAGACAAGAGAGAGAGAAAAACTCACAAAAAAACCCAAAAGCAGACCTTAAACAGAGTATGCAGTACACACTGTAAACATTGTATCAAAAAATTCACAATAAAGAGTTAAGAACCTAGTGAGATCCGAAATTCAAAAGCAGGTGCTCAGTGCAGTAGTATTTTCACATTCAAATGTGCATATTTCCTGTAGTTGTAATAACAAAGAAAAGAACAAATGCAGCACAAAAATTGGGCTAACATTTGTTTGACCTCGGATGGACGCTCGGGTTACTCGACTGAAGCTTCAGTTGTCAGAGGCTTACTGTTGCAGTGGTTTCCTTGCTGAGGATAAACCAGGCAAACAGAACGCCTCTTCCTGTTTTGTTTATCAATAACAGTGCATAAAATGCATACCCGTAGGCTGTGACGCTTTTGTATGAGGCATTCATGAAAACCATTGGATGGGGGTTCTCTTCCAAAAGTTGCTTTTGGAATGGTGTTCGTACAACTAAAATAAATGACTGTTAATTGTGAAGTGGCTGAAAAAAACAGATGTTGCCTCTGAAATCCATGGAAACTAAACTGTCCACACGGACAGAATCCCTGTCACTCACACCTCTGAAGTTTTTCTTTGAAGGCCAAATCTCATTAGGGGTCAGGTAATACCAGCGATCTTTTTCGTCTACATGCACATTTTTCTGAGCCCAATCATAGCTGACAGACAGCTCGGTTCCTTCAGACAAATGATGTCTATTCACTAATATACTAAAACAGTGACTTCTGCCCCTGAGGAGGGGAGAGAGTCAGGAGAGTCAGCTGCTTTCAGACAAAATTGTGGGAAACCATAAAGCAATGGGGAAGAAAAAAAAAAGTAACCGTAATGTTTTCAAAATGTTTAGATACCACAATTTTACAATGAGGCCTTTCTTTGTGATTGTAATGTTTATTTAGGCTTCAGGTTGTTTCAGGGAATTATTTAAAACTTAAATATTAACTGTCATTTAAGCTGAGTTTTAGATGAGGATACTTTTTTAATTTCAACCTTTTTATATTAGACCCTTCACTAATTCCAGCACAGATTTTTACCCAGCCCAGGAGACACTGTTTTCACAGTACTTTAATTTAGTTTTATATCTGCTTTTGGTAAATTTGTAAAAGCTGAAATCATCTGCAGCCTTAGACCCAGCATGTACTGCAATATATTGATACAAACTGGTGAACTCTAGCTTGGCAGCCAGTCAAGCAGGGTGTGTGTATTTCCTCCTGATGAGCTTTGAATCTGCCTTCAGGCCTATACAGGTGAGGTTATGGGTTTTGCCAAAGCCCGAATCTGTCCCTGACACACACACACACACAAACTATATTTGGTGATGGTGTTGTCATGCATCAGAGCAATTGATGCCAAGAGCAAGCTCAGATTCATGACCAAACCACAGACATAGGAGATAAGGAGATCCTAGATTTAAGATGAGTGTGAAATCAAAGCTGATTCTTCTTGTGTGTGCTTTTTCTCAATTTTTCCCCTCATTTTCTCTCTCACTTGCTGTTTCATTACTGTTGGGTATCACAACTGGGTCACCATGATTGGCAAAAATGTCTTAAAATGGTTCAGGAGAACATATTTCCTAATTTTTAGATTGTGCTTCTCGCTGAAAATTTACACCAAAGGGTAATCAACCCTTAGAGTGTAACGCCAAGGGTACTAGCACAACAAATCAGAGCCAGGCCTGGGGCGCGGGCAAATTACCGGGCCCTTTAAACCCAAATAATAAAGCTCATGACAACATCATTTTACAACAACATACACTTCCCCACTACAGCAGGGCTTACAAGCTTCAGCACCACGGAGAGCGACTATGTCATCAAGCGAACACGAAAAACAACAAACCAAGAGAGCAACAAAAACAACAACACAAATTCAAAGCAGTTCAGCACCGCTGACAGCGACCGCATCATTCTGACACGCACTTTCACTTTTTCAACTCAGAGCCGGTATATGTAGCTATAAAGTGTAGTAAAACTGGCACAGCCGCCCACGTGTTTACAAACAACATTTCAATATGAAGTACTACAGACCTACTGACAACTATTTGCGCTCCGTCATTAACCTGGCTGTGCTGGCAGTCTTGGTTTTTCCTTCGTCTCTTTTTTTCCTTTCCTTTTCACTTTGCCGCTCCACTTTTATGCTTATATGAAGTGTCACTCTTGTTAATTTGGTCCTTAAAAATGCTCCATCTAGTCTCTACCTAGATAAGGGACTTATGATGACGTTGGTGACGCGTTTTTTCCAAGATACATTTGGAGACGAGAAAATATCGGTGATCCACTTGTAGATTTGCAGGTCATACAGTTAAATGTTTATTTATCTTTATATTTTGCACCTACTACATCACTAAAGTCAGCCGGTCTTGGAAATATTTTAGCAACCAGTAATCAATCCGACTGGGTTAACCCCCCTGACTGACAAAGCAGAGGTATGTGACACAGTGGGAATGGGATGAGTTTTCAACCTCATAGGGAATCAACTTTGTTTCCTCACCAAACCAAGTTCCACATTTATGGACTAAAAGCCAGAGTATGGGCCAGTTTTAAGGTGGATATGAGCTCAGACAGTTAACATTAATGCTGCGTAAAGGACAAGTTAAGCCGCGTAGGGTCCATTATTCTCTTGGCTCTTTTCCCTTCTGAAGTCATTGATAAAAACGGTTGGAAATAATTAGCTGGTGGTGAAATCTAATTGTGGACTGAGGAGAGACTAAAGAACACAAGAGAGAAGTGAAACAGGACAGAAAGGAAAAAGGGTAATGGGGAATCCAGCTTAAGGATTATCAATGGACAAGAGGAAAAGACAAAGAAAAGAAGGATTAGAAAAGAGAGGAGACAAAAAATAATGAGGGAAAAGGGGATGTAAGTGCAGCCTGGAAAAATATGGGAGGTGAGGAAGAGACAGGGATAGACAGACTAATAAAATATACGAGGAAAGGAGATTGCAAAACCAGAAAACCATCAGGGAAGAAAAGCACAGTGGAGTAAGGGAGTAAAGACAGAATGAAGAGTGTGAAAGCCTCCTTGAGGGTCGAGAAAGAGAGAAATAGCAAGACAAAGACCGAGTGTGATACTGAGGTCACCATTCCTCCCAGTTTGAGAAAACCATTAGCAGCGCCTGCCTCAGATTTCCGTCTATTCCTATTACCATCACCGCTGGAAGCATCCGAGTGTGAGTCCCGACACACTCGGGGCAGATTTTCTCCTCCACTTCTGATGTTTTTGCCAACATGACCACAGACATATTCGGGGAAACATGCACACATTACTGTAAATAAGACATTTCTCTTGCCTTTCGTTCTCATGGCCAGTTTTATTTGGTTCTCACTAGCTTGCCCAGAAATCTTTCCTTCCCTCTCAGCTGGGGTCAAACCCGGGTGAGGAGCTGACTCGTACGTTGGACAATACCACCTGCTCTGTCAGGCTCAATGTCTTTTAAGTGACAGGACAAAGAAACAAATAAAAACATGGAGAATATAGCGGCCTGGAGCAGAATAAAACCTCGCAGCTTTGCTTTTTTTCCATTTGCCATTGCTGGCTTGTCACATAAGCAACTGCCTCATAAATGATTTGGGAGTGCTCAATTATTGACGATGCTTCAGAGATCTGATGAGATGCTCGAAGGCACTCCGTGGGACGGTTAGCTGCTATGTGAAATGGTTTCCAGCAACTAAACAGTCACGTTTGCATGTGTGATTCAAGTAAATGTTTCCTCTTTGTGTGGGTGAAGCATGACGAAATTACAGCTGTTAATAGATTATGATAAAAGTGCGCTCCTCTGTATGAGTGTATGTGTAAATGAACTACTCCGGGGTAGCGAATGTAGCTTAAGGCAGAAGGATCTTATAACTATTACACTTGATTAAAGAAGTTCTTTGCATATAATTAGCATCAAAATGTGCGTGTTTGCATGGAAATTGTACTAAGCACGCTGCGCCAACTGTTCTACATAAAGTTGTCTAATTGGTTTACATCAGTACCTGTGGGTGCTGATAGATCTGTGAAGTGTGAATTCAACTAATGAAACAAATAATGCGCTTCTGTTCAATAACTTTGAGGGCTCTTGTGTGTTTGCCAACTTTGATGTTTCACTACTATTCTGGAGCTCCTTTAGTGCAGTCACGAGAACTGAGGCAGTCCATGTCCGCGGTTTGAACACGATCAAATGTTGGGGTAAAGACAAGGAAGGGAACAGAGAGAGGTGGAGGTTAAAGATGAAAGGGAAATGAATGAAAAAAAGAAAAACTGAAAGTCAAAGAGTCACAAATGAAGGAAATCACAAAAAGGCAGTGAGAAGGAGCGACGTTAAGAAGAATGACCGCATCCTATTGCTTCCCTTTACCCTAAAAGCTTAAATACACCCTTTTATATTAGCATGCAACAAAAAATAATCATTAAACTTACACACAAAACACTTTAACATACTGTTAAAGTTGGATCGTTTAAAGGGTTTATCAGGTGGCACCCTCCTCAAAAAGCCCACTTCAGTCATCATCCAATATCGCCGCTCCTGAAATGTGAATTTCAAAAGTAGCATTTGTCTGCACAATTAGTATTGCAAATGCGTGCATCAGCGTTTATGTGTGTGTGGGAGGAAGTATACGATTCAGTAGATGGGTTTGTGCTCAGCGTCACCACTGAGATGCGAGTACAACTACGGGCAAGAAAACAGCGCTCCTCCTAGTTTTCTTGGCAGAGCCAGGCTCTAAAGCAAAGATGACAAGGCAGTTAACTGCTCCAACCAGCACAACAGATGGAAGAAAATTGTTCCATATTCAGAGGGGATCATCGCCTTTTGCAGAGAGCACAAGACAACTTTGGATCCAGACCAGTAAAAATGCAGACTAGCACCCAGGGCCCAATTCAAGTCTCAAAATGAAAAATTTGATGTCAGAAAAACTTAATTTCTTATAAAAACGCAGAGAATATAATTAGAATCACCTAAGGATGCACATGCACAGACTTCTTTTTTCTTTTTCTTTTTTCAACAACAGTGGGTAGATGTTTTTAAATGTCTAACTAGCTGTAATGAATAGTGTCCATATCTCAACAATTCTTGATTAATGTGATGACAGATCTAATCAAATAATTCAAACATGGCAAAGGCTGATGTCTTGCACCCTACATTTACGACAGAAATATATTCTTTTGAATGTGACAGGTTGTAAAGTAGCCTTGCTGCAAAGTCTTTTACTTAATAACCCCCAGTGAAAGCACAATCAAGCTGCTCAATCAGAGAAACACACATCCAACATCACAAACTACTTAAGCTCATTCAGAAATATTTTCTGCTCACACTTATCACAGGTCTGTCAAATATTTGTGCTACAAGTTAATTGAGATGTACAGCTCCTTCTTAATGTCATCAAACATTGATGTTTTTTGTTTTTTTTCTGACAATGCTCTAAAGCTGCCCTATATCCCTGTATGCCTGATTTTGATGTGCAGAAGTTTGACAAACTGACAGACCCGCTGGAAGGACAAGACCTCAAGACAGAATAAACAAAAACAAAGAAGATGGAGATGGCAACAGCAATTTCATAAGATGCTGCAGCTGGAGACAGGAAAACAAAACAGAGAAAGTGAGATATAGCTGGAGAATCATTTCGGTTTACCAAACGAGGCCCAGTTGGGGCCAGAGCTGACTAGCCTGAGGAGCTGGAGCAGGAGTTTTCGCCTCAGCGGGCATGCCGAGAGCCAAGCAAAACTCATCCTGGAACCCAGCGTTCTGCCTCTGACAAATAAACCTCATAATGGAGCTCTATCGGCCTCAGAGAGGGAACATTCATTCTCATTACTGCAGGTTTATTTGTCCCCAACATTCTCTACAGCACGGGAGTGTCCTCGGGAAGCAGATCAGAAAACAGGTGAAGAAAACGACCAGATATAAAATTGAAAGACGATTCAGGGAAGTCGACAGGCAGGTAACAGGCGCTGTTGAAGCTGTTTTCCATCCCGTGTGCGATATTCATCTTAATTACAGGACAGGAAAGCATAATTCCATTTTGTGGGTCAAACAAATGGTACCTTTTTTGAGGAGATTAATTAACATGCTCTGAAGCATTAATAAACGCAAATATTTGAAAGGAAAATGCAATTTGCCCTGAGTGCAAGACTAGTGTAAATAGGTGAGTCGGGGCTGGAGAAGGCTGATAGCCCGTGGGTTCATCATTTATTCTCTGTGTACGTCTGTGGAGCCCAAAGCTGGAGGAAACAGACTTTCATCCAAACACCTGGCAGAACAATGGAGATCATGGGAAAGAGAGGCTTTCCTGTGTTACTTCTCTTTTTTTATATATACATATTTCCAATCTTTCTTGACATTTCTTGACACCAAAATAAGTATCGATATCAGGGTACAACATATGTACAAAGTTCACATTCAAAAAAGTTTTAAGTTCAACTTATTTGACATTAAAGACAGATGTCAGAAATCACCCAAAATGAATAAATAAATAAAAACAGAAACTAGGACTTTTTTTTTCTCTAAGTTATTGTTGCAAATCAAAAAGATGTCAAAGTTTCAAGCTCTATTTGCTTTTAGAGCTCCTGAAATGGATACTGCGTGCAAACAAAAGACAACCTGGGCTTTTTAAAATCTTTATTTTGATGTGCAGATTTTGCCTTTCATTGTTCTACTTTCCAGCAGATGGAAGATCAGTGGCACAGCCTTTCAAACCAGCAGTTACAAATAAATAACATGATATTCCATCAAAGTCATCTTTATTGATGTCCTCAGTCCACGGATTTCAACCCGAATCACAGACGTCGTCGGGGAACAAAGCGTGAGTGCTTGTCGTGGAGTCACAGCAGACAAATTGCTCACAGCAGCGTGGGTGGTAATTTCCCTGAAATTCAGTAGATAACAGGGAAATAAGAGAAGAGCAGCACCTGAGCAGCACAGAGGGCCAATCGCTTCAAAGAGAAGTCCAGTCTCATCATGACAAATGGAGAGACAGAAACTGGGGGGAAGAAAAAAAAAAAAAACAATCTGTGCCAATATTACCGAGTGGTTATGAAAAGGAAAATAAAACCCGACACGGGAAAATGGAAAGGAATCATAGATCTCACTCCAAAAGCACTTACGAGCTCAATGTCCGTGACCGTCTGATCTGTCACGTGACAAAAGGCATCAGGATCTTCTGTTCATGTTCACGTAGAAGTAAAAAGATTTCAGTGGGCAGATACATTTTAGTTCAGCACAATAATTACACTATAAGTATATTTCTAAAGTACCTGAAGTGACAGGGCTCCTGTAGAATGCAGTTTTTCTGTTAATCATATTATTTTAATCATATTGACAGACGCATATTCGATGGATCCTCGTCGACTGGTACATGTGGAGGCGACTGTTAATAATTATACGACGCTGGGTAGGTTCTGAATTGCACATAAAGAGCTTTCTTACCTAAACTTATGATGACGAAGTTAAATAAGCAGGAAACTGAGCAGTTTGAGGTTTGTATTTAATCCACGGTACATAATTTAAACAAATACATGCCCTTAAAAAGGTGGCAAAGCTGAAAAGTTCTCTATTCTTACAAAAGAATTCAAAACAATTGATTATATTTTAATTATACTTTAAATCATCCTATATGTTTTATGTCATACTTTGTTTATAATCAATCATTAATGTTTTATTTATGTCAACTTGGAGACGCAGGACTTAGGTGGAAACATGTACTCTGTGTTCCTACAGAGTACAGAAAAGTACATGTGAAGCATTTAAATATATTATATGCCTGCATGATTCGTTAAAACACTCTCTTCATCTGTAAAAATAAAATAAAATAGCATTCCTTAGGGTGCCAAGATGATTTCAGTGTTCCTGCTTCATGGCATCTAACTCCTTTCGTACATCTTATCAACACCAGTCTTTATTTAAAGTTGTCCTTCCTGGTTATCGTTTTTAATTACTTTCTTTCTTTAATCTTTGAATACATTTCCTTCAAAGCTTTCCAGAAATGAAGCTGTCTGCCAGGATTTTGACTTGCACGTTGACCATATTTGTTTTTTCTGTTCAAGATGTCCAGGCATGATTATTTTCTCCTGCCACAGGACCTGCCAGGACTTATTGTTTTTATAATCTTTGATGAGAACCTGCAGAGGGCAGGGCTTCATTTTGACACCTCAAGGTTTTCCTTGACACCTTCATTGCATTGTTTATCCTGTGCAAACATTTTTACACTCAATATGTGATAAGACCCCTTAAATATTTATTGGATATCATGTGACAGCTGTAGTTCAGGAGATTTTTTTCCAGTGGGAAGGTTGTTCCTGCTCCTCAGGTCAAAGTGCCCATGGGCCAAATAGCAAACTACACATTACCTCCACTTCATTAATTGACGCTTGAGTGTCTGCATAAGTATACACACACACACTGTATAGAATAAAGAATGTCTTGAGTGAATGTATAAATGTGAATGGACTTGTAAAGTGGTCCGCGAGGCCAGAAGAGGGCTATATAAGCCAAGTCCATTTATCATTCTGCTGTCCAATAGCCTTGTTGTGAGATACATCCAAAACTTTAATGCGTCGATTCCTCTCCGAGTCCATGGATTTCCTTTTGCTTGGCTTTGTTCTGCTCTCTCCTTTCCTCCAATGCAGTTTTTCTTCAAAACTATTCTTTCTAAGGGTTCTGAAGGGCTGAGGCTCCTTGTGCTCTTGTGTTGCAGACCCTGCCTTCTCTCTTTTTTTTTTTTTTTTCTGAAGCTGTTTGCTAAACTTTAAAATTGGAGTTCCAGGGCTTTTGGCTTCTTGCTGCGGGCCTACATGTTTACAGTCATGGCAGTGTATCCGCCACACTGCACAAACACCAACAACAGACACAACATCCACTACAATCTTCTGTTTTTGTCTTTCTGTACTTCAGTCTGTGATTTTAGTCTTCTTTGACACAATCTGTCTCAGGTGCTACTAAAGTTTGTTAGAGTAGACTGTCAAAAAAAAGACTGGTAAAGCACTTTATCCTTCACTCTAAAAAACAACATCATCACACAAAAGGCTGATACATTCTCCATGGGGGTGGGCGAGAACAAAATGACGTCACTTTGTTGTCACAGTTCTGGTTTGGGAGTTCTTAAAGATGTTTGTGTGGATTCTGAGAACTGTTTTGTGATTGGTCAGAAGTAGGCGTGGCAAATGTGGAGAAGCAGAAACGTCATCCCCGCTGGCAGGAAGTTTGTACCACAGCCCCCCACCCCCCCACGCCTCTTACCGTCGACTGTGTCCTCAAATAGTTACAACAAATCTTCCTCCTCCTCCTCCACTTCAATCATCTTGTTCTCTTCAACATCCACCAACTCAAAATCTGTCACGTCTGTTATTGCCACCGTGCTGTCTCCGTTTTGTTGTTTCTGTTGCGGTACCTGTAAAGAGTTGCCAATTCCCCTCATTATAAAATGACTCTGGGCTTGTTTTTCTGTGAAGGTATTTTGAAATATCAGAAGTCATGTTTTTTGGGCTTATTGTTGCGAGCTGTGGCTTGTTTCAGACGTTACCATATCTGCCACCCCTTCTTATCCCTGTATCTTAATGTCACAAACCCAACATGACCGAATTCAAAATGCAATCGTCCTTCAGGAGCAGGTAACATCACAAATCACTGCAGCACCAGTCGGCTCATAACGTAAAGACATTTCAATCTCCCACTTCTGCATGCATCTACTGTAAACACTATACACTCCTACACCGCACTCCTGCCAGCCCCTCCCTGATCTGTCGCCCTCACGCATCTCAACTGTTGCTTTAATGTTTAAAATGCTGCCGATTCATAGCAGTCCACACTCTTTTTGTGATATATAACCACATGACTTATCTACAGTAGTGTTTACATCATTTAGGTGAACACTGTATGCGAGTTACGCATAGGTGGTACAGTGGGAGGGGCCTGTGAAGACTTCCGGGAGGTCTGCACTTCAGTTCTCATCAAGTATAAAATGTCCTGGCCAGAAAGAACTTTGTTCTTGTAATCTCGAGAGAAAGAGCTACTTTCTCTGTTTATGTGGGGTATGTAACAACCTTTACTCCTAAGGTCAAGGAAGCCATAGTCCCCACAGAAACCCACGCAAGCATGGAAAGGACATGCAACACAGCAGGGTCCTCGGAGAGGATGACATGAGATAAACAAGATCCGTTACTAGCTGTCCTGAAGATGCATCACATAAATCTCCTCTAATTGGAACTGGTTCTTTGTCCATCAGAAAGGAACAGAAGATGCTGACAGGGTAATGCATTTTTAATTCCTCTCTCTCTTTTTTTTTTTACAATAATAATGTACTAAACCATTTTTTCCCCAAATCTTATTCGCAGAGGTGTCATGGAGGATGACATTTTTGAGAAGTGATGACAAGAAACTTGCAGTCCATCTTGATTTTGACACTTTCCAGTCTCTTTGCCCTTGTGTATGTACCTTGGTCTAGAGTTTGACATCCTTTAATGCCTTCCTAGGATTTCTGCCATACCTGAATACAGATTTTTGCCAAACTACCAGCCTAAAAGTACCGTCTGCATGCTTGACTTTCCTGCTTGTAGTTCGGCTCTACCTCATATTGAAATCACATAGCACAACATCGAAAGGAAAACCAGACAACAGGGTGCATGGACAGCAGAGAAGCTGCAAAATTCCTTTCACAACAGTTCGTGTCCTCAGTTGACCTGCAGTCAAGGGTAAAGATAGGTTGGAATGATCAAAACGTTTGAGCACTTGACTCTCCAAAACTGAAATTAACACGAGTAAAAGTAGCACTTTCAACAAGAAAACACTTCTGCCAACGTCATAAACTCTTAAAATGCCCGTTGTCTTTTTCTTAACTGCTTCTAAAAGGCCTTTCCGTTAGGACATGGTGCATGCTGCACTCCGCTCTAAAACCATTCCTGTTCCCTGTGCTGAAGTTAAAAAATGTTTGGCACAGCAAGTCCAAGTACAGATAAACTGATGGACTACAAAGACAATGGAGAAGAATGCTGATTTTGGTGGCAACATTTTTTGGTTGCTTAGCAACAGCTACACTATAATTTCAATTTCTCTGAGCCATGTCCTCTTCCCTCGTTACAGTTAGTGAAAGTGAACGCTAGCTCGTCCCAGTTGTTTGGGAGTCACACATGCATGTGCTTGACAGCTATGTATTTTATTAATTTATTGTAAAAAATATATACTAAATTTTATGCATCCTTGAAGCTGTAACATCCCATTTTTCTACTCAAAAGTTGTAACACAATAGTGTCCCAATGATGCAATGTATAAAAGCTAAAAGACACATCAGATACGTTAATACATTTTGCAAAAGGTTTATACTGCAGTTTTGGGTTAAAGAAGTCCTTTTTGGGTCTGTAAGTCCACCTTAAGGAGAAAATTGATACAACTTTCTTATTTCATGCATTTTCTCTCTCATTTCCTTTCAGTAAAAAAGTCAAAGAAATTATCCAAACTAAACATTTTCTCACCACGACATGAAAAAATGTCATGCATTATGTACAAAAAAATGCATTAAAAGATATTGCATGAAAATCAGCATAATTTGAAGCTCTAAAACAATTTAATCAATGATAATGATAGAGGTAAAATTTACTCTGTTAGTACCTACTAATGTTTTCTGGTCTAGATTATTCTATATCACACTTGTTGATTGCAGGTGTTGAAGCAGAGGAAGATGAAAGGACAATGTGATTACATGAATTTCTCTTTGTGTTCATGTGTTCCATCTGTCCGGATCTGACACCGTCTTTTCAAAGAATACAGCCCAGATTGAAACCGCAGTTCAATTTGAGTTGATTATGTGCAGGTGTATTTTCAACGCCAGACCTCCCCCTGTTGAATTTGTGGTCATCAAAAGAAAAAGATTGCAACTGCACACAGGAAACTCACAGTAAATAAGCTGGAAGATGCCTCGAAAATAAAAACTACATTATATAAATCAATGTTTTTCAAGGCCACCTCTGTGATTATAGAGATGTATTTGTTAACTATTTACTAAAATTATGCATGTGTTTTTTGTGTGGTTAATGAGATTGAGAAGACTTTTAGATCCTTTTTAAGGGTAAAAAAAAAAACAAACAAAAAAAAAAAACACAAAAACTCCAGGGAACATTGCAAGCTATCAAACCACAAACAGGAAGCAAAAGTAAAGGGAGACCTCAGAGATAAGAAGTCCAATGAAAATAGTAAGCCTTCTGCGCAAATTGCTTTTTCTACCTGTAATTAGTCTGAAAAGAAAGTAACCCCCCTCCAAAATAAAAACACAAAAACACAAAAAAACATTTTGGTATTCAATTTTCAGATTTAAAGGAGACTTGTTTTAAAAAAAAAAAAACTTGAAAGAAGCACAACTTCTTTATAACCCTTTATTTTATGTAATGTCTTAAAATAATACTCATCAAGCATCTCCTTCTGTAGCCATGTTTCCCCCAACTTCGAAGCAAATTTGATGCAAACTTTTAAAATCATGCTTCACTGAAATTAAGGCTCGGGCGGTTTCCATTAATTGGTTTGGACCAAATAAACTTGCCCGATACTGTTGTCAGCATGTGGTGGCGCTGGCTAACTTGAGCATAAACAATGCAGTAGTCATTAACTGGAAAGAAAATGCCATCAAAACCTTGGACAAGCAGAGAAAAATTAATTGAAGTCCTCTTGAATTATTTAGGATGGGGCTTGTTGTGATTATACTTTCATTGCTCTGGATTTAAGAATCTAAGACATATCGAGGATGAACAAGAATAGCAGCAAGTTTTGAACCTCTACACTAGTGTATTAATATGCTTTCTGGTGTGTTAGGTTCCTCTTAGCTGCATATAATTGATTGATAAATGAAAACAGTTTGTCTTCTGTTGACTTTCAAATCATCCAAGAGTGCGTGACATTGTAATATTTCAAATCGAATCAACACACCCTGAACAATTATTTATTACATTTTGATACTTATATGCTTTCAATTACATTGAACAAAACAAACAAGAAAAAAAAAAAACACTTGAAAGTTTACTGATATTGTGCTGCACAAATAATCAATACCACAGGACATGCACGTGAAATCCTCTTAACAATTTAATTTAACACACTTGACCCTTGAGTGGTTTTGGATTCTTCTCCTCACGTCTTTCAGCAGACAGCATCCTCTCATCCTCATTGATTAACTTGTCAGACTGGCCAGCTGTGTTGGGCCAGAGATAATGTTTTAATTAACGGACTTCAATATCTAATTAAGATTAGATGTAGATGCTTTATAGAGGTCATTTAAATGAAGGCAGACAGACCGGCAGGGGAAAGTCTGGGGTGATGATGGGATCAATATACACCCATTGGGGAGTACATGTTTGTGATCCTTAGGTTGTGTTTTTTAATGGAACAGATCACTGGCATGTTTTAGCAAGACTTCAAAACTAGGATGACTTTAGGCTGCTGGATTAGGATGCGCTTCTACGCAAGTTAAAGATCAATTCAGTGGTGTTTACCAGATTTAGGCTACTGAATGGCATTCCATTTTAATGGTGGCAATGTAAAACCAAGAATCTGTGGAAAAGTTCAATTATTGGCCAACATGAAAACACTCCAATTCCCCGAGGAGCAAGGTTGGACTCAGTAAATGCAAAAAATAATGGTAACACACTCAAACTTTTTACACCTCATGCCTATTATTACTGTCAAACCATTTTACATTGACTGAGAATGTTTTTCCTCTTAAACCTTTTTTTCAAGTTTTACATTCCGTTTACCACAAAACGTGGTTTAGGCTAGAAGACGCTGCTCCTTATTGGGAGCTCAGTCATTCGATTACTTGGCAACAACAGCTCCCAGCTTCAAAATAAAATAGTTGCAAGTGGTGCATTGTGGCACTGACGTCAAAACAATGTTTGTGCGTACTTCAGAGATGCTATCGGTAAAGAGGCAGTGGAGAGACAGCAAACTCGTCATCTGTAATAAAAGGACTAAGCAGAGAGCCGACCGTGCATGACGCTGTTCAAACAGCATATCTAGGACAACACTGATCGCATTGTGGCAGCATGTTTAACAGAGCAGCACCAAGTAAGATAAATGACGATCATTGTAAATGGTCTTCATAAGAATCCAATAGCTGAATCCTTTTCTGCTTTTCCCGTTAGCAGGATTTATCAACAGAAATCAGGTTTTCTAATGCACATTATATGTCCGCGTGTAGGTTCAGGTGCAGTGGACCAAGACGCTATTGGCCCTAAATGGATGCAGCGATGCTATTACTCCATCTCACTCAACAAACATGATCATAGCTGAGCAGTATGAGATTCATAGAGCTCGCTTTCCCTACTTTACTTTATTACAACCATATATCAGCAGCTTTAGTGCCCTCGCTTGGTCACTGTGAGTGCAATGAACAATATTTAATGGTCTTTTGATATGAATCCCTATTTACTGCAAGACGATTACAAAAAATCTCATGTATTCTGATTTTTCACTTGTTTGATTACAGATAAGTGGATTTTTTTTTTTAAAGCAACAGAAAAAAAACACCTAATCTGAACACTAAGATAGTAAACTAAAATCACTGTTAACTCCCATAATTTATCTAAATATACTTTGACTCTTCAAGAGATGAGACGACTACACTCTACGTTAGTCATTATTTGCAAGGCAAATAAGAGTTAAGTGAATAGTTGCTTTGTTACCATGTACTTTTACAACTGAGAACAAACTTTCAACATAACTCATCCTGGTTTATTAAACTCTGAAACAACTGGGAAGAAAAAAAGAAAGAGAAAACATATCTTGAAGATGAGTGGTTATAGGCCAACCTGTTCCATTTTTTAAACCTAATGAGTGGACAAACCTCCACTAGGTGACTTTGCGTCATCGACACCTGACCTTCTGCCACTTGTTTTGCCTCTTTTCTCTTCACTTGTGCCAACAATATATGCCTCCCCCCATGCCTTCCCTAGATCAGATAGCTGTAATCTTACCCGAACATGTCATGGTGCTGCTCTAATTGAAGGCAGCGTTTAAATACGTGAACTAATCCATACCTGATTGTACTGTATAAAGACTCCCGTTATTAATTAGGCAGGTTGACTCAAAATGTCAGAAAAGACAAACTCATTAGGAGAAATTTGAAAGATGCCCCTTTTTTTTTTTTTTGCCTTGTTTGTTTACTTGACTAGAAATACAATTTTCTAAATGGCTGACAAATATGGGTGATGTTACAGATGGTGGATCATCAGACAGACAGGTGTGCAGTACCCTTGGTGTGCATTCGGATTAGTGTCACCACTCAGAGAAATAACAGCTTTCAAATGAAGTAGCTGTAATTGATATTCTTACAAGAATAGTGAGAATGAAGGTAGTCGTAATGAAAATTAACAGGAAAGGCAGAGCTCTGGATGTTTTATGCCAGTCAGTGTGGAATGAAAAGTCTCAAATTTAAAACAAATTCAACAAACAAAAGGTCTGATTTGATCTTCAGGCCCAAATCATGCATGTGAGGTTTTAGTGATGATTCTAAAATGTTTGCCCGTTTCTGTGTCATAGGCTGGTGACACATTGAATGATTTAAGCCTGATTTATGCTTCTGTGCAGCAGCGGCACATCGATAGTACCGTGTTATTTGTTGTGTCGCTCTGCGATTACTCCAAATCAGTTCCTTTTGTTTATGCCTTGTATCTAGCTCAGACATAAAGGATTAATTAAAGTATATTTTAGGCGAGTTGAAGCTGATAAATGTCCACCATCACTAGGTTTTATTGACTTGGCACCAAACTATCCTTCTACCCGATAGTTCCTCGACTAACCGGAAGAGGCTGGCTCCAAAAGCTAGTCAATCTCCACTGACTCTCATATTAAAGTTTCCAACTTTAGAGCAGAAATAAAACATATTTACACCCCTTAGAAAGGAAAATAAAACTGGTCTTCAGAAACCAATGGGTCATGTGACTGAATGCTTTGTCCGTTGTTATACAGTCTATGATCGCAACGCCGTCGATTTGACAGAGAAACATAAATTAGGTATTAGACCTGATTTTAAGCCTTTTAGTGAAATGGTGGACTTATTAAAATCAATTTAATTAGAGCCAATTGCAGCATTTCTTTCATTTTGTAGAAGAAAAAAAAACTTGAAATCTTTGAATCCATATCTTCCCCCCCCCCCTTTTTTTTAAATTTAACAATTAAAAAGTGTCTGGTGGGATGCCAGCCCCAGTAATGTGATTTCAATGCCGATACGTCACGTTCATCACCAAGATCATGAACGTGTACAACCAACAGTGAATCAATGCCCAAGTTGTTGTCTCAATCTGTTATTCCCAACTCCTCTCACAGTAGCAAAAACAAAAGTGAATAATAGTAAGACCCTGGGATCTAATGTTTGTCTAGCAAGAATAGGTGTTAAGTTCCAAATTCACTCCAAATTAGAGTGTGCAAATTTACTTTACTCTATTGATGGTGGAAACCTAATGGCTCTGAAGTTGGTCAGCTGTTTAAATCAAGTTCTCATGTCACTATACAAAAGGATTGCATTGATCCAAGCAGTCTTCCACCACAGCCGTGTTCTCTTGAGACCGAGTTTGGCTGTTTATCATTTGGGGACAGCTAGTATGGATTCAAACCAAGTATGAAATACATCGAAACTGAAATCTGGTACCTTCATTTGTAATGTTGTGAAGCGTGTGAAGCTATTCGCTCTGTAGTCTTTGTCATGTTTGATGTTTAATTTTATCTTGCTTTTTTCTTTTAAACTGAGTATCTGTCTTTGTTGGCTACCCGCGAATCGAGAAAATAAATGGCATTTCCTTCAACCAAAACAAACCTGTTAATGTTACTTCCCTTTCACCCTTTTCCTCTTGAGTAAGCAAGGTTGTAACCCCCCCCCCCCCTTTTTGAAGCGTACTTCAGTCAACTCGAAACCGACTTCCCATGAGCGCACGTTTGTGCACGTTTGCTTGGATACAGTCTTAGAAGTCAAAGAAAGAAAATTAACAATGGACACATGCAGAAACGGAAAAAAAAAACAATTCCAAGTCTCCTGTTGCCCTACGTGGTCACAGATCTGTAGTCTCAGATTTAAGCTCGGTATTAAATCACCCTTGGGTCCAAAGTCTGTTCTCCTTACACCTTTGTGTAGACCAGAACCAAAGGTAATAAGTGTTATGCATGAAGATCGCCATGGGGCCTCAATCTCACCTCTAGCTTTTATCCTGTCTTTCCTTTTACTTTGTCTGCAACCCTTTCTTCTCTTTTTTGCCCCCCCTCCCACCTTATCGCTGCCTTCTTCCTATATCTCATTGTAATAGGGAGCTTTTGTAGCTCTGATGGAAAGACCACTCTCAAACAAAGACAGCTCACACTGTGGACCAGGAACAACAAATAGGATCTTTTGTGGGGTGTGTGAAGGTGCTCCTTCATCACCACCAGAGAAAGAGCACAGAAAAAAAAGAAATGAAAAAGAAAAGAGAAAAAAAACATGTGTGTGTGTGTGGGGGGGGGGGGGGGGGGTGTTTGAGTCCAGTTTTGTCATCGCTTAGCCTTTAGTTTTTGCAGGGAAGTTGAACATTCATTGTGAAGAGTTTGTGTCTTTTATCATAAGGATTCACAGAACAGTTGAAGCTGGATTTCTTACAGATGGGCCACAGACCACAGTCATTCACTTTCGACCCCCCATTTGATAAGTCAGTCACATCTGCTGTGTTTGTTTCGTCTCGCCTTCCTCTCACATGGCCCAAACAATGAAGCTGGACTGGCTCAGCTGGCATCAGCAACATTTAGTTGAGGTAGCTTTTCTCTTCAAGTGAAACGGATTCATCTGATTAATGCATCACCACAGATCAATTTAAAGGATTTTACACCTTCCACCCCCCACGTGAGAATTTTGCAAAATTCACACAGAATCTTGAGAATCCAGAAGTCCCCAAAAGCTAAAAACGGACCTGTTCATCAGAACCACACAATTGATGAAAACTGAGGAAAAATAATTGACTGGTGTGTCACCATTACAGTGGACTCATTACCAATTTTACAAACTAAGTGACTCACACTTTCATTATTAAAATGGCTCTTAATGCCCATTTTCCTTCTAGCTGCCATCTTGACAGACACAGACACAACTGAACAGAGCACTTTACATTCAGCCCATTTAATTGATAAACCTCAGTGCTGATTACAACCAGAGCCAGCTGCCAGCAGGAAAAGACCAAGTCAATCACATTGGCGCGACTTTTTTGGAGGTGAGAGTCAAGTAGAGAAAAAAAAATTTTTGTCCTGACATAAATTATTGGTTGGGGCAAATCAGCTGCATATTGGCTTGGCAATTTAAAGCCCTTGTTTGTTCATTAGGACTTTTTATTTATCCATTTATTTCACACATACATCCAGCTGATTTAATTTACACCTGGGTTTGTTTGGAGTGCAGGTCATTTAGACTTTCTCCCATTTAGGGTCACAGGGATCTGTTGGAGCAAAACTCAACTCTCTTCAGGTGATAGGAAGGCATACACCCCTAGACAGGTTGCCAATCCATCACAGGGCCACATATCGACTAACAACCACACACACATTCATTCCCTATGGGAAACTTTGAATCTCCGATTGACCTGACATGCATGCTTTTGAACTGTGGGAGGAGAGACAAAAATACTGAAAGCATTAAAAGTTGAGCTTTTTTCTATCTACCTCTCTTACTGCTGCATAATTAGCATTTGATAGGATCTGAAGAGGTAATATGCAATGGGTTGTTGACTTAACATTTTGGGCTCATTTCTCATTAACTCAAAAAGCTTAAGGTATTCAACTTTGCAAATCAGTCCATCTCTATGGTACAATTATTACAAGAAGCTTTCTACAAAAATGTTTCTGTGACTCATCACAGCTACTTTAACATGACTTCTACTGTCAGGTGTCTTCTGTTGTGTAGCTGGTATAATCATGAGGAGAAGCCCTCCAACCTGTCTGAATATGCAGCCTATGAAGAAGAGGAGTAAGAGCACACACGATAAGCTCTGGAAGGAAATCGTCTCCATTTTAAACACTCCTATAGATATTTCATGCAGTTTAAACAGCTGTCTGCATTGTCTGGACATTAAAGCAATAGCACTACACATGTATGCCACAAAACAAAAACAAACTTCTTTCCATGCAAGTTTTTTTTTTTTTTTTTTTTGCAGAATCTAGTGAAATGATGTGCCATACAAGTAACCCAGCAATGAAATTCAATACATGAAAGAGTAACACTTTCCAGCTCACTCCAAAATAAAAATTCATTTTTCATTTTGAGGTCTACTTTCTTTATTATAGGTTAAGTATTTAAGTGCGTTTGTATGGCAGTTTTGTTTTGTTTTTTTAACTGGTGGGTGTTTGTGTTTCAAGTGCACATGAGTCCAAAAGTTTTAATCTCAACTCCAACAAATACGGCACCATAAATCTTGTTGGCAGGTACTTTTTTGAAAAATGCACATTTACTTCCATCTGCCCTTTGGTACGTGAACCTTCAGCTGACTAGCAGCTCACTGCTTGTGCAGGTTGTGCTCCACTTGGGAAATTTCCCCTAGAAACGTTCACAGGAGTGCAGGGCTCTGCAAACACCTGCAAGTATGACATCATATATGAGTAAATGTACTTTTCTTGAACAAGGAGACAACAATACATGACTGTTTGTCTCAGCTGTTTCATTTTGGTGAAGTTGAAATTGCTGTTCGTCATTCAAGCCATTAATAATTTAGACGTCTTTGCCGTTTTCTCAATCAAATACCTAAATAGCAGGTGTAATGCAGGCAGATGGAGATCATATGCTTTAAAGATTAAGGCACAAGGTTTTATTGCATTTTCAGGCACATAACCTGACAGTGCTGAAGAAAGGGGCATCCAATCCAACCTAAGTGGCTTTTAAAACAGAATCAGCACATTAACTTCAATATTTGTTTCCAGTCTCTGGTGAATTACTTGCTTATTTTGTGTGAAGATGCTTTTAGTATCAATCTTGTAAATTAAAATTTCTGTTTGAAGAAAAGAAACATTAACAAAAAAAAAAATCCTTCAGAAGTCAGATATGTCTGAGCGTGAAAGGTTGAGGTAAAAAATTTCTGCTGTAAGAGTGGACTTTTTTTTCCATCTGCTGATGATTTGATTTGTTCGTCACAAATGGTTCCCATAGTGACACGATCAGGATGGACTCTTCAGACAAGTGCTATATACATGTCTAATTGTCTTAGTTACTAATGCACAAGAGTGCCTATTTAATACTGCAGAGTGATGGCAGAAACCACTGCGCAAAGGGGAAAGTGAATATATTAAATGGCCTTTTTTTTTTCTTAAAAGAAAAATCTTCTCTGATTACACTGAAATATTTTGAATTGCATCCATAAATTATCTTTATTTTTAACAGATTTCTACACCAAAAGCATTCTCACAGCAACATAATAATCTTAACCCGTTTCCAGTAAAAACTACTGAATTTTTTGCATTTATGTGCCTCTGGTGTCTTGGCTCATGAGAGAGTTTTTATACATCCCTGTCATCGACGTGCTTCAGTTTGTTTTTAAATAAATACTTCTTTGAATTAACTCAGACAGAAGGCGCTGCTGATGCCTGACAGCTTCACGTGAATGAAGATGTTTGCCTGAAGATGTTTGAAGTAAGAGTGTGGTTGAGCAGTCTTGTGTCTGTGTTTGCCTGCCAAAAAATAAAGCTTTAGACTGACAATCTGTGTTGATGAAAATGAAGGTCAAAGTAGAAACGGTTGAATAAGTAATATTAGTACATTTCTCTATCAGGAGGAGACCATAGAAGTTTGTCGCTTTGTTCTTCTGCTTTTTAAAAAGATGCAGCCTCACCGCATAGGGCGGCAGATAGAAAAGCATGGTTATAATACACCTTCAACCTGTACTTAAACCATTTTCCACTTCTTAATTTTAATTGATCTAGTTTCTTCTCTTTCACTGGGCTTTTCACCATTCTGCACTCAATGAGTTCACAAGCACGTGCAGAGATTTTGCACCACTGCAACACACAGGGGTGAACAAAAGGACGAAATAGCTCTGTTGATTTTCTCTTTTACAAATAAGTGTATTAGGTCCGGATGTTGTTACTGTGCATGAATGCACCTTCCTTAAAAACCTCAGCATGCTGTAAGTGCAAGTGTATTTAAATTCAAGCGTGACGTTTGACAGCACAGTTGTGTTTGTAGGTGTGCATGCATGTAAACAATATGTGGCAAACAGAACAAGTCTGACAGAAACAGATCGCTCTCTCAGACGAAAGAGGATTTGATGTTTCACTCTTTCATTAATGCACAATATGTGTTACTATGAAAGACACAGCTGAGCCGATCAACCGCTTTGAATTTACTTTTAAGAAAATTCTTTGACAATATTAAGATACAGTAGAGACACTGGAAATAAGAACAGAAACATATGGTTCTTTGAAATACACAGCTTTTTGTTTGAGGATGACAGCATTGTCAAAATATGCCTGAAACCGGAGTCATAAAAGACTGAAGACTTAGAAATAAAAGCATAAACTCCAGTCGTATTAAAGGGTACGGTATGGGTACATTTCACATTGAGATCCTCTTCTGTGTACTGAAATATTTACTGGTTGGGACAAGTTTTTCTGCATTTCTTTTTTTATAAGATTAGCCTCTGACTGATCTAAAGGCTCCGCGGGAACTCCGGTTGGTCCCATCATGACCATTCAGTTTCCGCTCTTGCACTTATGTTGCAGCTTCATAAAGCCGTGGGGACAATCAAACACTTTATGTTCAAGCTGTAGCAGTAGTCTGCCAAACAATATTTAATCATCACCTTTTATATTTTTATTTTGTGTGTGTTTATTATTTTTATGATATGAATTTTCTGATACTGCAATTATTGCCGAGAATACAGGAGCTGTTGAACACTAAACGTGTATTCCTGCAGAGAAGAGTATTGCCAACATTAGTTTCCTAATGCTTTTTTAAGGTCAATGAACTAATGGTAACAATTTGCCTTTCTGGCATTTTTGTTTTTTCTTTTTTGCCTTTGTAGATGGGCCATCTTAAAGGCTCTGCTTTAATAATAACTTTTATTTAAAATTCCATGGTACAGCTGTGGTTACTGATAACTCTCTAATATGTTAGTAGTATTTGTAAAACTTTGAAGTTAGCATCATTTGGCCATTCCTAACAAAACTCAACTGAAACTGAATTGTATAAAACCAAGTTTAGAACAGCAATTTTCTTTAAAAAATAAAATAAAATCTTCGCCTGCAAAGTACAATTTATTATCTCAAACTACTGTTACATGTAGTTTGTTAACAGCATATCTTAGTACGTGGGACGTCTGGGCTAGGATTTTAACTGGGCCGACCTCCACCTCCTCTACCGTTTCAGTCCTCTTGTGCCCACTTTCAGTGGTGGGGCTGGTAGGATCTACTGACCCAGCAAAATACCAGTCCATATCAGCTAGTGCTTGCAGTGTACCATTTTTTGCCATTTGCCAACTACAAGATGGAAAATGTAAAGTGGGAAATAATAAGGACAAGATCAGCATTGAAGGAGCTGAGATGGTTGCTGCAACAGTGGCAATGAATAAGTTGCCATTCCAACTGAAACTTTAAAGGGTAATTTGAGGCGACTGAATAACGTCATCTCCTGCCTACAGCGTATGAAATCAGCACCATATCAACATAGTCATCCCCACCCAGCAGTTTTTTTCAGGCCACTTATAGTTCCTAACTTACAGCAGGGAGGGAGGAAGTTTTGGCCCTGAAGAGGTTCTAGAAAATTCTTCTTGTGAAGCCTTTCCTGTTAAAGGAGACATTTAAATCCCATAAAACAACCCTGGACGCCTGGCAATGACAATTCACCTGATGTAAGGTTAACTATGTCTGGGCCATGACAACTGCAGGACTCTAGTAGTTGGAATTTTGCTTACTACCAAAAATGTATTAAAAACTCAATCAGACAAAATATTCTTTTGGATGAGAGAAAAGTTTGTTCAGATTGCAGATAAATGTAAAAATGGAACATCAATGTGTCTGCTTGTGACAATGTTTGTACCCAACTGGGATCATACCTATCTCACACTAAACAACAGATTTGTGTTGTCAAGTTGAGAAAAAAAAAAAAAAAAGATTTGCACCTGCAGAAACTGGCATATGGGGGGAGATCCCAGAGCAGGTGAAGGCCATTAAATCTTCCCAGGGAAGTATTTGTAAAAGCTAAAAAAACAAAACAATTTGATGCATAACTGGTAGCTGAATGCTTGTTGCCGACAAAGTACGTAGCATCTCCCAAAACAATTAACACATTGCTGCCATCGCTGGTGCTGCAACTGTCGCTGGATTTGTTCCAAACAGGAACAATAACATGTCAAGGGCTGAAACCATTTCAAGTTTTATGGGGAACCAATTTCATCCATGATTGACAATGTTTTAATTACCCAAAATGTCGATAGGGATCCAGAAATGTTTGCATTTCAACAAATGGCTCAGCATAGATGCTGATGTAACTGAGGAAAAAATATCATGCTTTCAATTTGAGAGTACTTCTCAAAGTCTCAATGTAAAAAATATTTATAAAATATTTTAAACATTAATAAAGATTTATGTTATGTTCTATGTTATCTCCGTAACTTTTACCTGACTAGAAGTTTTCAGTGCGGTGAAAGACATTCTGCATTGTTACAGAACATCAAAAAATGCCAGATTTGTTGGCGATTGCATCTCCACGCGCCTTTTAAGACCCATGCAATGTTTAACTTCATGTGGTTGGAAAGTGAGCCCACTTTCATTTGGACAAAGCATAAAGCAGTGCAAGGATCATGTTCTTTATAGTTTCTGCCTCCTCGGATATTTATTTACCTTCATTTTCCAGAGAGGTAGCACAAAGAACGTTTCGCCAGTGGAGTTGAGATTGGATTTAAAAGAATACGAGGATAGTCTGAAAGGAAACATCAAGCCACAATACAGAGATATAATCTCTCCGACTTGTCCTGGGTCTACGAAAGGGTTTTCTGCCAACTAGGCAGAGTCCAGGAGGCATTCAACAATTTCTGCTGGAAATCACACCGTGACATTTGAAGTTGCTCATCCCTCTTTGTATTTACTGTCATTATTTTAGATTTTTTTGTACAATTCAACTCGTTAATTTGCCTCCGCCTTACTTTGCATCATCATGTTACCCATTGAAAGAAGTCAAATATTTAATGAAAAGAGCGTAATTGTTAAGGATCAAAGTCTTATAGAAAGACATTTAACTACTAGATAGATTTTCAGCCACAGCAATTACAGCCACTTTTTAAATTAAATTTTTAACTGCTACTTGCTCTTGGGAAAAGCTGTTTTATTTATTAGGTGAAAACCACAGACACATTGCTCTGTGGGTCGGGTTAAGGAGTGCAAATAAACACACTGTTTTTTTGGCTGGTCTAAATTGACAGGCCCAGGCGGCACAAAGTAATCCAGGGGAACAGATTTCATCTCCACATTTCACCACTGAGAAGTGACGAGCGCAACAAGTTTTTTTTCTCGCTTCTTCTCATATTTATCAAAAAGTCACTAAAATACGTGACTAAACTGTGTTATGTCATTGCTGAGATATGCCGCACACATAAGAGAAAACGCAATCTCTCTGGCAGATGTACCAAACAGTACTTTTGTTCTGTCTTCCAATGGTGCATACGGGAATGTAGATGCAGACTCTCTCGGTCTACAACACACAAATCAACCTATTCCAGCAAGCCAGAGAGCAGTGTGGAGATATACAATCCCGCTCTCATATTTAGGACTGCGTCTGCCAAAAGGAAATCTGTTGCCTGCTGCGTCTGTTGAGCACACGTATTACCTTGTAATAGAAAAAGAATAAGAAAGCACACATTGTACACTGTCTGAAGCTCTATCAAATTATTCCTTAGTCTTCCCCTGGACAGCAGCTCCGATGGCATCTGACAGTAACAGGCTTATCTCAGCCTGCACCTGTGTGCATGGTATGACACCAGGATGGTTGTTGATTACTGATAATGAAATCTCTTATTTTGCAAACGTTAGGACCACATTGAACAGCTGGTGAGTACATTTACAGATTTACGTTTACTGTTCCTTGGAACACATGGAAGTATTTTTTTTTCCCTGCACTGTGAAGCTGGAAATTACTGCAAAGAACCTTCCTAAAGGTTCAAGAACACTTTTTTGGTCCCTTGAGTTCAGATTTTCAGTTCCACCATGTGTAATTACACGCACTCACAAACTTTTACTACAGAAATACAGCTCGAGTGTGACAAATCAAAACATTTCAATTAAACAACGGTGAACAATGAAATAAGGAGTATAATGAGTATCAGTTTAGTTTAACAAAGCAAAAATCAGGAGTACTTCGCCTTATGGTTTAGTAATAACTACCTTCCTAATAATGAGCTGTCAATGACACTAATTAGGGAACAAAGACCCTGTTATCGTGACTCATTAGGTATTGATTACTTCATGAATATCCAACATCTGGTCCCAGTGGCCATTTTCCTCATTAGTGGTGTTATTCTGAACCAGCTAATGAACACCACAAGTAACATGCTTGTTGCATTTCCGTGCAAACTAAAGAAGAGATACCCAACACTGAATATTGGCTCTTTACTTTGTTATCCAGATATTATTTAACCTTTTCTGTGTCTGTGCTGTTTCATTGCGATTATTGAGCAATTACATGGTTCATCTGTCATTTCAATGTAATTTAATTCAGCTATACTGCGGGGAGAGTTTATATACACACTCCCACACACACACACACACACACACACACACACACACACACACACATACACACACATACACACACACACGCACTACATCTCAAACGAATTATTATAACATATTGGATAAAAGGGAGAAAACAAAAGTTAATACATAAAATTACTTAGTGGTGGATAATCTACGGGTTGCGTAAAAGGTTTACTTGTGGGGTTAAAATCTTCAACAAACTTTTAACAATTGATAACATTACTTTTCTTCATCTTTTTGAGGGATTAAAAAAAAAAAAAAAAAAAAGGAAACACCTACTTATGAAAAACATGGACATTTGTTCACAATCTTCTTTGATGTGTATTGACAAAAAGAAACACCACATATCCAATAATAATTATAATCTGAGATTGAACTGGTATTTGAAGAGTGTGTATAAAATTGTTTGGTAAAGCGTTTGCAATAAGTTTTAGGTAGATAAAAGCTAATGAACGAGTGAATTAATGATCCCGTCATGGCATTTGTGACTTGCCAGCAATTTAAAAAAAAAAGAAAAGTAAATTATTTGTAATTCTGGTGTTGTACATTGCATTTTACAGCAGAGTACAGGCTGAGTTGCACATAAGTGGTACAGCCATCCAACCATTAACTTCCGCTTCTCTGAGTTAAGGTCATGAGGGAAACATCCAAATATTTTTGAGATGGCTGCATTTATTTCTAATATGATTGACGGTCGGCTCAGCCAATGGGCTGCCATTATCTTCATGCTACTGTGCTTACCGAAGCTGTTCGGTCAACTTGTTAAACAATTTATCCCACTGTAAATGTCTGACGGCAGCTCTACAGATATTTCCGCGAGGTTTGGCTGAAGGGGCTCTGACCCAAAGCTAACTTTGATTGACATACGATGGCTGTGTTGCCATTGGCTTCCTGTCTGAAGAACTGGAGCGAGTTGCCAAGTTGCTCTGTTCGACTGCTGCTGCTTGTCTGATTTAAACTTAAAGCAGTAAAACACAGAGGTGCACCTCAACTGCAGACAAAAAAAAAGTGATACTTATCTACAGGCTTATGCTAAGGTGTCTTTATGCTTAAACATGTTAACCTTTATGAACATCATGTTTCATGGTTTTTTTTTTTGTTTTTTTTTTTATCTTGGTCCCTTTTCTTTTTTCTTTGTCCATCAACTTTGGCTGCAGTTATGAGTCTCAGCCTGCCCACAAAGTGCAACAACAACAACAAAAGTTCCCCTGTAGGAGTGCTCCACTCCTCTTGCTGTTCAGACATCCTGCCAACAGATTTCTTTAGAAAGCTCTCAAAGATTTTGGAGTCAGGCCTGTTACAGATTGTGGACTTGTCTTTAATGTCAGGTGCTTTAAACCTCTGCTAAAAGAGAACAAGCTTGACAAGACACAAATGAACAACTATATACTGATCTAAATTCTTCCATTTTTAAGTAAGATAATTAAAAAAAAAAAAAAAAAAGCAGTTTAACAGCTCAATTACTTTTTAACGCAAAATAATTGCTATGATGTCTTCCAGTCAGGTTTTAGACAGCACCACAGCACTGAGACTGCTCTGACCAAAGAGTTTAATGACATATGTTTGAATACAGACTGTGGAAAAATGTCAGTTTTAGTTTTGCTGGATCTCAGAGCTGCATTTGATACAGTTGACCACAATATATTACTCAAACGACTGGAGAACTGGGTGGGTCTTTCCAGAACTGTTCTAAACCGAATCAAAATGTACTTGGAGAACAGGAAATACTTTGTGTCAATAGATAACTTTACAGCTGAGCAGATGAGATCATCAGTAATGAGATCACTAAGATCATCAGTCCAGCTCTGAGGTCTTTACACTGGCTGCCTGTCCGTCAGAGGATATACTTTAAAGTTCTAATGCTGGTCTATAAAAGGTCTGAATGGTTTAGGACCAAAATACATCATTAACCTCCTGACCCAGTATGAACCTTCCAGACCCCCTCAGGTCATCTGGATCCGGTTTTTTATCAGTTCCGAGTCAGAACCAGACATGGAGAAGCTTCCTTCAGTTTCTCTGCTCCACATGTCTGGAACAAACTCCAAGAAAGCCTCAGATCAGCCGAAACACTCAGTTTATTTAAACCCAGGATGAAGACTCACCTGTTCTCAGCTGCATTTGAATAACGCTCCTAATCTGCACTGTTACTTTTATTTTTTAAGTTTCAAAAGGTGATTACATTTTAACCACTGATTTTATCTATTGTTTTTTTCCCCACTCTCTTTTGTTTACATTTTAAATCGTGCTTTTTATTTATGTGATGTTTTAATGTCTCTGCAAAGCACTTTGAATCACCTTGTTAGATTGTGCTATATAAATCAACTTGCCATTGGAAATTCAGCTGTGCAGATTTTATTTGAGTTAATACAATACCCCATACATACAAACAGACACACACGCACACACACACAAAATCCAAGATCTAAAACAAATTTGACCAAGAAATCAAACTATCCCTTCCATGTAGTTTACTCTAGATCCGTTAATATTAATGGTCACGCTCTTCTCTTTCTCTCACTTCCAGTTCTAAAGAGATTCCTCCTCAGAAGTGGGTCCCATTGCCAGGTGCTGGGGCAGGAACTAGTAGCTCACAGGCTGCTTCACACACACACACAAAAGAAACTTTAATATTGTAGTGTGTTAGAAGTAATTTTCCAGCATGTTCTAGGCTAGTTTTTTTTTTTTTTACTTTTTTTGTGGCATGGCGCATTTTTTAGAATTGGAAAAAAAAAAAAAAAAGTATGGCACACCACCACCCAAAAGTGCATGTTTTGTTACCACCACCACCACCATTAAAAACACTATGTCTTAAATTAAATTTATTTCCTCTGCCAGTAACTAAAGGTTCTGCACATGCACACAACAATGGCAAATTATTTGCAAAAACTAAACATTTTTAGTACCAATTGAATGAAATTGGATAATTTTCCAATACACACCTGGAAAAATCACTGCTCTTGGCAACATGTTTGTATCTTAAGATCATTATTCATATGTCATCTGTTCCTGGCATTAATGCTGTTATTTGTTTTTCTTCACGCAAGCTCTTCTGCAGTTAAAGTGTTTGGGTGGAGGTTGTATGACACCATGAGTAAAAGTGCATGCAGTTAGGAAGCCCCTTACAAGAAGTTATTAGTCTGGCAGTGCAAACAACGACTTGACATCATTTACCAAGAATAGACCCTGCGCTTGGATCACTTTGAGCTGAGCAGAAACACTCCACGTTCTTGGTTCAAGCTGATTAGAGGTAAGAAGAGAGCTAAGAAAAGCTGCAGTTCTTCGACTGAAAAGCAAGTTGATCTCTATTGACTCCCCAAGTTAAAATGTCCAACTTTGCAGCAGAAATATTTACAGCACAGTTTCCGCAGTTGGAGTTCACATTCATGACAAGTGTATGGGAGGATTATTTTATATTTTTTCACAACATTCAGTATAATATATTATAATGTATAATTGCAAGAGTGGTCTTTAGATTGCTTGTTGGCAAAGCCAATGACTAACAGTTATTACTTTATCCACTTGGGGCTTAGCACTGTGTTGTCTCCTGATCTGTAAATAAAAACCTAACAGACTCTCCAACAAAGCTGTGCAACTACGCACCAAGGTTTGCTTCTTTTGGTTCTCAGAGTTTTGAATTTTGATTCTCAGCATGTATGGTGTTCCAGTTGACTACAAGTATTTAGAGGTGTTATTTGCAAGACCCAAATGAAGAGATTTTGTCTTAGCTGATGAAACATTATATCTGCTTATGAGAGGAGTCGCTTTTTTTTTTTTTTTTAAACTGAACAAAAACATCACGGCTTTGTCTTGGTGCTCTACCATTACTTCTTGTCTCATCTCTGCTGCAGTTCAACAGTGCTTTGCAATTTCAGTTTGACTGACATCCCATTTTCTATAAAAAGAAAAAAAAAAAAAAGTTCTTCACAGAATTGTTTCTTGAAAAGGACTAATGAGAAGGAATGTAATTTCATAATGCCCTTGGATAACAACAGGTTGTGTCCTTTTCTTTACAAGTCAATCTGACCTGTAACACGAGTTGAAATGGTCTCAAGGTCAGACCAAAACACAATATAAAGATTATATTTGTGCTCTTGTCAGTTTTTACACCCCATCAAACTGCTGGATTACTCCTGACATTGACACTCGGTACCCCGTTGAGTTCCTTTATCAGCTGCTGACAGGTGCTTTACTATTAGTATCCTCGCATGCCAGTCGCATTTTTGCTCATTGTGTGTGTGTGTGTGTGTGTGTGTGTGTGTGTGTGTGTGTGTGTGTGTGTGTGTGTGTGTGTGTGTGTGTGTGTGTGTGTGCGTGCAAGTTGCAAGTGTTGAGCTTTGGGTGTCAGTGTCAGGGATGGTGAGAGTGTGTATTTTTCAAGACCACCTCAAAATTGTGTGCCTTGCAGAAAGACGGAAGGGGAAAAAAAACACACACACAAACACACACATTAAGCTGAGGCTTTCATCTCTCATCTCAACTTCCTATACCTGCCAAAAGAAAACAGTACCCACCTGTGCCAGTTGTCATCACTCATGTCTGTCCCTTCATCTCGGCATGAAGACAAAGAGGAGGAGAAGAACAATAGCAGAGGGAGACAGAAGGCTCTCAGTGCAGACAAAAACAATCCAAGCATGCCGTGACATTTCACTGTGGAGGATTTTTGACGTCTTTCATTTCTACTACACCACCGATTTTTGTTTTGCATTTATTTTGTCAATCTTGTATTGTAATTGCACTGCTTCAACAGTAACACTTGTAAACTAGGAGAGTGTTTGTACTCCTCCACTGCACTTTGGCATCAAACAGATTGTTATTTTTAAAAATTATTTTTATCTTTTTTTTTTTTTTTTGCTGTAAACAAGCCTGCCAGCATTGCGTTCATTTGCTTTTTTACGGTAGAAAAAATTCTATATTTAGAGCCTACCAAACTTAGAATGACTGTATATCAGAGAGATAGAGTAACATGGAAAAGTTTTCCTAACCCTAACACAGAGGATTGGGATGCTTTAACACCTAAGTGAAAACCAATAGCAAGCAAAAAGAGTAGTAAAATTTAAAGAGTATAAAATCATGTGGGAAATTAACAACTCATTTTGCTATAATGCTGTAAAGTTTATTCCTAAACCTAACCAAATAAACAGGTAAAGTCATCAAAAGAACTGTATAGAGTCAGGTGTGGTTGGCCACACCAGGGAAGAACAGCTGATAGACGACACGTGACAGCCTTTAGATGACGCTTCTGAGGAAGACTGCAGCCGACAGTCGAAACATGCACAGGTAAAGAAAATCTGCCTCAAACAACAAAAACGGTAAAATAACCACCAATCAAAGTGGTTCTGCCCATTTCCCATGTTGTAGTACTGAGAGATCAAACAAGATTATAGGAATATTTCAATCGAGTGGAAGTAATCACTGTTTTTTGTTTCACAGGTTCAAACGTTCAAAGGAGAACTAATTGATTGTGCAATTAATCATGATTTTAAAAAATATAACTCAATTTTCATAGTTAAGTCATGAATAACCACAAACTTTTTAAATATTCTGTTGACAAAGACTTTTCAAATTGAAAATCATACAAGAGCAATTATCTTTGTTTTTAACCACATCAGGTGAATTCATATCAAGGCATAAGTTTATTTATAATATGAGGCGTATCCTTTTGATTGGCAGTCGGCTCAGTTACCTACCATCACTTACCATCACTTCATAACCGGCAGTTAATACTGGACCTGCATCAGCTGTCAGATTTACAGTATTTGTGAAAAAGAGGCTTTAAAACCACTCATAAAAAAAAAAAAAAAACAATGCGTCACGTAACTGATTATTATATTTTACACACAGTCCATTACAACTGCATCCCTTCATGTTTCCACAAACTACATGTTGGCCCAAGGTTCATACTTCTTGAAATGTGCATGTATTAATATGACATTTTTAAAAAAAATTGTGACGTTAAAGCAGAATTTGCACTAAAGTATTATTAATGCATCAACTCTGACGGCCCCAGTTCGAACAAAACTGTTCCAATAGATAAGGACATGCTAAGATCCTGCACTGATCGTTGTTTATCCACATGGTCACTTTTCATCCTTTAGGCTTTGCGAATGCTCAAGAGCCACACTAGCCCGTTCCATGATCAAACGTCTTCCATCCTGCCACACATAACATTTAAAACTAAAGATTTATTTAACATAAAGCCCATAAACAAAACAAAACCATAACTGAAAGACAGAATGAGAGAAATATTCCTGGGCTACTGATGGCTGCACCTTAAATACCCAGCAGCCCGCTAATCCAACCCAGGTGAACCGGTTGGGTATCAACCTCTGGTCTGCCATCCTATATGGGAAGACAGCCTCAGGAAGTACCAGAGAGTTTTCACAGCAGGTGCTATGAAGTTGACCAGAACGTCCACATTCTGATGAGGAATCTTGTAATTAATAACTTTGAAAATGGCTAATACATTTTGCAGCAGTGCCTATTACTCAAAAAACCCTGGTAGAAAAAGTCTTCTTCCTGAATTTATATCTAGACAGTGTTAGTTCTATATTTGGACATCCATGGTTGTCTTTAAATTCTCAACTTTTGAGGGAGTGCGGGCAAATCTTTTAACCCGTTGTGCTTCTAACTGAAATATCAAACTGAAACACAGAAGCAACATGAGCACAAACGTATCCTACAACATATAATAGATCAGTTTCTAGGTGGGGTGTCAATTTTCATTTAAACTGGCTTCTGGGCACAGGTGCGTGCATCAAGTTTCAGAGTGGATATAAACCTGCTAATCGAGGATAAGAATGTGTGAGATAAACACTGGAGTCTCGGTCTCACATCAGCTAACGTGAGCAAAGAAAATTCAATTAAAACAGGGGATTTCAATCAGGTGTGCACATACCCAAATAATTAGATCGCACACCTTTCAGATTAAAATGCATTACTTTTGAGAAAACTCTGGTCTGCAGCTGCAAAACAAATGGTCACAGGCAGAGAAAACTGCCTACTCATTAAATGTTGTTTTATCCGTCATGGTTTATTTCACTTATCCACAACAAACCAGACAGATATTATGTTACTGTATTCTTTGAGAATGAAAGCACTCCAGCATGGAGGGTAAAATGGGATTAGAGTAGATATTATAACATTTCTGTTATATATCCATCACAGACATTTAGCTTGAGGGTGTTTTTGCCCCTTACATTGCATTATAAAACAATCTATTTCTTGCCATTGGAAAAAAAAAAGAAAAAGAAAGAAAATCACTGAAGTACAGTACAGAGAATCTCTAATCTGCTTTTTACCTCGCTGTTCTCACTCTGAACAGAGTGAAAAGTGTTGCTGATTTCTGCCGTTGTATATGGCTGTTTAACTTTATTTCTGTCAAGGATTCCATTAACTCCAGAGGACACGGTGCAGCCAGACTCACCTCTGTAATTCATGCTCACTATGCAGTTGGGTGAGTTCCTGATGAAAAGCTCAGGTTGTGCCAGCCACTTCGCCCATGGGCAGACCTGATTGCAGAAGTGAATGGTGCTGCAGATGAGAGACAGAGGAGACAAAAGGTTAATTGGTTTTGTTGACCATCTGTCTATGGAGGAAGAAGCGGATAATGATGGCGCACTTCAAGATGAAAAGAAAGGACTAGAATCTGCGAGCTCTGATTGGCAGCGACCAGCATGGTCACTTGTCCTATATTAATAAACCAAGTTCATATATCTGAATTATTCACTTTTCTTGTCTTTTTGCACTTTCTTTGACAAAAGATCTTGCTCTCCCTCAAGTTTCCTCTGTTCAGTAATCTCCGAACAAGGTGAATGAGCCAAAGACGTCCAGCTGAGAGGAGAAGTAGCTGCGAGGTGCATTCAGCAAGTTGAAAAGGATCGCTGGGGCTGATTCCCCCCCGGAGGTCAGCTCTGCCTGTGAAGGACTGGGAATCTCTCCGTCTGCATAGCCGAGTTAAAAGCGGGTATTTATATCAAAGAAAAGTGCCCACTCACACTGACACAGAAAGACACAAATGTGGAGAGAAAAACGAGAGGAAAACATCCACTGTAATTGCCTGCGACTCTTATGTGCACGCTGGGAAATGAAAAAATGCCTTCAATTTGATGAACTCTGGAAATTTCTTTCAAGCGAGGGCATGCACCTTTTGTTGGAGGCAGCACAAGCAAAGTCATAAAATGAATTAGAATTATAGACCACAAAAGAAAACAGCTTTATCTACATACTTCACTACTGTGAATGGGGAAAAAAAAAAATGTGTTGCAATTCTAATAAAAGGAATTTTTTGGTTGTTTAAACTGCTCACAATGACCTTAATGATTTAAGACTGTAATAGAGCTCCTGCTGTGCAGCTGAGAGTGTGAGGTTCAGTCGCAGTGCCGATAAAGCTTTAGGGTAACTATAAAAAATGTAAACCGTTTCCTTCTCTCTGCCGTGCTGCTCTGTGATATCATGAACTCCGTCCATCTGGTTGATGGTGCAGAGAATAGACCTCAAAACAGATTATTTCGAAGATTATCGTCAACATGTTTAATGGACGTTCAGGTGTGGGCCCAACTGCAGAGAACAACCAGACATGCAGTTTTGAATTTTACTGCAGGGGGGGAAGAAAAAGTAGGACAGTCCAGGCCAATAAAGTATGTGTGAAAATCTTTGCAAAATTTAAGCCAAAATGGAAATATAAAAAAAATCAAGAGACGCTGATAATTATTGCCAAAAGCTGTGCAGGAAAACATGTTAATTATGCAGAGAAATCTACTGAGGTCGTGTGTGCAGGCATGTAAAGAGTAAGGAAAGTTTAGACTAGACACATGCAAGGGGCTGAAAGGTACACAGGCGGGAACAGCCATGAGAAATAACGCAGTTAAAACGCAGTTTAAATAAGAAAATGCACACAAAGAAACGGATTCTTTCAAAATAGGACAAATCAACACAAACCGTGACCAAAATGAAACAAAACATTGACGCAATACGCTGAAGTTGTACACACACACTGATGCTCCTCACAAAAAAAAAAAAAGTTTGTAAAAAAGGTTTTTTCACTGCTGGAATCACAGCTATTAAAATGTCTTTTACAGGCTACATTTCAGACATTTATGTATACAGGAGTCAGTTATGTGAAGTTTTAACTTCACTAGATCCCCTTTTACCGAGACGCCAGTACCAGTTCTGGTCTATTGGCCCTACATTTAAAAACTACTATAATTCAGCAGTGGATTAAAGCAAACAAGTAGTTCTAAAAACTTTAAGATTACTTATTGCAACAAGGTTCGGGAGCATTTATAACAGATTCACCGTATATTTTGGGTACAATCGGCATGATCTGAGCAGATGCTACCTCCCATTTCACAACTCATCCAGCTGCTTCTATCATTTTTTCATATTGTCATAAAGCAAAAGTGACCCAGGTCCATTGGTGGCCACGCACGTCTGTGCCATCACGCCGCCTCCACCTGTTTTACAGATGTTTTATGTTTCTTACCATCAGTCTACTGTAAGCTGACCTGAGCCTCAACTGTGCAGAAAATGCTGTTACAGTTTCCCGTATTTTCAAGGTGCCTTAGAATAAAGTCTAATCTGAACGTTTGTATTCTTGAGGTTCCCATGAAGTCTTTTCATTATATTAGACTTCCATAATGATTTGCTGACCTCCTGGAGTGCATTCATCATCTGGCTGGAAACGATTATATTCTTGTTGTCTCTCTCTGATGAATTCCGCCTCACTAGACACTAGACTAGAGCTTCTCCGACCGCATGTTGTTCACTGTAATATGCAGATGCAGCACTTGGAATCAACTAATGACCTTCAACTTCAGACTGGCGGTGAGACAGAAAAAGAAAAAAGGGAGAAATTCAGAAAAAAACAAAATCAGTGTGATTCCAGACAACACATCCCTGGCAGAGACCGAATTATCTGTGCGTTTTGTCTGATGACCCGGTGAAATTATTACAATATACAACCATAACTGCACTAAACACTTAAGTGTTTAAATTAGGAGGCTTTGTTTCCTAGTTTATTAATTGTGTTTTAATTACCTGATGTCACCATTTTTGTTTTTTTATTTTAAGCAGATTTCATGAAATGTGCCACTCTTCCCTGTTGAAATAACCATGTAATAAGCCTTTTTTTTTTCTCAAATGAATTAGCTTTGTACATGTATACAACTGTATGAAAACGAAATCCTTTATTTTTTGTTCTAGTTGGAAAATTGTGTTTGTTGTTAATAGAAATCAATAGCACATTAAAACATATTGGACATCTGACATGAATCTAATAAAAAACAAGTTTTTATTTCACACCTAAGTCAAATTTTCATCTATTTTCTTTGCTAAAAATGACATGTCACATATGCTGAATGGGCGATAAGGCAAATCTGTGATGGCATACTTCCCACATATTTCTTTTTTCCCCACAATCTTGGACGGGCAACACACGGCATTTGTTATAAAATTGGCAAAACACAAACATTACTAATGAACAATTGAATGGCTGAAATTGTAATAATGTCTACTGCAAGGTACTCAGAGCAATAACCAAAATGGAAAAAAGATTAAATAGAGAACAGACAAAACAGTGGAAGAAAGTGGTCGCATCCAAGTGTCCTTCCAGCAGAAAATGACAAAACTCTGCACACAATATCTATTAAAATGAATCTGAAGAGAATAGTTCAGCAGTAACAGACTGTAAGTCTGTCAAACTTGAAAGACTTACACATAAATATATTTTCCTCATGACCGCAGAGAAATATGTTCCTATATTGGACTATTTTTTGCTGTCAGATGAAAAGAACCTCTTGGCAGCACCGATGATTAAATTTTAATAATCTCAACTAAATAGCAGATAGAGCGGTGAACATTTGATTTCTTACTCTAGAAAGTGACTCTGGGGGGTTTGAAAAACTTCTTATCACACATAAATAATGATGTGCTGCCATTAAAACACATGTATGATTTAGATGTATGCGCCTATTTAAGAGTAGCTTAATCAAGTGTCTCTATTCTTCTAAAGGTTCGGCAATAAAATAAAATGAAGGTCCATTTCTTTTCACTTATTACAATAAATTATTCATTTAATTTCCCTCTCTCTTTTTCTTCACGACTTAAACGAGCTTTCAGCGGATCATTAAGGAAATGAGTCGCCTGTGTTGAGTCTGAGACCTCCATCCTGGCTGAGGAGCACACATTGCAGTTTCATTGTGAATGCTGATTGGTCATTTGAGGCAGACGGCGGCGGGGACTCAGAGTTGCTGCATATGTCAACAGCTCTGTTGAACAAATTTCAATACGCTCTCAGTATGAAGGTCCGCGCCTTGTTAGGCGGTACTTAAAATGCCACGATCGCGGTAAAAGCGCACAGCAGGACAACAGGTAGTTTGATTCACACTGCAAGTGAAATTCAGTTTTCCTTGAACTAAGTCAAGATCATAGTTGTATGTTTTAGCTCTCAACCCCCAAGAGATCACATTCACTAACTGTTCAGTAACTGAGTATGATCTTGACCTACACCAGAACGATTTTAAACTAGACATTTGCATGCCATAATTGGAACAACACCTGGAAGGATTTGGAGTGAAAGTGCGTCAACTAATCAAGCAACTGTACCGTCCGAAAAACTCAGCTGGAAGCATGGTGAGTGACTTTGTGACTGAAAGTGACTCTGCGCATATGAAAGAGCGTTTATAGATTATTTAATAGTTGCGGCTAGTAATGATGATCTGTTGAATGATGTAAAGCAAACACTTGCTGGGACACTTAAGAAGAAGGATTTTGAGAAGCTGAAACATTTCCTGAGCACTGATTTCAATCAGATTACAGGCGCTGCCTGGATGAGTCAGAAACGGCGCATCTCAAAGGCACTGGAAAGATTCGGTTTGTCAGATTGTAAGCCAAGGGCAACCCCATGTGAACAGAAGTTAGATTACAACTGTGATGCTGACCTTCTGGGTCCCAAGAGATACTGTGAAGTTGCAGGAAGCTTGACATGCATACAAAGACGTGTACCAGGCCTGATTTCAGCAGGACGGGGAATAAACTGTCATAGCATGTGTTAAAACCAAACGAACATCCCCAGATAACAGTGACTGGGCATCTGAAAAGGCACAACTGTCCATAAGTTATGCTACAGGAAACAGGAGAGATCTAAAACTCACAGTTGCATGTAGTGGCTCTGACCGGGCATCCGCTTTGAGTGACAGGTGAAGCACTGCAGGATACTACTCATTAACTGATGATCATCCTCTAATTTCATAGTTTCATAGAGTTTTTATCTTATAGTTAATGAATAGGATGGAGAATAGCCGACAACATGAAGACTTTTTAGATGAATCAAGGTGCAGCTGCTCTACTCTGAAACCCTGCATGTTGAGAAAAGTGCAAGAATATTGATGAGTATGTTTCGTTCATACTTCAGTAAATGATAAAGTGGTGCATGAATACTGTCCTACAGCCGATGTGGTGGCCGATGTTTGGTTTGTCGCTTGTAAGCTAGAAACTCCATCGAGGTACGAGATTGTGAGTCTCTCAGGCTACATTCACACTGCAGCAAAAAGCCACCCAAATCTCTCGTTTTTCGCCGTCTGAACAGCTCAAATGGCATGAAATCCTTGATTATTTTCCACATCATACCTGGGTCACTTTCAAATGTGGTCCTAAATCTGATACGCATCTCATGTTTTCCAGTACGACTTCAGTCTCAACTGTCAGGTCGCATCTCGTCCGTCGTTGACATCACTGTTATATGACTGATGCCACAATTCTGCACTTTATTATTTTTGGAATAAAATCTGCTTCAGTGGAGCCGGTCATGTCCCAGCCCACCACTCTTGGCACAGATTCCTCGTCCCCTCATGTCTCTGTGCAAATATCGAAGCCATCGCTCCACACATGGTTAATATTAAGAGTTTTGCTTGCCTTTTCCATTATAATTAACAATTTGTCCACTTCCACTGCACAAACGCATCAAAAAGAAACCATGCAGGCTCACCACTGCTGCATCTTTGTTCACATCCGTACGCCGGATCTACTGTGTTGGACGTCATGTCGCCTTGCTGCGCATGTGGGTCACTTCAAAACAGAATCCCATTTACAACAAAGTCTGATATAAAATACTAAATCACAATCACAAAAAAAGAAGAAAAAAAGTCATCTCGTCAAAGCATAAGAATTAAGTAAAAATTAGATGTCATATGTCCTACGCTTAACACAGATGAACTGGTATAAATACCCATGTGTACATAGAGACGCCCTCTTTACGCCCTACCAACTGATATGAGCAGCGTGGCGATTTCCTCCAAACACAAAGTTAGTGTATAGCTTGCCCCACATGGTGAATTGACTGCACCAACAATGCTACTCTCACCTCCTGGGGAGGAAGGATGCTGTGTATTCAGCCAACACAAATAACCTTTGTGCAGTCAACCAAAAAAAAAAAAAAACACAAGCAGTACGCTGACCGTGGCAGTGACCCTAGCCTTATGTCAAATGTTGCCTAATCAAAACAATGGCTCCATCCAGACAAGTGAGAGGTACTAGAAGAAGTCACCTCAAAAAGGAAGAAGTCATGAAAGAGAATGAAGAAACACACTTAAGACGGCTGATATAAGCAATCTGGCTGAAACAATGCTCTCTGGTGCTGATCAACTGTTCCTGATGCATGAATTCCTGCCTGTCATTTAAAGTGTTGTACAAACACTGCTCCAACCCAGGGGTGGAGCGACCTGGTCCTTGGGGACCGGTGTCCTGAATGCGTTAGATCTTTCCCTTTCTCTGATACAAATGACCGTCATTAACGGACCTGTGCAGATCTCGATGACAAACGTATAAGGATTGATTAAAATCAGGTGTGGTGACGCAGCAAAACATCTAAAACGTGACGGGCAGCGGCCCTCGAGGACCAGGACCTGTGCTGAACCCACTGAGGAACCGAACCCCATGTTGCCTCCAGTGCATTCGGCTGTTGTGAGATTCTGTTTATGCATGATAGAAAAGTCCTGCAGATACAAACCTACTGTATATACATCCCGGGACAGCGTTGTGGATGGATGCATGAGTCTTAAAGTGCAAATGCACTTTAGTTCACTCCATCTACCACCATTTGGATAAAAATATAATTGAAGAGATGTTTTTGTGGCACATATTGGAGTGAAAGAACACCACAGTGTTTTGCTGTTTTTAACAGCTATGGGTGCAGTTACTGTTTATATAGTGGAGCACTTCTGGACCTGTAGCAGGTGCATAAATTAAATTACGATGCAGTACAGGGTTCCAATCCTGGGTGAGTTTGTTGAGTTTGTTTGTTTTTTCATTTCTTCTTCTCCGAGTGCATCCCCATGACGACACGCGTTTGCAACGCTTCCATATTTAAATGCATAATTCCCTTTTGAAAACATGTTCAGCTACTCCAGCACCAGCCAGCACTTTCTTGAGACGTGAACCAGTCATGAAACTGATCCATGAGCATCAAGCACAACAGTCTGAGCTGGATGATGATTTTACAAACGTGGATACAGACTGGTCTTTAACCAAAAGTGGAGATTTGCAAATCCAGCAGACTTTCAGCAGACCCACTGAGAGTTTCAACTTTCGGATTAATCAGCATGTCATAGTCTGCTTTACACTTGCAAAAGCTTTCAGATTTTCACATATTATATCATCCTTAAACCAGGGCAGGACTTTATAACACTCTCTCATACAGGAATAAATATAAAATACTCTCTCACTCCAGAAGAAATATTAGGCCATCAGCTTGAGGGTGCCAGCATACATGATGTCGTCCAAATAAATCTTCTGATTTATAAGTGTAGCGAGGAAGCTGTATCTCAGGGGATAATGTAGTTGTCCTTCAAATGGAAAATTAGTGGTTTGATTCTCATTCCAAAACTTTCCTTAGACACAATAATAAACAGCATAAAAACGCAGCCATTACCAGAATTTAAACAATGAAAGCATGCAAGAGGAGGTTTGAAATAAAGGGAAAGAAAAAAGCTCAAAGATAATGTCTTGTCTGAACCTTATTGGAGCAAAGTGTCTTCCCAGCAATGTTAAGTATATCGTTACCAAATCAGTGTTTTCTGGGAATAACTGACAGAAAAAAGTACTTTGCTCCTCAAGAGCATAGTGGTTAACTTTGTCTGTCAGAAACAAGGCGGAGAGGAAGTGAAGAGCTTGACGTCAAGCTACCGCAGAAATGGAGAAACAGATTTCACTTGATAAAAGGGAATGATTTAATACCTGGTGGTGCTAACCCTCGGTAATTGACCCCTCATGGCAGCTCACTATAAAAGGATGCTCTCCAGTGACTCATAAGTGCTAATTTTTGTGGAGTGATACGTGGAACTCCACTTTCTGGGGGAAATTCTGTGCGCATGCAAGACAGTGTGGGAGTTTGTGGCCGCCTGCATATCAGTTTCTGTCCGCAGCTTGATTAAAAGGCATTTTTTCAAACCGTGTTTCTGCATTTAAAAAATGAAAGGTTCTGGGAAAATCTGCTTTATGAGCTTGATTTGTGCAAAATTCAAAACTTGGCCAAGTGCAAGATCACAGAGCTAGAGGAAAATCCATTTTCATAATGGTTTCAGGAATGTTGGGATTTAAAAAAATATCTGTTCTTAAATTACAGAGCCGTTGTGGGTGGGTGGGCTTGATGGGTTTTGGACGCTGTTCTGAGTGGAGTTGATCTCGCACAGAATCGTGGCTACGAGCAGTCATCCAAAAGAGACTGCCAGACACAGAACAGGAAGAAGCAGGAATAGATAACAGGTGAATGGGGTTTGTTTTCCTCTTTTTCTTTTGTTACCCTCTCATGCTTCTATGGATTTGTGGTGTTGTATCATGTCTGAGATGTTGATTCCTTTATAAAAAAAAAAAATAACTCATATAATTGTTGTGGACCTATTCTGAACCTGAACTACTTTTAGTAGTAGCCAGAACATGGAAAAACAAAAAAGAGGTACTGCTACTTGGCATACGTGTATGTTTAGATACTATTGTGATGACTGCTGTCATAACCGATGAGATGCGTTTATTTTGGGGGGAAATTCGCATCACGCTGGACCACTATTACTCAGGGTCAGAGGTCGAAATGCCTATTTGGGGAGTAGAAAACCACTAGGTGTCACACAAGAGCATTAGAAACAAACTGTCAGACACATTTATCCAAAACTGAGAATCAAACCAAGGAAAAATGTGTTTTAAAAACTGAAACCACTTCAGAAATACGGTCTGGTTTTGTTACATAAAATGTATGCATATCTAGGGATAAAGTTGTAGCATTTTCAGCGAACCTCTAGACTTTAGAGACCTAAACAAGCATAATCACTCATCTCTACAGATAATAAGGCTTGTTGTGCTGTTAACTGCACGACCCTAAAGGGTTTTTTTGCCCTGGAGGGGTACAGGGCCGGAGCAGCCTTCGTCCCTCACCTTCGTCCCTGGCCAAGCTACGAGCAGATACCAGCCAGCGGCACATCAGCTGCTCGTTTTGGCAACGTTCGAGCCCCATTCGCTCGCTGGCGCTTCTGGACTGCCTTAGCTGGGCTGCAGCAAGCCGTGGGCGTGGCTAACAGCCAGATGAGGGCGGTACCTCCAGCAGAGCTCAGGCGAAGCCACAGCCTTCGTACCGAGGGTGGATAGTAGGCTTTAGTCAGGAAGGTAGTACCATGAGCGTAAGCTTAGGTAAAATACGGTAAGCTTACGGTGACGCAAGGCGGTCTGCGCTCCAACCAACTGTCGTGTGCGTTTGTACCGATTAGTTTATTAATCAAGGTAAGGTCAGCTCCTGCCTGTGCGCCATTGACCAGAATACCAAAAAAATAAATAAATAAATAGGATCAAAACCAGTCTTCACAAAATCTACATGCAACATCACAGAGGGTTTTGTCATTTTTTATTTTATTTTATTTTTTTAACATACAAATTAGGAGTGAAAGTTGAGTCTTTTTTAATTAAAGAAGGTGCCAGAACAGAAATGCAGATGTGGCCATTGCAGACACTGAAAAGAAAGAGTTGAAAAGCAGGAGTAACAAGGCAGCAGTGGGAGAGAGACCGTACAGTCTGGTACCATCAATACACTGATTTATCTTCATATAGCAAGCAGCTTGCTGCTGCATCAACCGTACACACTGGAACTTTAAGTTGAAAGCTCAATCAATAAGCTAAGCATACGCACGCAACAACACAAGTCATAAGGCGAGCTCAAACGGATACTACAACAGCGTCTGAACAGAAAGTACTAGCAGCTTCAACAATATATATGCAGACTTGAGAGGATTTCCTCACCAGATGCTCTGGTTCTGAGCCGTCTCCCTTTCGAGTGGTTTTCGCTTTACCCTACCGACTTCCCGTTACGTCTGCCAACAAGATCTTCAGAAATCAAGTATTGACCACAAAGTTGGGAGTTTGGGAATGAAATGTCATATCTTTTATTGAAGCAATGAAAGATATGACAAATAATATTCCAGCAAGGGTAACATTTGACGAGATGATACACCGTAAAAATCAGCATTTCTTTTGTTTTTCCTGTCAGATGTTAAACATTATATCCCAGTTGCCACTGATATTGAGATTAATACAATCTTAATAACTGCAATAAAGACTTTATAACTGTTCAAGCTGCAGAAATCAGTACTCAGCTCTGTGTTGAGAGGCATCAACAGATGATAAATGATTATAAAAGGAAGTACTATTATTTAAAAAAAGGTGACCTAAATATGAAAAAAAAAATGACTTCTTATAATTTCAACTTTACTGGGCAACATGTTTATCCTTAATAAGCAAGACTCTGTTGCAGTTTGACATTGTCGAGGGAGCTCTCTGTTGGTTATGCGTAATTACTTATTTGCCAGTCAATAAAGCAGTGAGGCAATAAAGTGGCTTTGTGTTAATCCAAGATTAATTCACATGAATAGTAGAACAAGGAGAAGGATGTCATATTAACGATATGCGACTGAGGCTTCATTTTCAGGTGCAGCTTGGATCAACAGCGTTCGCTGACCGCTGTTGCCGGGGGGGGGCTGTATTAGCCCTAGAATCCCCCCCAAAAAAAATTTAGTTTTGATGAGTAAAGGGACCCAAAAAAACAAAAAAAAAATACACTGTTTGTCCTGTTCCCACAACTCAAAACCAACCGAATCATACTCACGGCGCCTGTGCAAGATCATCATCATATAATTGGTTTTAAATCAAGAGGAAGGGCCTGCTGCCCAGCAAGGGCCAGGATCAATCATGAAAATCAATGACAAAACACCAAGGTAATGCGTCCCAAATCACATTTATCAGACAGCAAGGGAGCCTGCGGAGCCACCTCCCACAAGTCCGGGACAGGGATGGGTGCCTTTTCTGTCAAAAGCCTTAATTACTTTATATGTGATTTACTGAAGTGGTTATTTATTGCATTCTCAGCTGCAATATAATTCTCTACATAAACAAAAGCAAAGTACACTGTGTTAGATGAAACATTTACTCCATCCTGTGAGTGATGGCACAGGATGCATTAGAAAATATTACAAATTAGGATTTGCTTCTTCTCCTATTGATAAAAGATGGGCGTCACATAAAGCCTACTTGGCGTTTGCATGTCAAAAACATTTCATCATCCTGCGTATGCTGGAGTCCAAGTATAAAACAGATTAAGATTCAATCATTTATTGTCACTGTTCTAAATAACACAGTAGCATACAAAAGTGCTAAAGTTTATAGTATGGTATCATTTAAAAAAATGGTGCTATGGTTCAAATTAAAAGCTGGTCACATGACCACTCTGCTGTCTGATGTAGAGGCTTCTTGCATCATGGGATACAGCATGTGAGGTAGGTTGATCAGTTGCACACAGGAGATTTTCCTGGAAATGGCAAAACCACCCGGGTACTTCTTGAAAACTGCACCCAACGTACTTCACTGACCCTCATTAGTAGCATTGTCTGCAGTTTATAGACGGTCTGCGTCCTAAACTGCCTCTGCCCTTCTTGACCTCTGTTCTAAAACAAAGCAGTCACTAGAAAAGCCAGAGGCCCAGCTGATCATTTTAAATAGCAATAATATTTATTTTCAACCCATATTGCTGTTCCCGCCCTGGTTTAAGGATGCCAGTTGCTGATATTGTGATCTGAACACTTGTGTTGTAGACAGTTTATTGTAAAAAAAAAAAAAAAAAAAAAAAAAAAAGACTCAATCTTCTAATGAGAGGGATTTGCATTTTTACCTTTTCTGGCTTGACCCCATCAAGCAGAGAGGATCAACGCAGACAAACAACAAACAGCAGGTATAAAGAAAGCATCTGCTTGTTCAGACAATCAAATTATTTGTATCTGTTTAAGCCAAGACTGAAAAAATAATTAGACAAAAAACACTGCACACAAATGTACTGCCTTGAATTTGGTGATTTAGCTACAGAAAACAACAAAACATAACTCAATCACACAAACACAAGATGTAGTGGGCTTTAACAAGTCAGGTTTAACCTTAAATGAGCGCATCTTCCAAATATAGTCACCTCAGGCTTCAAGAACGCCATGAATGAAAGTAACAATTAAATGTAAACTTCATGGCTTAAAAATTAACGTTCACAAACCACAGAGTAACGTCATGGAGGCTACCTCCTCCTTATTTGATATATAATATATGCACATTAAACCATTTTCAGCGGCTAAAACTGGAGCACAAACCTAAACATAGAAAGAAATAAAAATATTTTTAGGTTTGTGCTTTATTGCGTGTATCAGCGTTAACATATACCAACTACAAACAACTCTGTCAGAAGCTACACTCATAGAACTGTGTGGAGAAATAATCAGCAGCGAAATACTGACAGATTAAATGTTTGATTGCACCGAGGGAAATAAAACTAACAAGACATTACCAATAAAATGTTACATAAAAATCTAGTAATTTTCTGCAGCCCAGTTGCCTCGAAAGCTCCTGCTTTGTTGTTCTGAATGCGTAACTATTCTCTGCTTTTTCAGACTATAAATCTCACAAGTCAAATTAAGTGAAAGCACCTGGATGGTAATGCTCGACTCCCTTAACTTCATAAATATGGCAAGATGCAAATTTTAAAAAAAGCATTTTCTGAACAGACTATAAGGTGCTGCCAGATTATGTGTAAGAATAAAATGATTTGATAGTTTGCTTGGTATCAATGAGCAACCCAACAACCAAATATTTTGGACCTGTAATTTCTTCAAACCTATGAAATAATATTATTATTATTGAGCTGAGAAAGACTAAAAAAATTATAATTTTTCACAATGGTCAATTTTGACAAATTTTGTCCTTTAAATAGGTCAAAAAGCAACATTTGGTCTTAGGACACCATACAGAGGACAAAATTCTAGTGAAGCATCCAGGTGTATAATTTCATCTGTCCTTGTTCTGTCAGTGGTCCCAGGTGAGGGGGATACTGGTCAGCGTGTCCTGTCCTAATTACTAGTCTAGTAGGGAGGACCTCGGGCTCACATATGCCAGGACTCTCCAAGAGCGGAAGAAAATGTCCCAAGCCGCTGCCCCTCCAGAAACATCAATGCAGTTCTCGCGTGCATGCACCCAGATGCAAGGAAGACACCCAGCAGCTTGAGCAGGGATGCAGACACATTCAGGCAAGCGCGTGCATTAACCAAGAGGTGCGTTAGAGGGTGCATGAATATGCAGCTACTCAGGGATACACACATCCATGCACAAACTCTCAAAAGAAGGCAGGTCCATATGTGGTGGGACTGTGAGTCCTTCAAGGTAATTAGCCCGACTGTCGGGGTGAGCCGAGGAAGCAGGAGTGACATGTCATTTCCACTTGTGCCAGACATGCTGCTGACAGAACCAAATCTTAAGTTTTATCTGTGCTCGATGTTAAAATGAAATAATCTCATCTAAATGTGTCCAAAGAGATGTTGAGAGAAAGAGTTCATCTTTTCATGAAAGACTTTTGACTGGTATGTGTGGAAAAGGATATTCTGCTGCATCTTGCTGCGTTGAATTGGCCTCAGTGTGATTACTTGTTGCATTTGGATTAAATGCTTCATGAATCACTGATGCACAAATATGATTAATTTAAAGGTTAGCCCATTTAAATCTGCGTTTCCCTCAGAAGTTTACTGTACTTTGCTTCAGTTAATGTAATTCTAAACAAATAAATCAAGGCTGTTTAGGTGTTGATGTGAGTTCACACCTTTCTAATCTTTTAATAGTTTCAGCAGCTTAATCCTGCAGCCAACAAGCTCTGCAACAACAATCCATTTCACATCTTCACAACAGTGTCGTCACAGTTTCTTCCTTGTACGTTACCTCAGCACTGTACAAAGTAAATATGGAAACTATCAAACACTAGGTTGTGTCTAGTACTGTCAGTACCTGGTCGTAGGTTCTACCAGGGTTTCACATGGTGCTTGAATGCACCCTACCTAAAAACAGGGGGTCCACCTCTGCAGACTGTCCTGAGCCTACATGGGATAGGTGTAGCAGCCAACGGACTGAAGAGGTAATGTGGCGTGTGGTCACTGATAGAATAATATAAGAATAATAAGATAATAAAGTTAGGTTGACCTGCTGCTAAAACTGGTTCATACCACAATGCTCAAACATGTTCTAACTACCTTTTGACTTGCAGAGAAGTCCAACAACACACTTCTCAGGTTCGTATCAAGGAGGCCACTGGTTTAAATGACAAGGTTCCTCTATCCCTGGCCCCGTATGTGTTGAAGTTTTCATTCATGTTTTTGGAAAAAACCTAAAGAACAACGGAGGAACACCTTAGGATGTAAGGGTGTCACTCTTGGAGAGCAGGTCTCAGCAGCTTAACCTCGCATTTCATGTATACGGGTTGTGACAGATTTTGAAATTGGATTCACACTAGAGTCGTTAAAACCTGCAGTCCAATCAGGAAGAAAAGGAAAGAAAGAAAATGGAACTGTGTACTCAAACACTTGGCATGGTCCTGATGCAGGACAGCGCTGGAAATGAGGGGAGACGATTGGGGAAAACAGAGCACCAGTGGTGGAAATTTGGCAAAATTGCACTCTGGGCTTCATGCTGCCTCCTCTGCTCTGGACCTAAGCTGGCTGGTGTGAGATGAAGGACAGCCAAATCTCCTAACCCAGAATAAATATGTCCAACCAACTGCACAACAATTCAAAAGGAGTATTTTATTTTGAATCAAGATATATTATATGAACTATAGTAACTGAAGATGATGGCATCCAATCATTCATTACTGTTGCATAAAATCTCTCAATGACACTATTTAGAAACATCTTTCATGACATCTGTGTTTAAAGAAAAGGCATTAAACATTTGCCTTGTGGTCAAGTTTTGGTTTTTTAAAGCGTGAGCGCAATATGACTTCATCTATTAGGGGGGACATAAAACTTTGTAGACTTTGTACGGAGTGCATTTTTACACAAACGGGCCTTGTTTCAACTTGACAGATGGGACAGTGGAGTGCCAGAGTAGGAACTGCCAAATTTATGGATTGTCTAACTTTTGAAACACCTTGAGTTTTAAATAATTTGATAGTCAGTAGTTGTGTTGCGTCTCATGCGGCAAAGCAGCACATTTGCTATTTAAATTGATTCAGAGTGAACAAAGGTGTAATTGGCAGCTGTTTAGTAAACTAATATTCTTGGTTTCATTGATGATTTTACTGCACTTTTGTGCAGGTTTGGTGAAAGCTAAATATCCGTTTACACAGCAGTTTACAGATTACGTTGACGTTAAAATAATTCACTACTTTTGTGACAACAAGAGTTTTGATGTTTAGCAAATCCAAATATCAAGAGTAAAATATTCCTGAAATGTGATGTATGATAGGCAACTGTGACACGAAAAAGAAACTGGAAAACTTAACTTTAGAAAATGATACTTCTCACATTCGAACAAGATAACCGGATATTTAATAGCAGAACACATCCATCCATCCATTATCTATACCCGCTTTATCCGTTTCCGGGTCACGGGGGTCTGTCGGAGCCTATCCCGACGCATATCAGGCGAAAGGCAGGGGTCCACCCTGGACAGGTCGCCAGTCTATCCAGGGCCACATACAAACAACCAATCACACTCACATTCACACCTAGGGAGAATTTTAGGATGATCAATTAACCTACCTGCATGTTTTTGGACAGTGGGAGGAAGCCGGAGTACCCGGAGGAAACCCACGCAAGCACGGGGAGAACATGCAAACTCCACACAGAAAGACCCACCGGGCCGGGAATTGAACCGGGAATCTTCTTGCTGTGAGGCAACAGTGCTAACCACTAAGCCACCGTGCTGCCCTAGCAGAACACATTATTAGAATATTCTTTCCTCATTGTTTGCCCTAAGAACTGTCTAATTATGTAAAAAAAAAAAAAATTCCCATGAAGAACCCACATCGTCCTCTCTCGACCCCAAAACACACTCTGCAGAGGCCTTTGGAAGAAACGCAGGCAAAACTCCAGAGAAACTCTGACTTTATCCCCAGCTGATTCTCCAGCCTCATGCACACCTGTGCAGTTATACACAAACCACTGAGGTGTGTCTCTTTTCCCTGGCGTTTGTCAAGTCTAATTAAAGAGCAAGCTGCTCACTAGAGGGGTTGATGACACATCAGGGTGTTTAATTAATATTGGAAAGCAGTGACGCATGGCAGCGTTGCAGGGTGAGCCAGGCTGCTGGAGCAACAGAGGAGGGCATGGAAAAGAAAAGGGAGGAGAGTAGAAAGAGCCATTTCAGGTTATCAAACGCGTTTGCCACAGGACAGCGTCAGCATTTATTTGGAGTCGAGTCTGTGACAAGCTGATATAAACATCCGAGTATTCAATTGGCTCTTAGGAATGGTTTGGTCTCAACAAAGTCCTGAGGGAAATACACTGAACAGTATAATCTATGGGTTGAAATGGAAACCGCGAAGAGACCCAGAAAAACTATAGTTTTTCTATGTGGAATTTAACTCCCGCCATCACATTTTCCTGGTTGGAATCATCACCTTCAGTAGCGGCTGTGAAAATCCAAGCAAGGAGTGTGAGACTCAAGGTCAAGAGAGAAAGGAAGATTGAATTAGGGGTGAAAATAAGAAGAAAAAAAATCAAGTAAAGAAAAAGAGACAGGATCAAGGAAAAACAAAAGAAGCAAAAGCATATTAAAGAAAAAAAAAATCACTCATGGCCAGCTGTGCTGCAGAACGGATTGGTGTGACAAATGAATTGTTCTTGAGGAAGCATCTTAATTTGCGTGCACAGAGAGGACTTGCAGCATCTTAACAAGCTCCTGAAGCTGTGTGGGCACGTGCATGACTCACTGGGACCTTTAGCAGTGCAGCCACTGACCTTGTCAGGACCAGAAGTCTTATGGACACCAAAACCTGGTCCTAATGAGACAAAACCTGATCTTTGGAACTCTGGTTAGGAGTAGGGAGGAGGTGCCAAGAGAAGTTACAGGTGACCAACCTTGACATGTTGGAGTATCCTGCAGCATATCACATATTATAAAACGTTATCACATACTATGATCCACTGCATAACGAAGGCAGCAGGAAGGAAAAGCTAATTGCAGGATCAGGTAACAAAAATATCAGGTCAAAAGAAAATGAGTCAAAACAATTAAGTAATTCAGAACATGTAAGAAGAAAGTACTTCATCTGGTAGGGTTCTCATCACTGGAATATGCTGAGCGTAAACCGAACCCCTGTAAAGGGAAACCCCCAAAATAAGTTACTTGTGTGACATTAAATGTGACTCAATTAAATAAAAAAGAAAGAAAAAAAAAAGGTGAAGAGAAAGCCAGTGACAGGAGTCGGAGCAAAGCCTGCATAACGGTTCAGCGTTGCATAAAGATGATCAGGAGAAAAACCTATGGGGCGTGGTATGTCGGCCGTTTTCTTTTACACACCATGAACACCTGAAAGCAGCGCGTGAGCCAACTGTCACCTGGTGCCAGAGAGTCAGAACTGTCTGTTAATGTATTAGAAAGGTCCTCCGGCGTCACCAGAGCAGGCATCTTTCTGCACAACCGTTGGCAGCTGCGCCTACTACAATTTATGTAAAGGAACGAACGTTATAAAATTATAAATCATACATCTAGTAATACTAAAACTGCTCTGTTTTATGTTGAATTCGGTCTGCCATTCCCCTCCTACACCCCCTCCCCACCTCAGGCAGAACTCAAATGATTAAAAAGTGTGAAGGTCTTTGATCCACTTGCTCCTGCCTGTGTCTCCTCTCCGTCTCGCTAGATAAAATTATAAAATGGTACAAGGCTGTAGTCGTTCAGGAAATATAAATGCCTTCGAGCACTTTAGTTGATTTTTTTTTTTTCGGGGAAACAAAATTCATCCGAAATGATAAAATCTTAAAATTCATAGTTTTTTGTTTTTTTCCACCCCCCACATGTAGCACTCTCGTGAAAGAACATCAGCGATCTTCAGAGTAATCTCTGCAAATCCTTCTTTGCATGCATGATGTTGTACAAACACTAGTCACAGACACACCTCCGACGTCGTAGATGTGGCCTGTGCGCTGCACATGCACGCTTCACAGCATTTCCTGCATCAGCTGCCTTGCGCACACGCCGCAACACGCTCGGCAGCTCTGCCAGGAGGCTTCGAGGCGCTCCATCTTCCTGTATAGCTTTATTTGTTTTGTCATGAAAGCAAATTTTTGAAAATTGACACTTGCCGTAACGAGCATCTGCTTTCACCATCTGTGAGCTATGCAAATTAAGCCAATGAATATTCAGACAGGACTCAGTTTAGAGGCACAAGTCCTCAAGCTTGCTTACAGTTGGTGGAGAGAACCGTGTGGACCAGAGGGACAGCCACAAAAAGAAAAAAAAACAAAATAGGAAATAATACTGCGGTTCTTTACCACCCTGCCCTTCCTTTTTCAGTCCAAGCAGGCATATGCTGATTGAAACCACGACTCGAACAAATGTAGCTTCCCCCAACTCTTTATTGTCTCTGCTGTATCCTTTCAGTACATTTGCACTGCTGCTTTACTTTTCGTTATATCAAGTTTTTCTTTAAAGTACTTTTAATTCTCTCTCTGTCTCTTTGTTCCTTTTGCTCTTTCACTTAATTTCCATTTTTCCACCTATCCTCCTCTCTTCGCCTTCTCCCTACAGCGAGGCCGTCCATGAATAATTCAAAGACATTGCAGGATGATAATGGGAAATTAGAGGTGAGACTGAGGAGCTTGTGTGCGTGTAAGATTAGTAGATTCATTCTGGCCAGGAGGCAACTGTAAGGGGGCTCTTTATCCATATAAATTATGTCAATAACGTGACAGTTATGTTTAAAGTTGCACAGTAAGGCCAATGGACAGCCCATTTAGCAATCTCACCATAAAGAACTAATGATTACCATTCAGTTGTTGTATCAACCTTATTGCCGACTACCGTTTGGGCCATCAGTCAAAGCAAGTTTCTGGGAAAATCCCGTAAAAATAGATGGATAAATAAATAAAAGATACATCTCTTCTGACTGTACTGTGCTCAGATCTTCTCTTTCCTCTGTCGTCTCATGCTCACGTCTCTCTCTCCATCCATTCATCCATCACATCTTTGTCTTCATCTTCTACAAGGATGCACCGCTCTACTAAAATAAAGCAAATAGGATTAATAAACATCTCATCCAGCTTTTAGCCCAAAATACAAAAACGTACACCAAGATTGTCCTGCCACATTCACACATAATCTGTTCTAACTCAAAACTGTTTTAAATTTGCAACAGGATTTTTTCCCCTTTTTAAAAGTTAAGATTTCTCACAATCTAATAACAGACTTAAGGCTGTTTGACGTTTGTAATCTCTAAACTTTTTAAAACTATATCCAAACTGTGAGTTGTTGCTGTGATTACCTTTCTTTTGAAGAAGACATAAAAAGCAATCTTCCTTAAAAGACCGGGTAGGATCTGCTTCCCTACCCCCCCCCCCCCCCCCCCCCCCCCCCACAGGGGAAAAAATAAATAAATAAATAAAAAAATCTGATTTTGGTTTTTGTTGGAGGGAGGTGGTGCAGTAGCATCAGTCATTTCTTTTGTGCAAAACTGCAGCACCTCAGATCTATGAAGGACTCTCTTTTGACTCAGTGTAACCAGTAATAAAAGCCCCCCCCCCCCCCCCGCCTTCATGCAGGGGGCACAGGTTCAAATCCCGGCTTGTGGCTTTATACTGTGGATATTCTGACCAGTCTCCTTGAAAACTGGTTTAGTTGAATGCAGTAACGGGACTCTTATTACACTTAGATTAGGTCATCAGCGAGCCAGCCAACAGATTAACCTACACACAGTTATGTTTCAATGACTTTAAATCACCCTAATTAAAGAATGCACAAGGCATACTTAAACATTAACATGTGAGATCACGGTCTTTTCAGATGAAAGTAGGAAAAGTGTAGTTCTACAAAAATGAGATGGTGCAGAGGGGCTACACTACTGATGCATGAAGCCTTTTGTATTCTTCTTATTCCACTCATGAGGGGGATTGTGATTCTTTGTATGCTCTTTGAAGGACAGTTTTGCATTCTCAAGATCGTTTTTGTTTTTTTTTGGAAGGAGCTGGGTTAGAGATGCCATCCGACCTCATTCTCCTGAACCCATAGTACAGCTGAACATCAAATGCACTTACAGTAATGAAGCAGCCCCTCTGGAGCATGAACCCTGCACCTGCTTCATCACTTTGAAGATGAAGAGTCCTTTCTTTACAGAGGTTTTTTTAAGACGGTTTTTAAATCGCAAATATTCTGCTGTGTTTTCAATAGTCTTTAAGGGGAAAACGGGACCAATCCAGCTGTGGGTCAACATGTACAGTAATCGCTGCTGAAAGCTCTGGCTGGATGCATCATACATGAGACTCTTCCACAGCCGCAGTCTGTAACTTGAAGACAATTTAATATACACCCTACCCCTTCCTAACCCTGACACGCCAGATGGTTTGTTAAACAGAACCATATGGTCCATAAGTCCTCTGTAGAAACCATTTGGAAAATTGCTTTATGAAGCATCTGTGCATCACCTTCTATTAAGAGAGCGCAACCAATCAGGTTGGTGAAGGACTGCTCGACTATTGTTGACCATTAACACAAACAATGCTTAGATATCATACTCGTGGGACTGATCTTGTGTGTTTTGGGCTATAAATGGACAACTTGGAGTCCAAGACCAGTTCTGTAGTAATGCTTACTTTGGGGAAAAAGAAAGACCCACCTAACAAGACGAACTTTGTTCTTTGTGAAACAGAAGTACCAGTGCATGTAGCTCTATCCAACTTATACTTTGCACAAAATTAGCTTTCCAAAATAATTTTAACACGTTGTTAAACGATGAACAACCACCAGAAGGCATGTCTTGTTTCTGTTATTTTTGTTTTACACCATGTTTCTCCGCTGTGCAGCCACGAACCACGCAGTACTGACATCTCAAGCAGAAACTGGAATGAAATAATTTAAGGCGGTAAATTTAGCTGTGATATTTCAATATTTTACAGACAGAAATATGATTAAACATACAAGGCTCCCATATCACTAATTGTTTGTTTCAGTTACGCAGCCATGCACAGGTAGCATTAATTTACCTCTGAGAACCCTCTTTTGTTTTTAATTTTTCATCACAGAAAACAGGATTCCTAGTAAAGTTACAGCAGACAAGAGAACTGCAAGTTTAAATATTTTACTCGTTTACCGGCTTGAATGAGCCAGTGCAGCAGTTGCATTTTAGACTCAAACGTACATTGTGTGCAGGGATTTCTACACTGATTTTCTCTAGACCGATGCGACATCAAAGTTGACGCTGTATTTGAAAATGGACAAATGCACTTGCATATGACAGCCATGCATACACTGTCATCACCCAAGAATTTTTGTGAGCTTTTGTTCCCTGTAGTGCTATGCCTCTGCAATCCCCAGAGAGAGCCAAGAAGGGCTGTTTTAGGATGATGTCATCACAATGAAGCATGACAGAGGCATTTGTCAGGTGGCAAGGTTTTGGCTTCAGGGGAAGAACGAACACACACACTTTGAGGTTCTGCCCTCAGCTAATGGTAAGACCATTTCAACATCCCTCAGAGTCAGAGCCGCCTCCTTTCTGGTACAAAAACATTTTCTTTTTTTTCTGCTTTGCTTCTGGTCTGAGAGGCAATCCCTAAATAAAACCTTTAAAAACAAACCTGGATGAGCCTCTCACACGTCCATGTGCAACTCTGTCACATAAAACTATGCACAGCACGGAGAGCTGGGAGTCACCGCAGGCTGCACTCAAAGACACCTGGCAGCAGCACCTCATCGCAGCCGGAGCCGCAAAGCTGCACACCCAGCCATCATTTACAGACTCGTCAGGTACTCCAGTGCTGTCATACACTCAGGCTCAATTAATAACCAATATAACCAGAGATGCCAAAGTGCAACCGGAATGATTACAAATCCCAAATATGTGACTATGTTTATTTTCTCTCATGCTGTCATGAAACTTTTTTCTATTTAGGCATGATGTATTTATTTCTATATGCAATAAAACTGCCTCTCCAAACAGTCTCCAAACATCCAAAAAAAAAGAGCATTTTAGAGTTGGTCTGCATTTTTGATTGGAGGGTTGATTGCAGAATCAACAATTGTGATTTAAACTTTGTCGTGGCTCTAAAGCCCAAGTTATGCTTCTCTTTCGAATCAGCGGTGTTGTGACGCAGAGCCTGTTTGTCGATGCAAACCGCCCTCTGCAGACCTCTGTGTAGCCTAAAGTGCACTTTCAAAGTTTTCTGACTACATGTCACGTAAATAACCACAAGCATCATGACCGGTAGATTTGTTCTTTTTTGAATTTCCCACCACTACCCCTTTTTCTGTCATTTTCAGACCGGGTGGAATGATAGTTTGCTGCAATGTCTGTAAAAGAGTCAACATTTATCAGCTCCAACTCGAGTAAAACGCTTTATTTGCTCCATTGCTACGTGAGCAAAAGAAAACCTGGCACTGCTGGCGACAAAGCTGCAGAAAAAGAGATTCCAGTGATGCAAACAACAACACAGAAGTATAGCAGCATTGCATTAACGCTCGACGGGTGATGCCTCTGGCGTGCATTCGCCATACCATCAACACCCAATCAAATGTCTTCTGTTCACCACACAAATGTGCTGCATATTTAGAAACTAGGATTCAATCAACTAGCCCCAGCTGTACAGCCACGTTTTGACGGGCTGACAGTCATGCTGAAGAGTCAAAAGTTGACAATTTCCCAACTTTGATGGGAACAACACTCCCCCATGTGATGCACGGAAACCACAGCTCGGGTCAGCAATGCTTGATGTCAACAGACAAGGACGCTCCGGGCTTTTCCATACATATGAGCGCACAGGAAGAAGGTTTGAAGATTGATACCTGTCCCTTCATGTGTTGTCAGAAAACTAACCCCCACCCTGCCCACCACCACCCCAGCAAAAACCTCGCTACTTAGAGCTGCAGTATCAAGCCTGTATTCTCAGTACCAGTCCTGAACAAATGGGAGAGAACATAAATCCAACGCCAAATCAATATCCAGAACACTATGATCTGCTGTGGCAATCTCCAACGGGGAGAAGCTGAAAGAGAATAAAAAGATTAACAAACATTTATGAAATTAAACAAAAGAATATACAATGATCCAGTTAATGTTACAAACTCATCATGACTTCCCTTAAAATAGATTTCCACGTGATAATGTTCAAAGTCTTGTTCTAACTTACCAGGTCACAAGTGCCACAACCATCTGCAGAAGATGAACATACTGTCCGTACAAAAGAACCACCTCTTAGAAGGTGTTTTACGTTTCATATGTACTTTGTGTTTTAGCATGAGACTAGGCTGAGACTGACTTTCTTCTCCTGTAATGAGGGAACAACAGCCAGCTGCATGTGAACCATAACACATATTGTTCTCAGCTACTCATTAATACAAATGATGTGACATGATGAGCTCCCCACGGTGTCACTCAGGCTGGCTGCATAAATTAAAGCCTGACTTCTGTGAAATAGGAGAACTGAACTGAGATAAGGGGGTTCGACCCAACCCAAAATATCATCCGCCGCCTTGTACAACATTATTTTAGTCCAGCTTTACAGCAATCTTTCTTGGTACGGTCCACCTTCCTGCACTGGTGTAGGAAAACTTCAAAGTGCATTAATACTGACCTCTGAGCTCGCCATGAGGACGCACGACAGATCTCTAAAAACTGAATGCACTAATTTTTCTCTTCCACAATCATGATTTAAACATAAAACGACCACGAACATGTTTCTGTATGAGAACGGAGTTGATTATTTATGCATCCTGGCTCTGTCTGTTGAGGGAGAGCTCATCAAAAATGTCTCTGTAATTAATCTAATAGCTAAAACATAATTTTACTGGACAGTACATTAAGTCGTTCCTTATTTAATTTTTTTCAAAAACTGATTTAAGCAGTGACTAGGCTCCTAGTTATCATTCAGAGGGATATTATTCATCATTTTAAATCATTAAAGCTCTCGGATGAATATAGATTAGGAGACATCTCTGAAACTGCACTCAAATAACGCCATTACTGAGAGGAATGTAGTATACCGAGGAAAAGCGTGTACACACACACACACACACACACACTCTATATGGCCAAAAGTATTCGCACACCTGCCTCGACTCGCATACGAACTTAACATCCCATTAACCGTGGTTCTATAGAAAACAATTTGTGGATACAAAAGACAGTCCTGTCAAAACATTTCTGCAGTGCAGCACTTCTTTCCGTGTGTGTCACAGTTCCCTCTTCATATTTTTACTAATGCATTAAACATCATTAGCACTCAGAGGTGTTTAAATAAGCTTTGCCCATGGCATACAGTGAAATTAGACAAATATCCACAATCCGCTCCAGAGGGTATTATTTCTTTTGTTCTTTAATTATTCTCGTTTTTACCCCCATTTTTGTGGAGTTTACATCATTTGCTTACCCCCCGCTGTTTCAGTTTAAAATGTAATGGTACTAAAGAAAAAAAGAAAATGTTTCATCTTTTCCTTTCAAAGCTAAGATAACTCATAGGATGTGCTCAGAACTATGTTTTATTAACATCTTTTTATAAAGTCCTAGTGGACTGTATCTGAACACAGTTTACCACTTGTGCTTTAATCTTTTCATATATAAGATTTACATTAAATCTGTGCAAAATAATTCAAATATGACTTCTAGGAAAGCTTTAATGGCTTTAATGGCATCCTCTAAAATAATCTGACAAAAGCTAAACCCCGACTCAAGTCCTCATTTTTAAATAAGAAAACTTGTGTCATCATCAGTTCTTGTTTTTGGTAAAACCAACTTCAAATGGTTTGAGGTATTAGACAGCTTCAAGTCTTTCAAAAAATAAAAAAGACTTTGGAGATTATGTAGCCTGTTGCATCAAGTGCTGTGAAAAGTAATTTTTTGCAAAAGGTAACAAATACTTTGTCTTTTCGTCTTTACTTGGAGGGTTTTTATGAGTTGACAACATATGAGTTGATGGCTGTGGGCTGCACTTCTTCATGCTGCCCTAAAACGTATTAACAGAACAGTGTCGGTGTGCCTTGGCATTGATTTTTGAGATTCTGTGTAAATAAAAAAAAATGTTTTGATTAACGCAGGCGACAAGCACTGAGAGTCTAAAATCCCTAAAGAAATTAAATTGAGTTATGATCTGTTGGCTGAGAAGGCCACTGGATAAGATACACAGTTGAGTTTATGACTCCTTATGCTTAATAAAAGAGACCAATGGCTGCCTTGAAGACAAAAGTACTTTCATAGAAATGGAGGATGAATGTTGTTTAAAAATAAAGACTTTTGCTTTGATGATTTTTGTCTTTAAAAAAAAAAGTAATCCAAACCCATTCCAGCAAAAGAGCAACCGTGTTCTGATGCGCTGCCGTCTGTCGCTTTAAGGAATAAAACAGAACTCTCAGCTCTTAAAGGTCCCATATGCAATTCAAGCAATCTTAATTCCCAGCACCACAAAAGCACCATTTAGTGTCAATTACATCTCCGAGTGTGTGTGCTGCAGTGAGCACTGTTTGGCCAACCCTCCCCGATGCTCTTCGCTCACTGCCGTCACCAGCTACTGTCCTAAACCAATCAGACACGCTCCCGTCAGTGCGACAGAGACAGTTGGAGGATTGTTTTTGTTTTTTAACCTAAAGGTCGGGGCAGGACTGAGCCCAGTGGGGATAAATGCATAAGCTGGGATGATCTGAGTTTCAAGGGTTTGAGTTTGGAAGACCAATCCGCAGATCAAATTAATACTTACTGTAAACAGAAAGTCATTTTCAAAAGAAAAAGATCTCATAGACCTAATAGAACCATGTTCCTAGTAGAGCTCTCTGTTCTCAGAGTGCAGGTTTACTAGTAGTTCCTAGAGGATCCAAATGTTGATTTGGAAGACGGGATTCAGTTATCAGGAATCATCACTCTGGAACCAACTTCCAATCTGGGTGAAGGAGGCTGACACCACCTCCACCTTTAAAACTAAACTTTAAACGTTTCTGTTTAGTAAAACATATAGTTAGTATAAACTTTAGTGTGTTAGGACCAGTAGTCGTACTACTCAAATTTTAGCTCCTAGTTTGTTTATGTATTGGTTTTAAAATTCTTTTATTTATTTTTAAAATATCTTAAAGTATCTGACCTGCTTCAGCCGTGCCCTCGCGCTCCCTCATGTTGGCAGATCAGTTACTAGTCGTCTCCAAGACTAAGAGGAAGCTTAGAGGTGACCGAAGCTGTTGTCTTTAAAGTACTTTATAAATAAAATTTAGTTGAGTTGAGTGAGTAGAAATGATGGTGAGAAAAGTAAAGTAACTGACAAAACGTATTGCACTCATACAGAGATTTTAATTTCTTGGTTCCAGATTCTGTTTTGATTCTTGGACTTTGACGATTAGATGAGAAAATGATGATAATGGTGATTAGAAAAGCATCATGTGCACCCATTAAATACCTGGCTTATCTATGGTAGAAAAGAATGGCGTTGTGGCTGACAGAGAGAGAGAAGATAAGTCAAAGTATTTAGAGCCAGACAAAGACTGAAATGACAGAATTATCCTTTTAAGATTTCCAGATATATTTGTCAGATACATAACTGTTCCCGAGTCTTTATTCTGACATGAAACTCGAGTATTCACAAAAGAGTACTTTGTTGGCATAAAGCTTCCCAGAAAGGCTTTTATTTTCTGACTTGAAGAAAGAAGGAAGAAAGGAGCATATTCTGCATTTCACTGTACTACATACCAGGCCGTCTTTATCTTAGTTGTTATAACAGAGGAGGAAAAAAGGAAAAACCATGAGGATGAGGGTTCATATTCACTTTGCCTTCAGCCTTCACATGTTGGGTACAAATAGGAACAGACTGGGTGTTTGTTCCAAGAAGAAAATTGCCTTAAACTATACAACAAAACGTAACTCCTTCAATCTGGCATTTCAGAACACGCAGCCAAATGTGATTATTTGCAACGACATCATTGTTGAATGTTGATTAGTTCAATGACGAGTACTAGCTAGCAGATTGTATTGATCTTTGTTTTTTCTCTTACCCGCTTCTCTCTGCCTCTTACCCTCTTCGTATTTATTTACTGTGAAACCCCAGCAGCTCTGTTACTTCAGGTCAAGGCAATGTTCTGGGAAATGGAGATTTACTCTGAGCAATTAGAGAAGTGAAATTCCCTGGCAATCATTATTATCCTGCTCTCAGTCTTGTTCTGGGGATAGGCCAGTGAAATATGAATGTACATCCAATATTTAACATAGGAACATCAAAGTGGGCCATGGCCTCAGTGCAGGGGGAAAAGGAGAGAGAATGAGGCAACTTTACCCAGCAGGATGAGCCAAGATGACTTATGTGGGCACCAAAAGTTTGCAATTTCCTTCACATTTACAGTCACTGTGTTGGTTGTAAAACACTTTTATTTCCCCATCTGCATTTTGCATGTTGCTACACTGCGTGCATGTAATACTGCATGGTATATTGTTGTGAATTTGTACTGCCAACAATGGCTAGCAGTCAAAACATCTTTTAAAATGTAACCTCATTTCAAAGATGAACTATCTGACATCAGAAATTGTAAGGATGAAGTTAATGTTGGCCCTGAGAACGTCTGCATATATATTTTGGTTTTCCTACCCTGATGCAGATTCTCAAGACTCGAGGTGTAAGCACGGTTTTGGTCACTTAGGAAACGTGAGGCCTTCAGTTCCCCAGAAGAAGAATTTCAAACTATTGATGTGTGTTTTGTTTTTAGTAGAAACTCTGACATACTGAACAAGGAGGGCACTTGGAGAGTGCTGTGTTCAGCCAAGTGTAATAGTAAGTAATATAGGGCAACACCAACATTTAAGGTTCTCCACCTCCGTACCAGATTTTCATAAATGGTAGTTTTTGTGCAATTATGCTGATAGAAAGGAAAACAAGTGTATACAAAACAACGCCTGTATAGCCTGTCGCCTGTCGAAAAAAAGAGAAAAAAAACACACCATTGAAGTCGACTAACCAGACAAACACACTGGATGTTCAAGCTGATAAAAATAAAACACTGAAAAATGCTGTGACAGATTTGATGGATTTTCCTCTTTTACATGTTTTACCATTTTACAGTGCAGTGTTTGACTCTCTGACTCAGTAATGCGATACAATAAAATTATAGTTCTGCTCATTGTGAATGCTGCATTCTGGCATGGGACATAAATTTGAGACATGGACAATTGTGGATCAAGTTCCACCTTCGCTCTGACATCAATCTTTCCCTTTTGAACATCATCATTTCACATGTGTGTGGAAGAGGCCTTGAACACAACATATGTGTGGCGTTTATCTATGCATGATAAATATGTACCACATTATCATTATTAATTCATCTTGCATAAACTAGAAATTGAAAACAGAGGGCTTTATTTGACCATAACAACTCAAATTAACCCAGAAAGCATCACATTTCCTTTGTTGTTCCACTGATTGTCCACGATGATGTACGTATAAGCAGCAATCGTGCCCCAGCACCATTGCAAATGGAATAATGCGAGTGCACTCCGGCATGGTAATTGGGAGTGAGGGTCAGTCATGTGTGGGCAGTGTATGGTAAAGGTTGGCTCGTGCAAACGTGGCTTAAATTAAGCTGAGCATTACTAAAAACAATACTTTGGGAATTCAAAAAAAAAAAAAAAAAAAATCCTGAGACAAGCCATTTCTGCTGTAAGAGACACTAAATTACATTTACTTGAAAATATACAGTGAGTAAACTTCATTTTGTCAAAATCTAGCCTGCAGCCCCGTCACTGCTCCCTTCTGCATGTTTACCCGTCTCTTCACTCAGAGTGACCGATATCCGTCAAGACGTCTTTGTTTTGGCAATTTTAGAACAAGTCAGTTAGATATGAAAGCATATTTGACTTAATATAACAAAAGTAGTACGACTTAGACTAGAACACAACTTTTGCATGAAGCATATTTACAGTAATATATTTTTTTCAATAATAATAAAAAGCTCTTGCAGCTCAATAAAATGTGAATCACATGTTCTTTCCTTCCCTGCCAGTTTAATCTCTTTAGCTCTGTCAACTGCTTACCCAGTGAAACAGATCATTTGTCTCCAGCATGTAAGCAACATGCAGGGCACACTATCTGCCCATAGCTGTGTAAGCTTGCATAGTCATCCATGACAGGTACCCCATGCTGTTTGCCCAGGAAGATGAAATTACCCAGACAGGCGAGGAGCGCTACAAATAGTTGAGCAGGCAAGTTGTAGGAGTATTTACATAAAAACCATGCTGCCAACACTGCAGCAGCCTCTCTGTGGTACAGATTATCTTAATCTCATGTCAGGACTGTGCTGACAAATGTCAACTCCAACAGTGAATTCTGAGAGTTTGTTTTTTGTTGGTTTTTTTGGTTTTTTTAAGTGTATCTGACAATTATGTGTTAACACCTTTTAGTCAAGGGTAAAATGAATTCTCAGAAAAATAAATACAAATGTTTGTGGGGCTTTGTGTCCTCGTGAATCCGTCTACGTATATTTTAGTCACTGAAGATACAGAATCCCGTTTCCTCAATTTACATTTAGATTTCCACATCTAGAATCCAGTCATGGCCGTTTCCTTTGTGAGGGCGCCCCGAGTCTGGACAGTGAATAATGAAATCCTGACCAGGTAATGAAACAACATTTCCTCCGTGGCCTGTTGCTAGTTGTCCACTATAATTCTCTTCCCAGAGGTCTTTTTGTTCTTTTTAGCCTTTGTTTTTTTCCCCTTTTACATGTAAATCATCCCTCAGTAACAATGTTCTTTATTCTGAATCTCTTCTCAAGTTTGCTTCCATTTCTTCTTTATTCTTCCACACTTTAAACCATCTTGATTTACTCCAAATACTTTAACTAAAACATTCTTGGTGTATCCTTTGTGTCCTACATTACTCAGCTCTTTTCACGACAAAATTTAACTCCATTACTTTTTTCTCCCCCCATCTTTGCCTTCACCTTGCTTTACAGCTCTCTGCAGAAAAAAATATCTCCTCTCCCAGGTGTCCTTTCCCATCCGTGATTTCTGCTTGCCTTTTACAAACCTCCAGGACATCGAAAGCCAGCCATTTATCACAGCTGCAGAGCCACACCACGTGACTCAAAAGTATAGAGGCAATCATAAATCTGCAACGCATGGGGGGCATGTTTCACTCTGTGCAGGAAAGAATCAGGAAACATTGAGCTCCATGTTTGAAACGACAGTACTGCAGATGGTATTAAGAGTTTGGCCTAAATCCAGAGGTAATTAATAGAGAGCACTTTTAAAGAAAGCATGAGCACAAGTAATCCTCGGCATCCACAGTAAATAAAAACAAATTAAGAAACATACGATGCACTGATAGTAAAAGTACATTGTTTAAGTTATGTTAGGGTACTTTCTCTGGGAAACTTTCCTGTATGATCATCATCAAGTTTAAAGCAAAATATAGCCAAAAGAAAGTCGTATCCAGCAGCTCAAATTAAGAGATTCAATTTAGCATAAATTTGACAAACTGGTGTAAATGTACTGCATCAAAACACTGGTCCATATTAGGTGCAAAAAAGGGGGCGGAGCCAAGTGTGATGGGAAGAAAAACATTAAAAATCATGTATTTTCCCCAAATCACGTCATTTTAATCTGTCCAGCAGTTTTAATGCCTAAGCAGTCAGCAAAATTAAAACATTGAAAATAGTAAAATTAAAAGTGTAGAAGTAATGGGGCTAAAACAGCTGAAATGAGTTTCTCACACAGAGTTCTCTTGCCGTTTCTAAGATGGGGTTTAGTTATCCAAACGAGACTCAGAGTGAAGTTGATGCTCCTGCACAGAGAGGAGCCAGCTGACGCAAGGTTTGGGCATCTGGTACAGATGCCCCCCCGGGACCAGTAGTTGGCCGCTGGGGAACACACTTTGGTGTTCCTCCAGAAGAGCTGGTGGCTGGAAGAGGGAGGTCTGGACTTTCCTGCTCCGGATGCTTCCCCCTCAACCCCGCCACCCACCCTCACCCAGAACACAACTCGTCACCGTTTTCATAGTTGTAGGATTGTTAGCAAGTAGCCACATTTGAATCTGCACACCCCAACAACAACTAAAACATTGTGTATTTTTCCTTTCTATTACACCTCATGTATTAGTCATAGAACAGAAATGTCTTTCAGGCAACATTAAAACCAATATTATGCTTAGAAACTGAGTCTTGGCATGCATACAGATGCTGCTATGACATAAACACACCAAACTGCTACCTGTCATGGCACCAGCATTCATTGATACAACTTCATCAAGCAGGGCAATAGACATAAAACAAAAACAAAAACAAAACAAAAACAAAAAAACAAAAAAAAAGAAACTGTTCAGGAACATCCCCAAACATGGCAGAAGCCATTAGGAGCCACCCTGGCCTCCTCTCCACACTCCCCAGATCCCAATCCAGTCAGTCACCTGCAGCAGAACAATCCTGATCCAGAGAACACTTGTACAACAGCCCTGCAAGATCCAGATGTACGCTGTCAGCATACTAGTGTCGGACGACGTGGGGTCTCCCAGAAGTCCCTGAAGGCTTGAAGGATAAGAGCCGATTTGATCATCAAGTACCATTATCCTGATTCTGTATTTCTGTTACTGCCTGGATTATTGTCACACTGCTACATTTTACAGTGACGTGAAAAGATATACACACTTTCGATTCTGAACGTTTTATAACCACAAAAGAGAAACAAAAAAAAAAAATCTGGTCTGAACTTGGTAAAGGACCTGGTGGGAAATCCACCCCTAAGAGATTTGCAACCTCAACATTTCCTACTTTGTAATTCCATTATTCTACATAGAGATAAATTATAATTAGTTTGTAAATAGCTTTATTACTCGTCCCTGATTGGTAAAACAACAGCAATTACAGATCTTTGCAAAAAAATTTCTGCACTGAGAGGTGATCACGCTTGCTGATGATCAATTAAACAAATGCATTCAATTAGCAACATTGGTAAAAAAAATTTTTACACTGTTGATACATTGTGTTATTTTTGCAACATATTTTCCCCACATATATATATATAATTCCTACATAAATAATTTATAAATATTCCAGTAGAATTCCACCATTTACCATGAGAGAGCAACATCGCTTGACCTTCTCACACAAAGAAACTAGCAGCGTTGTTACCAAGACGGAGTCTGCATTTAACATAACCAAAACCTTGATCTTTTTCTTAGCTGTAGCTAAAACAACAGAAAATAACCATCCCATGTGTGATTTTAGATCCAATGTACCGGGCAAAACCCAGCAAATTTTCCGAAGCTGTTTGAGTACCATCTCCAGGTTCTGAACCACATTTCATATTTTGAGTGCATTTTACTTTTGCATTACCTCAGCTTCACGTTGGTGGAAAAGAAAAGAAAATTAAAAAAAAGAGAGGGAGATACCAGGAACACAACAGCGGACCTGTGGGAGGAAAACTATCGGTTCTATCTGCACACTTCACTTCGTGTCAGTTAACTACTCCTCCTGAGTACTTAAGCGTGAGTGAGAGCTCTCACGTATTATGGAAAGAACTTGAACGAGAATCAGCAGCTGTATGCAAACCGCTAGATTATAAAAATGATAATTATGTTAGAGGTGGGACCAGAATATGGAGTGAGGGCTGGGGATCATTTACCCATGTGACTAGTTAGAATGCTGCGACAGTCTTAGAGATGAAAGTCGCATGTACACATCATTCAGTGGCTCATTCATTTAATGAAGCATCCGGTTCCATCAGGTTTGCAGACACTGAACAATGAAGATGTCAAGAGTAAATGGTTGCTTCTTCCATTAACAGTATGTGTTTCTGCTTTTGCTAATTTACATAAAAACACCCAAATATGTGGCTCAAGATCAAGTTTTGAGTCTGTCAAAAATCAGCTCATGATTAACAATTGGCACCTTTCTCAGCACGGATACGTTTGCCAACTGTTGGTGTATTTGCTTGCCTTGGCTATGCACACAGTTTAGCAGAGAGGGGTCTTCAGATGGTGGGTTGCAGCGGAAACGAGCCAATCAGGTGCCAGAGGCTGCTCAGTGTGATGCAAAGCTTTGCTGATTGTTTGAGCTCACAGGAGTAGCAAATTGAAGGTGACTGGAAAAAGGTTTTAGGAGAGGAAAGTTGTGTTTTCCTCAATTTAAGCATTTCAGTGTTTCACAAATACATTTTCCGGTTATACATTTGACAGTCACAGTTTTCTGTAGGGTCTCAGTCGTCAGACCACGCAGAGATTTACAATGTTGTGCTGTCTTTTGTAAAAGTTATGATTTTATTTTATATTGAAGGAAACTATGTGCATGACAGACCACGATTCCAGACTGACTTGATTTATTCTGGTTTCAACGCTGCAGTCCCTGAATTGTTTTGAAATGCAGGCTGTCAGCAGTAAAATAAATACATATAAAATCTTTAAAAAAAAAAACACACAAACAAAAGCTGGTTATTGATACTGTGGCTTTTTCCACTCTTACTTTCTCTCAAATGCATGTTAGATTAATTAGATGATCATTTATAATACTGCGTTGTACACACAATGCGGATTAATATTCTCTGCCTGCATCAGCTTCGAGGTTCCTGTCCCACCAACAGCTGGAGAAACTGTAGGGGGATCCAAGTCCAACAAAATTGAAAAAATACTACTAAAATATGTTTAAAATAAAATTACACTTTCCACAGACAGCTTTTCATAATGCCAGTCATTTGTTGAATGAATGGGAACAAAAAAGCTGAATAAATACTTAACAGCTCGTTACTTTAATTCACCCATTGTTTAAATGGCTTCATCTCAGTCACCCCACTTCCTCTTTTCTGTCATTTTGATCTTCCTCCTCTTGCTTTTATGAAAGATTGGAGGAATTAAATAAGAGGTTCAGGTTAAGCATGGCCCCGAGAATCTTTAAATTTAATAGGAGGAGGTTGTGATGAGTGGAAGGAAGGAACAGATAATATTAAAGATAGAGGGATGTTCAGCTGTGGACAGTCTGGTAGGTGTAGGGGAATAAAAGAATTACATATGTGACAAATAGCACTCAAATGACACAGAACAGTGGAAAAACAAGTCTGCAACAGGAACTTTGTATTGGAAGTACTTTTAAAAAGGGTTCATTATCCTTTACACTCGGGCAAAACCATTAGTAAGAAACAGGGGGTTATGGAATAAAGTCTAAAGGCACACTTGAAATCACAGAAACACGGGGGGGGGGGGCACTTTGAAACAGGCAGTTGATGCAAGAAAACAGATGATGCAACTGAAGGAATTTTCTATGAAAAAGTCACAAATTCAGCAAGCCAATTTCATCCTGCTGGAAAACTGTGCAGAGCTTCAGTTAGAAGGGCTTTCTGCTAAGGGTAGCAACATTAATTTGAATATGCTTTTTTAATGTTTCATGTTCATTTCAAATGAAATAAAGCAAACATTTTCTTACTGTTCCAATGCACCACCTTTATTTGTATGAACCATTTTAACAAAGTTCACATGTAGTCTTGTTCAGGTAAAAAAAAAAAAAAAATCTAATTTCTAAGCAGTTTTTTTTTTTGTTGTTTTTTACTTTAAGGATCTACGGCAATAAAAGATACATCTGGGCAAAAAGAAATTAACAAAGACATCAAGAAGAAAAAGGCAGAGGCATGAGTAACAAACAATTCTTAAGTGACAGGAGATGAAGGTTGAGAATAGACATGAAATAATAGTGAAAAAAGAAAGTAAAGAAAGGCATAATTAAAAAAGGGAAAAAAATCAGTACGTTTCAAAGAGAAAAGGATTTAAATGAGAAAGCAGAAAATTATGTGACTAAAAAGTTTGTGAAACCGAGCATGTGCAGTTGAACACAAATGGCTTTTCCACCAAAGTGTTTTCAGCACTGCTTCTGACCCTGAGAACAAACTATTCTTCACATTCTGACAGCTGACTGCAAACAAAGCACAAGTTTAGACAAAGAAAGAAAAGAAAAAGAAAACAAACTGGTCCTTCTCTGCCCCAGAACTGTAGGGCTAAATGTTACAGCAGAACCCCTCAGGTGGCGCTTGGAACAGCCTTAAAATGTCCAGGTAAAACATGTGAGACCACCTGAGTTAAGCTACTTCTGTATTGTTACTACAGAGATCAGAAAAAGTACCTCAGGTGGAGTGGTAACAGCTGGAAGCGAAAGACACCCAATTATGACGTGTCGGACTTGGTACTCAGCAACACACCTTTATGTCAGCTTTCTGGAGCACCAAACTCCAGCACAGGAGCCAACAGTGAATGACAGTTATCCGGAGCAGCAAAGATCCTGGCGAGATAAGTTGTAGCACTTAGTCATTGTGCTCGCTCCCCGGATAGCCAACATGTGCCCCTGAAATGTCCATCATCTACTACAGTTTTCAAAAACAACAGAACGCTATCTTTTCCAGTTACAGAAGTCTCTCAGCCCGTCAGTCTTGAGCTCACTGGTGGTCATCTCAGTAGCAGCAATAAGGACACACATATGGCAGTTTGTGTTCCCACTTCTGTTCACATGCTTCACCTGGCTGTAGTTGCACAAAAAGACCCATGGGGGGGGGACAGAATTTCTGTATGAAATCTGAAGGCTCAAAATTCTGAACAATTGTATCCCACTTGTGTAGACTACAGCAGACCACACAACTGAACCTGAAATCAAGAGTTAAATTAGTCTCATAACACTGTTGATTTGAAAAATGAAAAGTACACAATATTGCCAAGAGTATTCACTCACCCATCCAAATAATTGGGATGAGGTTCCAGGCCGATCACTTCCATGGCCACAGGTGTATAAAAATCAAGCACCTAGGCATGCAGACTGTTTTTACAACTATTTGTGACCCCTCAGTTCCTGTGAAAGGAACTCTGAATGCTTCAGCATACCAAGACATTTTGGACAATTCCATGCTCCCAACTTTGTAGGAACAGTTTGGAGCTGGTCCCTTCCTTTTCCAACATGATTGTGCACCAGTGGACAAAGCAGCTCCATAAAGACCTGGATGACAGAGTCTAGTGTGGATGAACTTGACTGGCCTGCACAGAGTCCTGACCTCAACCCGACAGAACACCTTTGGGATGAATTAGAGCGGAGACTGAGAACCGGGGCTTCTTGTCCAACATCAGTGTGACCTCACAAATGCGCTTCTGCAAGAATGGTCAAAGATTCCCATAAACACACTCCTAAACCTTGTGGACAGACTTCCCAGAAGAGTTGAAGCTGTTATAGCTGCAAAGGGCGGACCAACGTCATATTGAACCCTGTGGATTAAGAATGGGATGTCACTTAAGTTCATATGCAAGTCAAGGCAGGTGAGCCAATACTTTTGGCCATATAGTGTATAAAGTCATTTGGAGGTTACAAAAACAGCCAGAATACAAGCACACGTGCCTGAAAGAGTGAGATGAGTCAAGCTAAAATAAAATAAAAAAGGACATCATGGAGCAGAGTCACAGCTGTTATCTCCTGCTTCGCTCTGCGCGGCTCCGGCAGGGTTTAACAGCAGTAGACTGGAACACAGAAACATGCAGTTGCCTGGTGTTTTATATACCGCCGAGCGCACACATGCATGGATACACACTTCATCTTGATCCAATAACGCTTTCAGTTTTTCCTTCCTCTCTGGCTTCCTTCCAGCTGCATCTCTGCCTCCCTCATTGTTCTCCGCTGTTACATCTTCATCAGCGCTTGACAGTCTAGCTTTTTTTTTTTTTTTCTGTCAGTCATTCTTGTTCCATTTCCTTCAATCTCTCCCGTTTTTCTTAACTCATCTGCATTCTCATTTCCAGATTCCTTTTATGTTATCTGTGTTGAAGTGCTAGTGGGCAGGAGGATTTCTTGCTTCCATTATACCTAATGAAGCCATTAATTAAGCTAAATAAAGCTGATGTCTGCCCTCATACTAACAGCACTACAGTCCAAAGGAAACCTTTTGCATCATTTCTTGTAACAATTTATGCAACAAACAGCCTTTCAGTAATTACAGCGGTAGGATTTAAGGTCCAAACAATGCAGCACCAAAATCTGTTTTGAAGTCATCACATTGCAGAAAAATGTGTTAACCGCTCAGCTCAACATGAATTATTAGGAATAATTTCTGAATGAAATAAGAAAAGCCGTGTTTTCTGCTCTACGATGCAAGAGCTGTGTCCACGGAGGACTGGGACATCAAAACAGCAGACTTGAACTGCACCAGCCGGACAAGAACTCAAGATTTCACATCTGTGTCGTTCCACTAGAGCAAACAAAGCTCAAACATATGGCATTAATTCAAATGTATTGGGAATCAAAATCTGAGAATCAATACCCAGAATCTGTAGAAATCAAAATCTCCATGAAGCACGTTTCTGGGGGGTCTGACGTTGATGAAAGGTGCTTCTAGATCTCAGTTACGTTCTGCCTCCCAGCGCTGACTTTATCAGGTCATGGAGAACCAGCAAGCGCAGTTAAGCTGTTAACGTCCGTCCCTTCTTTATCCTATATGATAAAGTTGTTAATGACATAAGGCACTGAGTCATTAGTAGCCAATGAGCTACTGGATCTCGGCTATGTCCCGCCTCCCTGCTGTAGATTGAAGTGCCACTGATTTAACACTCATTTCAGAATTGCAAGCACAAAAAGAAAAAGCATAACTTAGAGCGACGGTTCAAAAACGGAGAAGGTTTTAGAGATTTTCATTTCTTGGTTACAGATTCCGGGTTTTAGTTCTCAGAGTTTAGAATTTGATTTTTAAAATACATTTGATACTGAACCAACGCCATACAAAGAGCAGAAACATGGGCATCTTCAGACTTTGGCATAAATTTCCCAACATTTTCAAATTGATTGCACTCACACGGCAGACAAGTCTTCTCATAACTTATCTGAACTGAAACACCATTGCAGCTGTGTCCATCAGTTTTCTCCACTTAAAGAACCAGGTGAAACTGAGGTGGGCCTCAGTGAAGATCATCTCTCCATCGCAACTCTTTACAAAATAACCACAACCCCAGTCTTTGCTGTATTCTTCGTAGGTGTGCATACCTAAAAAGCTCTGCGGTGTAAAGTGCACGACTCCACCAAGTTCACGCCCACAGTCCTTCAACCAAAGCAGCACGAGACTCACAACTTGACATACATTTGCTTAGCTGGTATGTAGCTCCACCAACTTCTAAATTGCTGTGTTTCAACTTCATTTTTCAAAAGGAATCAAATCTTTAACATTATTACCTCTGTCAAATTAATTCAGCAGCACAAGCTTGTACAAATTGTCCAGGGAAGATGTATTTCCATGAGAGCGGAAGAACAACCTCAGTAGCTTGTAATCAGATGTACAACATGGTTGCCAGTCTTAAAACAGACACAATCAAAAATGTGGAAAGTGTTTCAATGCAAGCCTTTGAATTTGTTTAACTCCGGAGGAAAAACCAGAATAACTGCATGGTTATGCAGTAAAACGTTAGACTGGGTGCATTTGATTCAGGTACAGTTCTGACTCTTCAAACCTTTTTCACCATCCCTAAATATAAAAATGCTTTATTTTTAATATATTTTTATTTCTACTCAAATTATTTCTGGAAAACAAGCTTCTTGGTGTTGTTATTTTGCTGTTTTATCGTGCAAATATCAGGAACTGTTTCATGGTTTGGTTCTCAATTGCTTGGATAAGATATAAAAGATCTATTATTTTCCTCAAGACTCCAGACATTGGTTTAAAAAAATAAATAAATAAATAAAAAAGAAACACAATACAATACAAGCTTAGGAAGAGATATGACTAGTTTGTACTACTAACCGATCTGCGTAACGTTCACCTGTTTAGAACTGAACCTGAACTGGAAACGAAGCCTGCATTGGTGACTACCACTAGATGTTCAAATTGCTCTTCGGAGAATTCCTCCGAAACACAAGCTGGATTTTTTTTAGTTAAAAACAGCCCTCTGGATGGAAGGTGAAGCAGCTTCCAGAACCAAGACAAGGAAGTCTCCTCTTGCTTTGATTAAAGACTTTGAGAAAGTTGGAGAAACTTCACCAGCCCCGACTTTAAAATCCAACTTGGTTTGTGGAAAGTTGGGATCACTGCAGTTTATTGGCATGTCTGTTAACTTGTCCTATTTAATCATTTAAGATTAAAAAGCATCCCGATTCAACACTGCATATTCAAATTTCTAGAAGTTAATGGAGTTCCATAAACACTTAAAAAGAAAAACTATTTCTGATATTTGCCAGGTTTAATAGATTTAATAATTTTGTGACACTGCATTCAGGATTCTCAGGGGAGTAAGCATTTCTATTTCTGGCTGGCTTTTTAAAAAAAAAAAAGTGTGCACATTTTTGCAAAAAATAGTGAGCTGAACGCACATCCCAGGACTGGCAGCTCAGATGAGCAATAATGCATTAATGCCTGGATTTTAACCCCCCTGTCTAAAAACATTTACAGGCTGCCATTTTAACTGGCTGCTCCAAATATACCTGTCCTTATGACGCTAATGCCTGGTTTTATTCCTGCCTCAGATGACTGCCTTCACACAGCTGCAAAAATGTCAAACCCTCCCTCCCACCGTTTACTTGCCTTATGAGCATCTGTTGGCCACCAGTCATAAGCAATACTGCAGCCGCGCATGATGCCACCGCAGCAGCTGGCGTGTTAAGTGCAAACCAGAGTGCGGTAAGACTCTCAGAGGGCCTGTAGTGCCCTCTACGTGATACGGACTTCTCTGACATGGTATTTTAATGGTACTCCAGCAGCTGCAGCTGGAACTGTGACAGAGATCACCTGCAAAGATCACCTCAAGTTCACTAATGGCTGGATATCTCATATTCACGATGTGGCAACAAAAAAAACAAAAAAAAAATCTATTTTTCATGGGGACTTCAAGACATATTTGACGGACTTAACATTTTAAAAGGTACAAATGTTAAGAAGCGTTCATCTTCACTAGTTCTCTTAGCATTTTAACTGTTTGAATAAGGAGTGATTTAATTAAAACAAAAAAAAAAAATCTCATAAACGCACAAATCCCAAACTAAGAAATGTCTCTACAGGGGATATTTTAGCATTTTTCATAGCAGCTGTGAGTCAGTCAGAATTTTCTTCTTCACTTTATTTCAGGTAATTGTTGTGCTTGGTAAAACCTTAAACAGCTCTGAAATCAGCTCCTCAATGTCAGTGAGGTACAATGATCCATTCACAGAGTAAAATAGTAACCAAACTGCAGTCTTAATATTTCTGAACCTCTGAGATAAATAAAAATAATTGTTCGGCATTGCTGACTTGGCACAGCGAATAAGGCACCATATCAAGTAAATGACAAAATTAACTGCCAAAACTTAATGGGTTTAGGCAGCAGAGTTACTTTGTCAGCTCTGCAGAAAAAACGGTTTTGGCTTTCATAACCTTACATGCTGAAAATGAATGCAAACAGCCAGCCAGTGGATGGCAACGTGAAACGTCAAGTTGTCCTGGGATACAGTAGCGCCACCGGTAGGACAGTTTTGCAGAGAAACTGGGCACTTGATTCACCAACATTACATCATGTGTATCTGTACACACACACACACACACACACACACTTTTATTGGTCATTTTATTCCTGCCACTTCTCCCGCTTTCTTCATTTTTCACCGCTATACCTTTACCTTCTTAACCTCGTCCCCAATCTGTCATCCCTCACTCTTTCGGTATTACTTCATTTATTCCCCTCTTTTGTCACTCACACTTTTCTTCCTTCCTTCTTTTTATATCCATTGTTTTTCATCCCATATTTTTGCTTTTTTTGGCATAGAGATGAAACTATAATCGTTTCTCAACTCACCTGTAGAAACACGATGCCAGCTTCACTCAGAACTGGCAGATCTGAAAGAGTGAGTTGGAAGACGCTTCGGCCTCAGTTTTCCAGTATCATTTTCTCCACATGTCATCTGGCATGTTTTTATAACGTTCTCACTCCAGGGCCCAGCTGTTCCCTGCATGGGTGGTGACAACACGATTTGATATATTCATCGTATGCAGCTGAAGACCTGTCATTTTTCTTGTTGTGCTTTTACTGCAGCTTTGACTTTGCATAGACACCCTGCATTAACTAATTAGTTGCAATATTGGGTGACAGATTAGGTCATTGGCAAATTAAGGTTATTGACTACGCATGACCTGAACTTGTCATTGTTCAACTTCAAACTTTGTTCCAGGATAGAGTCAAAATGTGTTTTAGGGAATAACGTTTTAAACTGCAGCTGAGATACTCACATACTAATCAAAAAGGTCCAACTAGCCCACAAAATCCGAGAACAGACGTCTTCCCTGCCAACACTAATTTAGTTCACAGCTTCTTTTATGTAGTTTATTGTTAAGTGTTCATTAGGCTATCAGTCAAAGTGTCGCTGATTTTAACGTTCCAAGTTCTTCAGCAACATCAGTTGAAAAACAAAAGCACTAACTACACTACAACTTCAATAATGTACCAAACCTGAGACCACATCAAGCACAAAGCTCCTCAGCAGACCAGCAACAGGGTCCACTGGTCACTGGTGCAGCCAGTTACGGATGATTAACGCTGAACTCCTCCCACCAACCTAACGCTCCTCCACTCCCACTGCAAGGCAAGTGGAGGTAAAGACACACATAACATCAGTGATTTGTTAGTGTTCAATCAGGATACTGATTATCGGTTATTGGATTTAATTGTGGAAGGTGAAAACTGATTTCGCTTTTTTTATTTTATTAAACCATTCCATGTGTGGGACTAAATACAAACCAACAACATGCATTAGGCAAACTTTCCCTCACGGCTTTGCACAGTCAAACTAATGTAGTTGGTCACTTCGATGTTCAACAGTTTGATTTTAACTTGGTGGCATTGAGGTGGCACCGAATATCACATTACATTGAATTACACATAGCCGGTGCTTTTATCCAAAGCATCTTACAACTGAATATAGAGAACAAAGGGCCCAGAATCACAAATCAAATTAAAGCTACATGGAGAAGAAATAGAAGAAATGTTGGGGAATATTACCGGTGAAGTGGAGGCAGGTACATATGTGTGGATGGCAGTGAGACCTCAGGCAGGAGGCAGTTTGTTCAAGAAATAAACCTTTGTAAAATAGCTGCACTACGCTCACCAAACAGAGATGGCTTTGTGTCATCATCAGTGTCTGCTTTTCCAACAGCGAGTCGTGCCAGCTGTCCTTCTGCGACTACCTCCTCTACTGAGTCAGACCCGCATCCTCTTCAAACACCTCATTCCGCCTCCGTATCTTACAAGCGAAATGGTGATGCATAATGAAGTGGCATCAGTCCTGCCTTGAACAGAATGTAAAATGGGCTATTGTCTTTTTCAAACATGATTTCACCGGGTGAAATCATAAAGAGAAAAGGCCTTTATGGAATAAAAAATACACAAAAACGCCAGCAGGGCTGCACCGTGGTCAGCTTGTCACATACTATATGTCTTAGACTAGTAAATAAACTGTAATCTGCTTCTGAAACAAATTAAGTAATGACCATTAATGAACCGGAGAAATTCATGATCTTGTATGCATCTGTAGTTGTTTACAATTCAGTAAGAGCCACTGATGTTTTCCTAACAGCTTAGTTTGTGCTAACAACATCCAGTCTGAACTCAGACGAAATGTAAACTCACTTCTGCAGGAAAAATAACTGTATTTGCTCTCCTTAAAGTAACATTAAGATGGCTGCTCTTTAGGAGTCTGGCACTACTGTCATGTAAAGTGCCAACTAAAGAGAAAGCACTAGAAGCCAAACACTTCCCCTGTGGGCTGTGGAGGAGGCCTGGAAGCAGAGAAATTGGAAATGAAGGAGAAGAGACATAATAATACTGGCGTTAGAGCTTTGCTGGACTCAGGTCGGAGAGTAAGTAATTACAGCAAGAGAGAATGATCTCATTATTAAAAAAAAAAAGGCAATGAAAAGCCTCAGTCAGGTCTTATAATAGAAAAAAAAAGCTTATTGCTTGTTAAACACTGCAAAAGGTTTTAAGTAAAAAAAAAAAAAAAAAGATCAGAGTGTGAGATTAGTGACAGTGATGTAACGACAGTAATGATTCAAATTTACAGTCTATTTAATGCCTGGAAGGGCCGTCTGAGACTGGAAGCAGATTACAGAAACATTAACGTTTTCCCAGAGGCAATTTATCTTGCAGCAAAAGTTAAACATTGTGATTAAGTCAGCAGTCACATATGCAATCAGACCAATCTGGGATGGTACTGAATCACGCTGCGTAAACTCCGTTGTGATACATATTCTGAAATACCTTGTAATTAAGGATGGAAAGATAGGTAGAATGCTGAAAGCCAGCCTTAATGTGTAAAAGCTGAAAAGACGACTGTTCTCGTTTTTACAGCACCATATTGTGATGCTGTTGTGTCTCTGCACCGCGACCCTGCACAGGATAAAGCAGTTACAGCGAATGAATGGATGGACGATGTTCCAGTCTTTTATCTGCCACAGCAGGTCAGAGAGGGACTCCTCAGGCTTTATTCACCGTGACCCCAAGTAACCAAGTTACCTGAAAGGAGATGCTGGATCCCCACAGCACTGCCAGATCTCAGGAATGCTTTTTTGTTTTGTTTTTTGTGGCGAGAAAATGCTGCTTTAATCTCTCGGTGCCATGTCACCCCTTGAACCACAGAGAATCAAAAATCATTTGGAGGAAACAGAGAATAGCTGGCAGGGTGCAGGTTTGTTGCAGTGTTGATTTGGAGTGCAAGGTTAGACAAAATAAGTATCTTATCAATGTCATAACAGATATTAAGTGTGTTTTTTTTTTTTTTTGGGGGGGGGGGGGGGGGGGGGGGGGGTTATCTGTATTTAATTTGAATTTGTATAATTTGCATTGGTTAATGTTTCAAAACAGTAACTGTATTTTTTTTTTCATATATTACATATCTGACTTTTAAAACAGCACGAAAAGAGAAAAATCACAAGACAGCTGATATTGTTTTTGTACCAAATCCATTTTTTTCAACGCATCTTGATTCAGATTCAGGTCAAATTAGTGGTCAGGTCAGCCCCCTGCATCGTTCTCTGGGTCACAGTCCTCACTTTCCTTCCTGCATAATCCAGCAGATAAAAACAAAAGAAAAACACTGAAGACAGATGCTATGGAGCCAGTAAGTGGAATAACAATGAGGTGTAAGACGTCAGTATTGGGATGGCACCTCTGTCCAAGCCAGATGTTGTGGAAATTGAATCCCACTCTCAGGGGAAATAAAAGTGAGACTAGAAAATTCAACACTTGTCTTTTGTGCATTTTGTGCATGTGCAGGACCCAGACCTTATAAGGGAGCTCACTGACACCTCTGAGACCTCACAGTTATACAGATACAGTTATTTATATTGTGTGAACATATTGTACGATGCATTTTACAAGGATACAAGATTCAGCAAGGGATAAAGTTACAGCCACAATCTCAGGGACAATTAGTGACCTTGATGCTACATTTACAGATTAGACTTTATATAATATAATATGTGTCACCAAAAAGTACACATTTATCATTACAGCAAACATAATTTGTAAAAAAAAACAAAAAAAAAAAAAACAAACAAAAGTAAAACGAAGCAGAACAACAACTGAGTCACCTGCTCATTTTACACTCAGCTTGAGTTTTTTGTTTACACGCAGTTGTCAGCACTTAGAACTGCTAAACAGCTCTCAGGATGCAGACTAAAAGAAGCCGGTACGTCCAGAGCTTTGTTTTTTTATTGTCATAGTGGTTCTTTATTAGGCTGATCAATTAGACCCACTTCTAGAAAGATGTAGGGGCTGAAACTGATCTATAAGGCCTCACAATCCAAGAGGCAGCTCCCCAAGACCTTTAAGCTCCAATGGATGGTTGTTAGATATAACCTGCAAAGCAAATTTAAACAGGCTGACGGTGCGTCTAGATTTAGTGAATTATGTTAATCATGCTCCCCAGGCGCCGGAAAACTAGTGATGGGGTAAAAGCAGAGGGTTAATTTTGGTGTGTTTCAAAATACTGACAAATAAAGATTATATTATATTATCATCGTATAATATCATTGAACTGTTTCCGGGTGTGACCCATTTAACAAGGCTTTATCAAAGGTTTGAATGAGAAAGCTCCTTGCTGTGAGTCCCAGCACTTACAACCACATCACCATGTGAGATCTCTAAATCCAAAACACCACTGCAATATTTTGGGTTTTACGGTTGAAGCTGCTTTCCTGGAATGGTGCAAAATTGTTTGATTATTTTGTTCAAAGGAGTTGAGAAATGACTGGTATTTAATGAATGAAGTATTCGCTACAATAGGCATGAAATCACCTATATCACCTTATCACCTGTTGACATCAGGTTTTTATATTTGTTTTTGTTTTCTTTTGCCCTTTAGCAACTTTTTTATGGACGGTAATAAATGAAATTATGCTGATAAGATATATAAAATAAATAAAAACCATGAAACATGTTGAGTAAATAAAGCATGAAATGAAATATTACAGTTTTTATATATTATTTTATTTATTTTTTTTGAATTACTATCAATATTTTCCTTGTCATTCCACCTTATTCTGATTTGCGGGAGTAAATTCATCACCATGTAAATGCAGAATATATTTGTTCAGTTAACAAAAGTGACCCGAGCTGAGAGAGAGTGTAGTTTAACAACGTATGCCCAGGAGTGTCATTTAGACTTTATACACTATAAAAGTATGGCTCCATGGACTGTAATGTCAGCTGGTTGGTCCCCCACTTTGGTGCATAAGAAAATTTCCCAACAGCTACTGGATGGATGGCCATGAAAAGTGATACAGACATTTCTGCTCCACAGAGCACGAATCCTAATGATGCTTTCCATCCTGCTAATTTATGCTTCCTTCCATCATCGCCCCTCCATCTTCCTGCTGCAGCAGGGAAACCAGACTCCTGCCACCATCATGAAGGATGTCCCAATTCTTTAAAAGTGTCTTGTAGAGAGAGGAGCTTAGAGGGAGGATTCACAAGTGTGTTGTATGGAGAGATGTCTGTTTGCTTGCTTTCTGGATAGGAATACCCTTGAATCTGTAAGGTGAAATGACCAGGTTGTGAAGAATTATTATGTGTTGCTTATACTTTTATTGTTTTCCATTTCATGATAATCATCGTGTTGATGGCAATAGACTCCACACTCACTGTTATTAGTCCTTTAATGTGACTTTAGGCCTGGAAAGGATGTCAGCCTGAACATACCTGTCTTGCCCAGAGTTTGATTAGAATATTTATAGCTGTTAATTTTATTGCTCCCTGTTATTTAAGCAATGAAAAAATATGACTGTTTGTTTGGGTTACGGTGTATTTTCTCTTTCACAATATATGGTGCTGACATACATGCAGCCAACAGTACCAGGTGTTTCTGCTGCTGCTGTTCCTTATTTGTGCACAGTCAATTTTAGATGTTGTTCATCACAGTTGCTGTCTCTTCAAAATGATGCCAGCAGCAGTGAGAAAGTCCTTTACTCTGAATGCAATTCTTCCATACTGATGCCTCCTCCTATTATCTCTCTCTCTCTCTCTCTCTCTCTCTCTCCCTTCCTCCCTCTCTCTCTCTCTCCCTCCCTCTCTCATCCCTGAGGAGCAAAGACAGCAAACTGTAGCAATCACATTACCTTTCCTCTAGTGCCACCATGATGTCAATATTTAAAACTGTTGAATGCTTTGGTTTATGACCAAACACCTGCACAGCTAATGGAATTGCCATCAGCCTCAGCTGCACATTCGGCTGAGACTAATTTACTTCCTTGGCATACTAACAAGCTAGGCTAAAATGCTCAATATTTAAGCAAGTGAAAGTGGAACAAACTAAAAAAGGCCAAATGCAAAATAAGAGGACGTGCATATTCTCCCACATGAGCATACATGGCTACGCAGATGTGAAGAGTTATGATTGAAAGAGACTAAAAAGGGAAATTGATCATTATTTGTTTGTGCAAGCTGCATTTGCCATATATGAGCACTCGGGAGGCAAGGTTCTCCCTAGTGGGTCTTACTAAAAAGTCCTTCTCAAACTACACAAAAGGCTGCCAAATACCATCCTCTCTGAAGGGAGAAATATTTTATTTTAATTTTTGTGCATATATCAGTGATTAGTACAACTATTTGGTAAGAAGGGCAGCACGGTGGCTTAGTGGTTAGCACTGTTGCCTCCCAGCAAGAAGATTCCCGGTTCAATTCCCGGCCCGGTGGGACTTTCTGTGTGGAGTTTGCATGTTCTCCCCGTGCTTGCGTGGGTTCCCTCCCACAGTCCAAAAACATGCAGGGTAGGTTGAATGTTCATTCTAAATTCTCCCTAGGTGTGAATGTGATTGGTTGTTTGTCTTGTATGTGGCCCTGGATAGACTGGCAACCTGACCAGGGTGGACCCCTGCCTTTTGCCTACTATTAAGTACTAATTCTTCTTCTTAGTACTAAGGTACTAAGAACATTATTGTTTGTGTATTTGCGCCACTGTATTTAAAGAATATATGAAAATTTTGAATTTGACGACAGGAACATGCTAAAAGAGTCTGAGAGAGAGATGATTGCCACAGTTTTAAACTGTCTTTCCTTTTAATCAAAATTCATAGTGGTTTGGTAACAGAGGATCATTTTTTATTTTGTATTTCTTTAATAACCGCCCACGCACCAAAGTTGCGTTGGACAGTTATTTTTCTGATAGAAACAGTTTTTTTAGAGGGAGCTTTGCCATACCCCAAAACTCACAAAATGCTGGAAGCAAATCAGATCTGGAAAAAAATGTACATATGTCATCGATCATCAAATATGGTTTTGTCTTATTCTCATTTTATTGTTTTCTGGGAGTTGTCAACCATCATGTAGGTGCATTAGCACCACCTTCTGGAATAGCTTATCATTTTTAATAAGGTTGTCACTATAACCTCAAAAGCCATGAAGTTACAGCCCACCAGGTGTGGTTAATAAGCTTAATTAGAGCAGCTAAAGCATCAGTATAAAAATCATCTGGCATGACAAAACACATTTAGCACAAGGCTTTGGTTGCTCTTCTTGAAACATATTTAACTGTGTTTAGCTTGTTGTTTATTTACATTTAAACATGGTGTATCAGTGTGTTTTGAGGTGAGTTGTGGGGTTTGGGTTTATTTGTTGGGATACTTTAAGTTATTGACATTGTCCATGTGAACAGGGTTTTCTGGCTTTGCTTCCTGCTCTTGGGTTTCGGAGTCTGTATTCCCATTAAAAAAAGTGAGTAAATGTCTGGTTTTGGTTTGTGTGGGGCTTTTTTTTTTTTTTTTTTTTTTTTTTTAATATAAACTGGCTGGTGGATCATTGATTTTTAAATTGGCTGCAGTAATTAACTTAATAGTGACAGCTGTTCAAACTAAACAATTTTGTTTGCTTTGTTTCTGTGTTCAGGCCAAACTGGTACAGGAACCTACTTTGCTGGCGGCGCAGGATCTGGCTTTGGGGCTGGCGGCGCAGGATCTGGCTTTGGGGCTGGCGGCGCAGGATCTGGCTTTGGGGCTGGCGGCGCAGGATCTGGCTTTGGGGCTGGCGGCGCAGGATCTGGCTTTGGGGCTGGCGGCGCAGGATCTGGCTTTGGGGCTGGCGGCGCAGGATCTGGCTTTGGGGCTGGCGGCGCAGGATCTGGCTTTGGGGCTGGCGGCGCAGGATCTGGCTTTGGGGCTGGCGGCGCAGGATCTGGCTTTGGGGCTGGCGGCGCAGGATCTGGCTTTGGGGCTGACCAGGATGCTGGGATCTCCAGTATCATTGAAGAGCTAATGCGCTTCAGGCCTAACCGTCCTTTCCCAGAGTTTGCCTGGACTACTGACCACGGTCCCTTCGGTGTAGTTGAGAAGCGCCCTCTGTACCCTTCATCCCACTCTGTTCATTCCAGCAATGGCTACCAGCGAGCAAGGGACTTCCAGTCTAATGCAAAATATACCATGGATACTTTTGACCACATTCCTCTTGATGTCGCGCAAGGGTCTGGATCTAAAGGGCTCAAGAAGTTCTGAAGAGGTAACAATCGGAATATTCATGGCAAGAGATGCTGTACTGCAAACTGTTCATATGTGGTGTTCTCTTCCCCTGCAGGTCTGATCAAAGCATTGAGCCCTTGGAGATGTCAACAGTTTTGTTATATAAAACTTGTCATGTTCAATGAGGCTGTGAAGACTCTTCTTGAAGGGTTTGGCATATTAAATGTTGACTGTTAAAATTAAGATGCTTTTAAATTCTAGGCTCCCTTTATTGGTAATGGTGACTATGCGCCCTTCCCGGCTCATGGTGACGCGTCATGAATCCAAGTTCTAGTTTCTTTATTTGTGTTTTTTTTTTTTTTTTTTTTTTTTTTTTTTTTTCTCCCCCCCCGTCTTCTCAAATCTGCCTTTTAAAATTCATACGTATTGGAGGCTTTCATGCTGAACTATGGGTCTCCCGCTGGTCAGAGGAACCTAGCTTTTGTTACATGTGGTCTAACCTTCATCAAATCAGCTGGCGGTTCACACAGAGCTGGCTCTACATGATCAAGAACCCAAATGTGGCTGATGCCTAATTGTCTGTCATGCTCACTGTGAAAATGGATGGTTTCCACATGAAACAAGAGGTTCAAAAGACCATAGCTTGCATATCCAGAAGGTTATCACTTTTAGAAATGATGGAATCAAAACTTATCTCAATGGATATCGCACTCCCTAACCGTCTGTCAACACTAATCTCAATTCCTGTGAGTTTCATTTAGATCAAACATAAATGTTTGCAGTTCCTCTATGAATACATCTGCAGAGTGGTAATCAGGAAAAGTTGCGCCACCTGTTGCCAACAGGAAAACAGTTTAGTATTACAGTAAGTTCTCCTAGAGGCCTTGGTTTCCTTGTGTATGATCAGTTTCCCTCCAGAAGAGATCCATATGCTCACTACTTCGGTGCCAGGTGTGTGTGTGTGTGTGTGTGTATACATATAGATCAGTGTGCACATTGGGTATAGATTTAATTTGTGTATATTATAAACAAAACCAGGTTCCATATGTTCAAAATGTGTATGCATATGTGTACACACACACACACACACGGTTCATACTGTTAACTTTGCTCCAATACAGTGGTTTTGACATGTCTGGAAATGAAAAGTGGAAAGTGCCTTGCTTCAGGTTTGCTTCAAAGCATAAAATTTTAACTAACTCAGATCCAAAGGGGCAATTCTGTGTATTTGGGACACTGGATTTTGAAAATTTATACAAATCTAGAATTGTATAATGGGGACACAAAAACAAATAGAAGCACAGCTACCACAATTTTACATAGTCTTTCCTTTTAGCTAAAATTCATTGTAGTTTGGGAACAGAGGATTTTTTTTTTTTTTTTCCTTTTATAAGGCCCAACCACAGATGCACAGGTGCATGAACCCTACTGTAATAGCACTGTTTTTCCACCAAAAGAAATGCTTGTTTTGGGGGGTGGGGGGCTTTTCAACAGCCAAAATTAAACAACTTTTTCACATGCCTCAGATATGGAAATAATTTAAGTGTATAATATGCTCATAAGTTAAGAAACTTAGAGATTCATTAAATGATATAACATTGCTGTTTGCTTTGCTTCCTGGCATGACGATGACTGATGACAAAGGAATGGTGGCTGGCCACTGGCTGAGCCAGCTGTCAATCAGGAACATGACCAGCTATCTGCACTCCTGATGCAGTTGAGGTGTTTAATGAGAGGGAGTCTAGCTCTGCAAACTACTCCTGTTCTTTTTCCAAAGGGGTGGTTGAAAATGATGGTTGGAGCCTCAGGGTTGTCATGGATGTGAAATCCAATAATAGAGACCAAAATAAAAAAAAATTTCTCTCCTTCCTTTGATACCCAAAGCCCATGTATCAGAATCGGTATTAAAAAGAGAAATGGTGTTGCAACATTTGTAGTGACGTCATGGGGGGATTGGATGTCAGTTTTGTTTTTACTTTTTTAGAACAAGCAAACTGAATACCTGAATAAAGTGAGTAACAAAGCAAAAAAAGATATCTTGACATAAATAACCCATAGTACCCATTATAAGGTTTTGCCAGTCTTGACATATGTTTCCACGTGAGATGTCAAAAACCCTCAACTTGTGATCTGAACAAATCAGTATAAACCTTAAAAAAAAAAAAGCTTACTGTTCTTCTTGTATTGCTTTTTTGGCAGTCTTGTAGGTGCATTAGAGTCACCTTCTGGAAAAGGTTGGTATTGTCCACCAGGTGTGACCTTAATTACAGTAGGTAAAGCATCAGTATAAAATCATCTGGCATGAAGAAACACCTGCAGCACAAGGCTTTGGTCATTCTTCTTACAACATTTAGAAAGCTGTTTGCGTTTAGCTTGTTGTTAGTTTACATTTGAACATGGTGTATAAGTGTGTTTTGAGGTGAGTTGTTTGGTTTGGTATTTATGTATTTATTTTAAATTACTGACATTGTCTTTGTGAACAGGATTTTCTGGCTTTGCTTCCTGCTCTATGGCTATGGTGTTTGTATTCCCTTTAAAAAAAGTAAGTAAATGTGTTTATGGGTTCATCAGTAGGATAAGATGTCAGAGTGGGCTGACTGTTAAATGTCTGGCTAGTTGGTCTTTACATTTTTTTTTTTTTTTGAGCTGGGCCAACATCATACTTGGTCGGCTTCAGCAACACTTTCATCAGCTGTATATAGTGGGCTACATGGTGATAACTTGCACAAAAGATGATGTCCTTGTCTCTGTGTTCAGGCACAACGGGATCAGGATTTGGCATGGGGTCCAGTGGCACAGGGACCTACTTTACTGGCCCTGGCTTTGGAGCTGGCGGCGCAGGATCTGGCTTTGGGGGTGACCAGGATGCTGGGATCTCCAGTATCATTGAAGAGCTGCTGCGCTTCAGGCCTAACCGTCCTTTCCCAGACTTTGCCTGGACCGCTGACCACGGTCCCCTCGGCATAGTTGAGAAGCGCCCTCTGTACCCTTCTTCCCACTCTGTTCATTCCAGCAATGGCTACCAGCGAGCAAGGGATTTCCAGTCTAATGCAAAATATACCATGGATACTTTTGACCACATTCCTCTTGATGTCGAGCAAGGGTCTGGATCTAAAGGGCTCAAGGTAAAGCTCTGAATATTCATGGCAAGAGATGCAGTACTGCAAGCTGTTCATATTGTGGTGTTCTCATCCTCTGCAGGTCTGATCACAATATTGGTCCCTTGGCACCGTCAACCTGGTTGTGACATAATAAACTTGTAATGTTCATATGAGGCTGTGGTTACTTTATTCCATCTTAAAATGTTAGTTGTGTGTTTTTTTTTTTTTTAAAACTAACTATAGTGGCTGATGCATCTTAATTGTAGTGGCCCTAGTTTCTTTACTCCTAAGGTTCCTTTAATTCTAGAGCTCCTTTCATGGTACATTCCCTCTACATATTGGCTTTGGGGGTGGGGTAACTGAAAGTGAGTAGCTAAGAAACTGCCCCAAGTAACCATTACAAGATCCCACCCATTTTGACCTGTTTCCAATGACAGGTCAAACCCTCAACTTCTGAGCTAAATACAGCAGCACAAACATTGTATGATGCACCAGGTCACACAATGGGTTTTGAAGCCAGTTTCTCTTTGCAGGGCACAGCCATGTTCCTCATGAAGCTGTCGGGCACAAACCCATCTCAAACTAAGCTTTTGCTTCTTCACCCAAACTCAACATTGGCAGAGCGGTTGGCAAACATTTACAGTAGGAATTTGAGTTGGCAACCTGCCTATTAGTCGACCGGTTAACGTTGCTCCTAGCTACTTTAGCCGAACCTTGGTGAAATATTTGTGAAGTTGCCATCAGATGTATACAGTGGGATATAAAGATGTGAAATCAAAGTGACGGCTGCATTTACCCAAGGCTGGATTAATACAAATGGGTGGGTGATTTGCTGGGTGCGATATGACTATTTCAGATTAAGTGATGGCAGCTAGCCATTGGCCAAGGTGACTGTAAATCAAATTAAAATACATTTGATTGATGTAAACTCTTCTGTGTAGTACAATAAAATTCATCCCCCTCAAAGTTGTCATGGCTGTGAAATTAAACAATTAAGGTCAAAATGTTTTTGTTTTATTCATCAGGCTGTAAATATGTTAATTTCTGCTATGAAGTTGAACATTTTAACATAGGAGTCAAAAGAGTGACTTGATTTTGGAGCCGGCCTGTAGTGGCCAGTCAAGGAACTGCAACAAATTGTAATTCTGCATGAGCATCAATGTTGAAGTAAGAGATCAGTGGTTCTCAATCCTGGTCCTCGAGTACCCATGTCTGCATGTTTTAGATGCTACCTTGCTTCAGTACACCATAATAAGAGTAGCTGTGTCATCAACAGAGTTCTGCAGACCTTGATGACAAGCTATTGAGGATCGTCAATTAGAATCAAGTGTGTTGGTGCAAGGCAATATCTAAAACATGCAGAACACGGATACTTAAGAACCAGGATTGAGAACCACTGAGATAGATGGTGGTTGGCAATAACCAAGAACAGCTTCCTCTTCTTCTTTTATTGTTTTCTGGCAGTTGGCAACCATAGGTGATATATCGCCATCTTTTGGAATAGACTGTCATTTATCATGACCTCTCTAAAACCTACAAAGCCATAAAGCTACAGCCCACCAGGTGTGCTTAATGAGCTTAATTAGATCAGGTGCAGCATCACTATAAATCATCTGGCATGACAAAACACTAGCACAAGGTTTTGGTGATTCTTCTTACCACATTTACTTGTTTCTGTTTGGACTGCTGTCAGTTTACATTTGAATATGATGTATCAGTGTGATTTGAGGTGAGTTGTTTTGATTGTTTATTTATCTAATTGTTTTTTAAATTACTGATGTTGTCCATATCAATAGGATTTCCTGGCTTTGCTTCCTGCTCTTTGGCTTTGGCGTTTGTGTCCCCATCAAAAAAAGTAGGTAAAAATGTCTGGGGTTGTCACAGGCTATAATGGATGAATGTTGTCCAGTAATAACCAGTTTAAAGGCTTGCATCTTGTGTGGTTTAAACTTGGGTAATGTCATCAGATCTAGCAACAATTTATGAGCTGTGATGTTTAGTTGGCTACATGGTGAAAAACTAAAGATGATGATCTCTCTCTGTATTCAGCCCAAACTGGAACAGGATCTGGTTTTGGTACAGGGACCTACTTTGGTGGCTTTGGAACTGGTGCTGCTGGATCTGGCTTTGGCGCAGCGTCTGGGGTCGGCGGTGCTGGATCTGGCTTTGGCGCAGCGTCTGGGGTCGGCGGTGCTGGATCTGGCTTTGGCGCAGCGTCTGGGGTCGGCGGTGCTGGATCTGGCTTTGGCGCAGCGTCTGGGGTCGGCGGTGCTGGATCTGGCTTTGGCGCAGCAAGTGGCCTTGTGGGTGACCAGGATGCGAGTATCGCCAGTATCATTGAGGAGCTGCTGCGCTTCAGGCCAAACCGTCCTTTCCCAGAGTTTGCCTGGACCACTGACCACGGTCCCTTTGGCGTAGTTGAGAAGCGCCCTCTGTATCCTTCATCCCACTCTGTTCATTCTAGCAATGGCTACCAGCGAGCAAGGGACTTCCAGTCTAATGCAAAATATACCATGGATACTTTTGACCACATTCCTCTTGATGTCGAGCAAGGGTCTGGATCTAAAGGGCACAAATTCTAGAGGTAACGACTTGACTATTAATGCCAAGAGATCATTACTGCAAGGTGTGTATATTAATATGGCATTCTCTTCCTTTGCAGGTCTGATCACAGCATTGAGCCCCTGGAGGTGTCAACCTGTTTGCCACATAATAAATGTGTATAAACTAATGTTCAGAGGCTGTGATGTTTGGCATATTGTCTTATTCTAGGACCCCATTTTCAGTGCATGGTGGCTGAATCCATGCTGCCTTCTCACTGGGGACTGCTGGGTGTAAGATGAATGTAACTCTTAATTGGGGCTCATGTACTGATGATGCATGGGACCCTTCAGTTTCAACTGAAACTTTTCCCCTTGAGACTTGCCATACCCAATACTCTCTGCATGCATCTGATCTGGTGCAATGTCCTTCATATGGGTGTGGGAAAAATTCTTAAATGGTGCCACCTTGACCATTTCAAACTGAGCCCCTTGTACAGGGTATTGCTTTCATATGGAACTTGCAAGTTAATGAAAAGGAACTTGCACAGAAATCCTCATGGGCACCCTAGTGAAATGCTCCAGTCCTATATTGAACTGAACTTTGGTTTTCAGAGTTCAAGGTCTATCAACTTGTCAGTTGCCACTTAATTGCAAAGCTTTTCAGTGTTGCCCTACCCATGGTGTGTAAGCAGTTTTTGCTGTTATGCAGTGTTCTAGAGGCCTTACTCCCTGTATATGATCAGTCTCCTTCCAAGCAGATCATGTACTCATTATTGCACATAAACCACTGTCATTTTGGAGAAATGAAATGCCTTGATTCAGATGTGTCAAAACATGAACCCTTCTTAACCGACTTGGATGCAAAGGAAATGCTGTTTGCAACACTGTACTTGAAAGTGTTCATTATACAAATCTAAAATTTGACAATGGAACCCACATTTTAGAATCATGATTACCACAGTTTCACATTGTACTTTGAATTAAAATTTAGAGTTTGGGAACAGGATGATTGTTGGGCCCAAGCACAGAGGGTGCATGGACCCTATAGTAAGAGCGTTGCTCGTTTCCTGCCAAAACACATTTTAGAGCTTGGCTATGGCACAAAATTCAAAAATTTTATACATGTCAAATATGGAAATTTATATATGGAATATGCTTATAAGTTACAATTCTAGATTTTTCAACCTTTACGTTTGCTTAGTTTCCTGACATGACGTTCACTGAAGTGATGGTGGTTGGCCACTGGCTGAGCCAGCTGCCAACAGGCACATGGCCATTCTGAATTTCTGATGGAGTCTAGCTCAGCAGACTGTGCCTGCATTAGGAATGCCAGACTACTGTCCTTTTCCAAAAGGGTGGAGGAAACGTGGTTGTAAAATCCAACAATAGAGACCAAAAGACAATTTTTGTCTCCTTCCTTTGAAACCCAAAGCCCATGTATTGGAATCAGTATTAAAAACTGAAATAGTATTGTAACATCTCTAGTGATGTCATGGGGGGATTGGATTTCAGTTTTGTTTTTACGTTTTTTTTTTGTTTTTTTTTAGAACAAGGAAATTGAATACCTTGATAAAGTGAGTAGCAAAGAAAAATAAGGTTTCTTGACAAAAATAACCCACAGTACCCATTATAAGGTTTTCCACATATTAACATATGTTTCCAAGTGAGATGTCAAAAACCCTCAACTTCTGATCTGAATACTGAAAAAGGTTGTCATTTTGTAATAACGTCTCTGAAACCTCAAAATCCATTAAGTTACAGCCCACCAGGTGTGGTTACCAGGTGTGACCTTAATTACAGCAGGTGAAGCATCAGTATAAAATCATCTGGCATGACGAAATACCCTCAGCACAAGGTTTTGTTCATTCTTCTTACAACTTTTGGAAGACTGTTTGTGTTTAGCCTGTTAATTATCACTTCAACATGGTGTATCAGTGTGTTTTGAGGTGAGTTGTTGGGTTTGCTTGTCATTTATTTATTTTAAATTACTGACATTGTCTGTGTGAACAGGATTTCCTGGCTTTGCTTCCTGCTCTTTGGCTTTGGACTCTGTGTCCCCATTAAAAAAAGTAGGTGAAAATGTTAATGACTCTCGATGGTATAAAGGGCATGAATGTTGTAACATAACTAACACTGGTTAAAGGCTTAACCCTTTTTATATGGCTAATGTCATACTTGGTCAGCTTCCACAACACTTTCATCAGCTGTGTTTAGTGGGCTACCTGGTGAAACTTCCACAAAAGATGATGTCCTTGTCTCTGTATCCAGGCCAAACTGGTTCAGGATTTGGCATGGAGTCCAGTAGTCCAGGGACCTACTTTGGTGGCGGTGCTGGCTTTGGCGCAGCATCTGGGGTCGGCGGTGCTGGCTTTGGCGCAGCATCTGGGGTCGGCGGTGCTGGCTTTGGCGCAGCATCTGGGGTCGGCGGTGCTGGCTTTGGCGCAGCAAGTGGCCTTGTGGGTGACCAGGATGCAGGCATCTCCAGTATTGTTGAGGAGCTGCTGCGCTTCAAGCCTAACCGTCCTTCCCCAGACTTTGCTTGGACAACTGACCACGGTCCCCTCGGCGTAGTTGAGAAGCGCCCTCTGTACCCTTCATCCCACTCTGTTCATTCCAGCAATGGCTACCAGCGAGCAAGGGACTTCCAGTCTAATGCAAAATATACCATGGATACTTTTGATCACATTCCTCTTGATGTCGAGCAAGGGTCTGGATCTAAAGGGCTCAAGAAGTTCTGAAGAGGTAACAATCTGAATATTCATGGCAAGAGATGCTGTACTGCAAGCTGTTCATATTGTGTTCTCATCCTCTGCAGGTCTGACAAAAGCACTGAGCCCTTGGTGACATCAACCTGGTTGTGACATAATAAACTTGTAATGTTCATATGAGGCTGTGGTGACTTTATTCCATCTTAAAATGTTTTGTTTTCTCCACCGTAGTGGCCCTAGTTTCTTTACTCCTAAGGTTTCTTTAATTCTAGAGCTCCTTTCATGGTACATTGCCTCTACATATTGGCCTTGGGGATGGGGTAACTGAAAGTGAGTAGCTAAGAAACTTCCCCAAGTACCCATCTCCATATCCCACCCATCTTGACCTGTTTCCAATGACAGGTCAAACCCTCAACTTCTGAGCTAAATACAGCAGCACAAACATTGTAAGAAGCACCAGGTCACACAATGGGTTTTGAAGCCCGTTTCTCCTTGCAGGGCACAGCCATGTTCCTCAGGGACATGCCATCTAAACTAAGCTTTGCTCCTTTACCCAAACTCTACATTGGCAGAGCAGTTGGCAAACCTTCACAGTAGGAATTTGAGTTGGCACATTTTTAGCTGAATTAATACAACTGGGTGCTGTGGTAATGGAAAGACACTGGCTAAGCTGTGGTCTTTTTTTTTTTGTTTTTTTTTTTTTATATACACTTTAACATGGGGAATTTAATGGCGATAAACATCCAGCCTCAAGGAACTGCAACAAATCTTTGTTCTGAATTACTCTGAATCCAGACGTTTGGTGCTTGACAAACTGTACACTGCATATAACTGACAAAAGCATTAGGTCTAGTGACCCACTGGTTTCTGAAGACCGGTTTCCTGATCCTGATTTTCTTAGCACTGCCATTTTGCTTCAAAAGCTGATGGAAACATGCCTATTGTGTTTGGTTAAATTTGCTCCTAGCTACTTTAGCCAAATCTTGGTGAAATTTGTGCAGTTGCCATCAGATGTATACAGTGGGATATAAAGATGTGAAATCAAAGTGACTGCTGCATTTACCCAAGGCTAGATTAAAACAAATGGGTGGGTGATTTGCCGAGTGCGATATGACTTTTTCAGATGAAGTGATAGCCATTGGCCAAGGTGACTGTCAATCAAATTAAAATACATTTGATTGAAGTAAACTCTTGTGTAGTACAATAAAATTCATCCCCCTCAAAGTTGTCATGGCTGTGAAATTAAACAATTAAGGTCAAAATGTTTTTTTTTTTATTCATCAGGCTGTAAATATGTTAATTTCTGCTATAAAGTTGAACATTTTAACATAGGAGTCAAAGGTGATTACCTCGCTTTTGGAGCTGGCCTGTAGTGGCCAGCCAAGGAACTGCAACAAATCGTAATTCTGCATGAGCATCAATGTTGAAGTAAGAGATCAGTGGTTCTCAATCCTGGTCCTCAAGTACCCCTGTCTGCATGTTTTAGATGCTACCTTGCTTCAGTACACCATAATAAGAGTAGCTGTGTCATCAACAGAGTTCTGCAGACCTTGATGACAAGCTATTGAGGATCGTTAATTAGAATCAAGTGTGTTGGTGCAAGGCAATATCTAAAACATGCAGAACACGGATACTTAAGAACCAGGATTGAGAACTACTGAGATAGATGGTGGTTGGCAATAACCAAGAACCAACAGCTTCCTCTTCTTCCTTTATTGTTTTCTGGCAGCTGGCAAACATAGGTGATATATCGCCATCTTTTGGAATAGACTGTCATTTATCATGACCTCTCTAAAACCTACAAAGCCATAGAGCTACAGCCCACCAGGTGTGCTTAATGAGCTTAATTAGATCAGGTGCAGCATCACTATAAATCATCTGGCATGACAAAACACTAGCACAAGGTTTTGGTGATTCTTCTTACCACATTTACTTGTTTCTGTTTGGACTGCTGTCAGTGTACATTTGAATATGATGTATCAGTGTGATTTGAGGTGAGTTGTTTTGGTTGTTTATTTATCTAATTGTTTTTAAATTACTGATGTTGTCCATATCAATAGGATTTCCTGGCTTTGCTTCCTGCTCTTTGGCTTTGGTGTTTGTGTCCCCATCAAAAAAAGTAGGTAAAAATGTCTGTGGGGTTGTTTGTCACAGGCTATAATGGATGAATGTTGTCCAGTTTAAAGGCTTACATCTTGTGTGGTTTAAACTTTGGTAATGTCATCAGATCCAGCAACATTTTTGTGAGCTGTGATTTTTAGTTGGCTACATGGTGAAAAACTAAAGACAATGCTCTCTCTCTGTATTCAGTCCAAACTGGAACAGGATCTGGTTTTGGTACAGGGACCTACTTTGGTGGCATTGACTCTGGCTTTGGCGCTGGCGCAGCATCTGGGGTCGGCGGTGCTGGATCTGGCTTTGGCGCAGCATCTGGGGTCGGCGGTGCTGGATCTGGCTTTGGCGCAGCATCTGGGGTCGGCGGTGCTGGATCTGGCTTTGGCGCAGCATCTGGGGTCGGCGGTGCTGGATCTGGCTTTGGCGCAGCAAGTGGCCTTGTGGGTGACCAGGATGCAGGCATCTCCAGTATCGTTGAGGAGCTGCTGCGCTTCAGGCCAAACCGTCCTTTCCCAGAGTTTGCCTGGACCACTGACCACGGTCCCTTTGGCGTAGTTGAGAAGCGCCCTCTGTACCCTTCATCCCACTCTGTTCATTCCAGCAATGGCTACCAGCGAGCAAGGGACTTCCAGTCTAATGCAAAATATACCATGGATACTTTTGACCACATTCCTCTTGATGTCGAGCAAGGGTCTGGATCTAAAGGGCTCAAGGTAAAGCTCTGAATATTCATGGCAAGAGATGCAGTACTGCAAGCTGTTCATATTGTGTTTTCATCCTCTGCAGATCTGATCACAACATTGAGTCCTTGGTGATGACAGCTGTATATGACATAATAAACTTGTAATCTTCAGATGAGGCTGTGACTTTATCTTGTCTTGCTGGATTTAAGCACACTTGTAAAGGAGGCCTGTCTTGCCCATAGCAGACCTAGTTAATGTCTTGACTGTTAACTTGTAGGAACCACTTTTTATGATTCATGGCCTCTGACAACCTGGTGGCAGGTTCTTGCACTGGGTCCCCAAATACACACACGTGTAAGTAATCGTTGGGCATATGAAGATAAACCTCTTGAGTGGCCCTTCTGGTTTAAATGGTGCCTGCACAAAGACTCAATTTTATTTGTATAGCATCTTTTAACAATTGTTACAAAGCACTTTCCTGGAGACCCAGAGCATGGCAGTTGAAAACCCTTGGCCCCGTCTAGTAGCGAGAAGAAACTCCTCAACAGACCTTGAGCAGAATCTGTATCATAAAGGGGGCCCTCCTTCCAAGGCCAGCTCAGAGCAGGAAAAGGCATGTTTGCAAAAGGGTATAAATGGAGGCAAATGTTTAATTTCAGTAATACAATTTATTCATCTGTTACATGGTTGGCTGTTAAACGTGTAGGCAGAGTGGGACTGCATGTAAGACCTATATAGACAGGTTAAGGTAAACTGGGACTGCAGGTCAACATGAAGTTCTGGCCTGTAAATGGAGGTGGCAGACCAGCACGAACTACAAGAACATGAGTGCAACTGTATTTATGAAATACTTTAAGAGAAATGGTCAGGCTAAGCATGTCATGCCAATGTCCCCCTGCAATGTTGGCTTGTACACGGACATCTTGTCAAGATGGTGAAGGAGTGTTTGGACTTTTTATTTTACTGCTTGTTGCTGAAATCTGTCTGCTCTGGTAGTATGATTGTCACATGCTTAACATGTGAAGATGCAGTTAACTTGTTTGTAATCCCATGTTAAAGGTCACACCTTTTATGGTGTCTGTTCTGGCAAAACTTAATTGCCCTTTTGTCACCTTGTTGAGGAAGCACTCCAGAACACATGGAAATATAGAGGTGTCCTGGTGAGAGACTGCTTATCTGAGATCTGGCTGTGGGAGTGATCTTCATCTCATCCCTTTTAGGTGCTCGGTGATTTTACAACCACTAGGTCTTCAATGGATTTGACCTGTCATTCCTACTCACATGTCAGTGGGAGAACCTGTTCTCTGGCGAACCCTCATCTGCCACAGTGTAGAATTTAAGCAATTTTGCTAACTTACTGCAGCATCGATGCATGAGAATATGGCCCTCTGTTGGGTCCAATTAACTCTAGATTACTAGCAGACAACAGTATGAAGGATAGCTGAGGATACCACACACATAAAAGGTCTTTAGCATTTGACTGCACACTCCAAAGGACTTCAATCTACTCAGAAGGTGGAAGTGACTTTGGCCCTTCTTATACAACGCATACATGTACATGTACTCCAGTGTAAAGTGACATGGGGATGGGGGAGTGGAGGTAGATGAAGGTAAAGGTGGTGAAGATGGTTGGGGGATGGTGATGGTTTCTGATGGCCTGGAGATGTGTGATGAAGGGGGAATGTTGTCAGAGGATATGGGGATGGAATCAAATCTGTTGAAAAACAGATTAAGTTCACTGGCCCATCGCTGGTTTCCTTCAGCTGTTCCTCTGGCTCCACTCTGTCCATATCCAGAGATGGTCTTCAGGACTCTCCACACGTATCTGGAGTTGTTCTGCTCCAGCTGCTCCTCCAGTTTCTTCCTGTAGTTGCCCATGGCTTGCCTAATCTAGTACTTGAATTCCTGCTAAACTCTCCTCTGCTTCTCTCTGTCCCCTGAAAGAAAAGCCCTCTTCTTCTGGTTCAGCAGGGTTTGTTGTTGGAGAAACACCACATCTTCCAGGTTGGCACAGTGTTCACCACACAGAAGTTGATGTAGTCTGTGAACCAGTGGGCAAGGCTGTCAATGTCATGTCCATGAGAGCTGCAGTGTCTCCCAGTTGTGGTCTGGAAACAATCTCTCAGTCTCTCACTGGCCTCATTAGTCCACATTTTCACAGACAATACTGTTAGAAAAAGGGGACATGTTTCAAACATAGAGCAAGCTTTTGTAGACACAAGGATGGGGGGAAAAGGCAGAGAGATTCATTTTAAAATAAACATGGGAGTGCATGTTAACATAATCCCCTGAGAGAATATTACAGATTAAAAAATGAATGCTAGGTGCAGTCTACCACATGCAAACTGACTGGCTATGGCAGAGAGCAGCTTACAGTAAAGGGCACCTGGATGTTGAAATGTAAACGGATGGATGGAAATGGATCTCATCAAACTGGTGCTGTCAGTAAACAACAATTAGAAAAACAAGTTGTCATGGAAGAGTTTGCTGATGTGTTTAAAGGAAGTGGACTGTTTCCAGGGGAATGTCACATAGACCGTCATTCAACAAATAAGTTTTCTACATAACTAATACAAATGCTCAGAGACTTTTCTTTATGTGATTTATCTTCAGTGATGAACTGAGACCCCCTGTATGTGCCTTTTTTCTTTCTCTTTTTTTTCTGTTATTCTTTTTACATTTAAGCTGGGTTGACACAAACAGTTTTAGAAAATGTGTCGTAAGTGATTATATTTGTAATTTCTTTTTTTATTTTAAAGTTCACGAGAAAAAAAAAGAAGCAACAACAACTTCTATTGTTTTTTTGACATTTATCAACCATAGGTGCAATTGTGTCACCTGCTGGACTAGAGTCCAGTTTATAGTAAAGTCTCTAAAACCTACAAAGCCATAAAGCTACAGCCCACCAGGTGTGCTTAATGAGCTTAATTAGATCAGGTGCAGCATCACTATAAATCATCTGGCATGACAAAACACTAGCACAAGGTTTTGGTGATTCTTCTTACCACATTTACTTGTTTCTGTTTGGACTGCTGTCAGTTTACATTTGAATATGATGCATCAGTGTGATTTGAGGTGAGTTGTTTTGGTTGTTTATCTAATTGTTATTCAATTACTGATGTTGTCCATGTCAATAGGATTTCCTGGCTTTGCTTCCTGCTCTTTGGCTTTGGAGTTTGTGTCCCCATCAAAAAAAGTAGGTAACAATGTCTGTGGGGTTGTTTTTGTCACAGGCTATAATGGATGAATGTTGTCCAGTAACCAGTTTAAAGGCTTGCATCTTGTGTGGTTTTTTTTTTTTTTTTTTTTTTTTTTTTTTTTTTTTTTTTTAAACTGAGGTAATGTCATCGGATCTAGCAACATTTTTGTGAACTGTAATTTATAGTTGGTTACATGGTGAAAAATTTGTAAAGACAATGCTCTCTCTCTGTATTCAGCCCAAACTGGAACAGGATCTGGTTTTGGTACAGGGACCTACTTTGGTGGCTTTGGCGCTGGTGCTGCTGGATCTGGCTTTGGCGCTGGTGCTGCTGGATCTGGCTTTGGCGCTGCTGGATCTGGCTTTGGTGCAGCAAGTGGCCTTGTGGGTGATCAGGATGGAGGCATCTCCAGTATCGTTGAGGAGCTGCTGCGCTTCAAGCCTAATCGTCCTTTCCCAGAGTTTGCCTGGACCACTGACCACGGTCCCTTCGGTGTAGTTGAGAAGCGCCCTCTGTACCCTTCATCCCACTCCGTTCATTCCAGCAATGGCTACCAGCGAGCAAGGGACTTCCAGTCTAATGCAAAATATACCATGGATACTTTTGACCACATTCCTCTTGATGTTGAGCAAGGGTCTGGGTCTAAAGGGCACAAATTCTAGAGGTAACGACTTGACTATTAATGCCAAGAGATCATTACTTCAAGGTGTGTATATTAATATGGAATTCTCTTCCTTTGCAGGTCTGATCACAGCATTGAGCCCCTGGAGGTGTCAACCTGTTTTCCACATAATAAATGTGTATAAATTAATGTTCAGAGGCTGTGATGTGTGGCATATTGTCTTATTCTAGGACCCCATTTTCAGTGCATGGTGGCTGAATCCATGCTGCCTTCTCACTGGGGACTGCTGGGTGTAAGATGAATGTAACTCTTAATTGGGGCTCATGTACTGATGCATGGGACCCTTCAGTTTAAACTGAAACTTTCCCCTTGAGACTTGCCATACCCAACACTCTCTGCATGCATCTGATCTGGTGCAATGTCCTTCATATGGGTGTGGGAAAAATTCCTAAATGGTGCCACCTTGACCATTTCAAACTGAGCCCCTTGTACTGGGTATTGCTTTCATATGGAACTTGCAAGTTAATGAAAAGGAACTTGCACAGAAGTCCTCATGGGCTCCCTAGTGAAATGCTCCAGTCCTATATTGAACTGAACTTTGGTTTTTAGAGTTCAAGGTCTTCTGAAACACCACCTCCCCAGAATCAACTTGGTTGCCACCTAATTGCAAAGCTTTTCAGTGTTGCCCTACCCATGGTGTGTAAGCGGTTTCTGCTGTTATGCAGTGTTCAAGAGGCCTTACTCCCTGTATATGATCAGTCTCCTTCAGAGCAGATCATGTACTCATTATTGCACATAAACCACTGCCATTTTGGTGACATGAAATGCCTTGATTCAGATGTGTCAAAACATGAACCCTTTTTAACTGACTTGGATGCAAAGGAAATGCTGTTTGCAACACTGTACTTGAAAGTGTTCATTATACAAATCTAAAATTTGACAATGGAACCCACATTTTAGAATCATGATTACCACAGTTTCACATTGTACTTTGAATTAAAATTTAGAGTTTGGGAACAGGATGATTGTTGGGCCAGAGCACAGAGGGTGCATGGACCCTATAGTAAGCGTTGCTCGTTTCCTGCCAAAACATTTTAGAGCTTGGCCATAGCACAAAATAAAAAATTTTATACATGTCAAATATGGACATTTATATATGGAATATGCTTATAAGTTAAACTTCTAGATTTTTCAACGTTTACGTTTGCTTATTTTCCTGACATGACGTTCACTGAAGTGATGGTGGTTGGCCACTGGCTGAGCCAGCTGCCAACAGGCACATGGCCATTCTGAATTTCTGATGGAGTCTAGCTCAGCAGACTGTGCCTGCATTAGGAATGCCAGACTACTGTCCTTTTCCAAAAGGGTGGAGGAAACGTGGTTGTGAAATCCAACAATAGAGACCAAAAGACAATTTTTGTCTCCTTCCTTTGAAACCCAAAGCCCATGTATTGGAATCAGTATTAAAAACTGAAATAGTATTGTAACATCTCTAGTGATGTCATGGGGGGATTGGATTTCAGTTTTGTTTTTACGTTTTTTTTTTGTTTTTTTTAGAACAAGGAAATTGAATACCTTGATAAAGTGAGTAGCAAAGAAAAATAAGGTTTCTTAACAAAAATAACCCACAGTACCCATTATAAGGTTTTCCACATATTAACATATGTTTCCAAGTGAGATGTCAAAAACCCTCAACTTCTGATCTGAATACTGAAAAAGGTTGTCATTTATAATAACGTCTCTGAAACCTCAAAATCCATTAAGTTACAGCCCACCAGGTGTGGTTACCAGGTGTGACCTTAATTACAGCAGGTGAAGCATCAGTATAAAATCATCTGGCATGACGAAATACCCTCAGCACAAGGTTTTGTTCATTCTTCTTACAACCTTTGGAAGACTGTTTGTGTTTAGCCTGTTAATTATCACTTCAACATGGTGTATCAGTGTGTTTTGAGGTGAGTTGTTGGGTTTGCTTGTCATTTATTTATTTTAAATTACTGACATTGTCTGTGTGAACAGGATTTCCTGGCTTTGCTTCCTGCTCTTTGGCTTTGGACTCTGTGTCCCCATTAAAAAAAGTAGGTGAAAATGTTAATGACTCTCGGTGGTATAAAAGGGGATGAATGTTGTAACATAACTAACACTGGTTAAAGGCTTAACCCTTTTTATATGGCTAATGTCATACTTGGTCAGCTTCCACAACACTTTCATCAGCTGTGTTTAGTGGGCTACCTGGTGAAACTTCCACAAAAGATGATGTCCTTGTCTCTGTATCCAGGCCAAACTGGTTCAGGATTTGGCATGGAGTCCAGTAGTCCAGGGACCTACTTTGGTGGCGGTGCTGGCTTTGGCGCAGCATCTGGGGTCGGCGGTGCTGGCTTTGGCGCAGCATCTGGGGTCGGCGGTGCTGGCTTTGGCGCAGCAAGTGGCCTTGTGGGTGACCAGGATGCAGGCATCTCCAGTATTGTTGAGGAGCTGCTGCGCTTCAAGCCTAACCGTCCTTTCCCAGACTTTGCTTGGACCACTGACCACGGTCCCCTCGGCGTAGTTGAGAAGCGCCCTCTGTACCCTTCATCCCACTCTGTTCATTCCAGCAATGGCTACCAGCGAGCAAGGGACTTCCAGTCTAATGCAAAATATACCATGGATACTTTTGATCACATTCCTCTTGATGTTGAGCAAGGGTCTGGATCTAAAGGGCTCAAGAAGTTCTGAAGAGGTAACAATCTGAATATTCATGGCAAGAGATGCTGTACTGCAAGCTGTTCATATTGTGTTCTCATCCTCTGCAGGTCTGACAAAAGCACTGAGCCCTTGGTGACATCAACCTGGTTGTGACATAATAAACTTGTAATGTTCATATGAGGCTGTGGTGACTTTATTCCATCTTAAAATGTTTTGTTTTCTCCACCGTAGTGGCCCTAGTTTCTTTACTCCTAAGGTTTCTTTAATTCTAGAGCTCCTTTCATGGTACATTGCCTCTACATATTGGCCTTGGGGATGGGGTAACTGAAAGTGAGTAGCTAAGAAACTTCCCCAAGTACCCATATCCCACCCATCTTGACCTGTTTCCAATGACAGGTCAAACCCTCAACTTCTGAGCTAAATACAGCAGCACAAACATTGTAAGAAGCACCAGGTCACACAATGGGTTTTGAAGCCCGTTTCTCCTTGCAGGGCACAGCCATGTTCCTCAGGGACATGCCATCTAAACTAAGCTTTGCTCCTTTACCCAAACTCTACATTGGCAGAGCAGTTGGCAAACCTTCACAGTAGGAATTTGAGTTGGCACATTTTTAGCTGAATTAATACAACTGGGTGCTGTGGTAATGGAAAGACACTGGCTAAGCTGTGGTCCTTTTTTTTTTTTTTTTTTATATACACACTTTAACATGGGGAATTTAATGGCGATAAACATCCAGCCTCAAGGAACTGCAACAAATCTTTGTTCTGAATTACTCTGAATCCAGACGTTTGGTGCTTGACAAACTGTACACTGCATATAACTGACTAAACCATTAGGTCTAGTGACCCACTGGTTTCTGAAGACCGGTTTCCTGATCCTGATTTTCTTAGCACTGCCATTTTGCTTCAAAAGCTGATGGAAACATGCCTATTCTGTTTAACTTTGCTCCTAGCTACTTTAGCCAAATCTTGGTGAAATTTGTGCAGTTGCCATCAGATGTATACAGTGGGATATAAAGATGTGAAATCAAAGTGACTGCATTTACCCAAGGCTAGATTAAAACAAATGGGTGGGTGATTTGCCGAGTGCGATATGACTTTTTCAGATGAAGTGATAGCCATTGGCCAAGGTGACTGTCAATCAAATTAAAATACATTTGATTGAAGTAAACTCTTGTGTAGTACAATAAAATTCATCCCCTTCAAAGTTGTCATGGCTGTGAAATTAAACAAGGTCAAAATGTTTTGTTTTTTTTTTATTCATCAGGCTGTAAATATGTTAATTTCTGCTATGAAGTTGAACATTTTAACATAGTCAAAGGTGATTACCTCGCTTTTGGAGCTGGCCTGTAGTGGCCAGCCAAGGAACTGCAACAAATCGTAATTCTGCATGAGCATCAATGTTGAAGTAAGAGATCAGTGGTTCTCAATCCTGGTCCTCAAGTACCCCTGTCTGCATGTTTTAGATGCTACCTTGCTTCAGTACACCATAATAAGAGTAGCTGTGTCATCAACAGAGTTCTGCAGACCTTGATGACAAGCTATTGAGGATCGTTAATTAGAATCAAGTGTGTTGGTGCAAGGCAATATCTAAAACATGCAGTACACGGATACTTAAGAATCAGGATTGAGAACTACTGAGATAGATGGTGGTTGGCAATAACCAAGAACCAACAGCTTCCTCTTCTTCCTTTATTGTTTTCTGGCAGCTGGCAAACATAGGTGATATATCGCCATCTTTTGGAATAGACTGTCATTTATCATGACCTCTCTAAAACCTACAAAGCCATAGAGCTACAGCCCACCAGGTGTGCTTAATGAGCTTAATTAGATCAGGTGCAGCATCACTATAAATCATCTGGCATGACAAAACACTAGCACAAGGTTTTGGTGATTCTTCTTATCACATTTACTTGTTTCTGTTTGGACTGCTGTCAGTGTACATTTGAATATGATGTATCAGTGTGATTTGAGGTGAGTTGTTTTGGTTGTTTATTTATCTAATTGTTTTTAAATTACTGATGTTGTCCATGTCAATAGGATTTCCTGGCTTTGCTTCCTGCTCTTTGGCTTTGGCATTTGTGTCCCCATCAAAAAAAGTAGGTAAAAATGTCTGTGGGGTTGTTTGTCACAGGCTATAATGGATGAATGTTGTCCAGTTTAAAGGCTTACATCTTGTGTGGTTTAAACTTTGGTAATGTCATCAGATCCAGCAACATTTTTGTGAGCTGTGATTTTTAGTTGGCTACATGGTGAAAAACTAAAGACAATGCTCTCTCTCTCTGTATTCAGTCCAAACTGGAACAGGATCTGGTTTTGGTACAGGGACCTACTTTGGTGGCATTGACTCTGGCTTTGGCGCTGGCGCAGCATCTGGGGTCGGCGGTGCTGGATCTGGCGCTGGCGCAGCATCTGGGGTCGGCGGTGCTGGATCTGGCGCTGGCGCAGCAAGTGGCCTTGTGGGTGAACAGGATGCAGGCATCTCCAGTATCGTTGAGGAGCTGCTGCGCTTCAGGCCAAACCGTCCTTTCCCAGACTTTGCCTGGACCACTGACCACGGTCCCTTTGGCGTAGTTGAGAAGCGCCCTCTGTACCCTTCATCCCACTCTGTTCATTCCAGCAATGGCTACCAGCGAGCAAGGGACTTCCAGTCTAATGCAAAATATACCATGGATACTTTTGACCACATTCCTCTTGATGTCGAGCAAGGGTCTGGGTCTAAAGGGCTCAAGAAGTTCTGAAGAGGTAACAATCTGAATATTCATGGCAAGAGATGCTGTACTGCAAGCTGTTCATATTGTGTTCTCATCCTCTGCAGGTCTGACAAAAGCACTGAGCCCTTGGTGACATCAACCTGGTTGTGACATAATAAACTTGTAATGTTCATATGAGGCTGTGGTGACTTTATTCCATCTTAAAATGTTTTGTTTTCTCCACCGTAGTGGCCCTAGTTTCTTTACTCCTAAGGTTTCTTTAATTCTAGAGCTCCTTTCATGGTACATTGCCTCTACATATTGGCCTTGGGGATGGGGTAACTGAAAGTGAGTAGCTAAGAAACTTCCCCAAGTACCCATATCCCACCCATCTTGACCTGTTTCCAATGACAGGTCAAACCCTCAACTTCTGAGCTAAATACAGCAGCACAAACATTGTAAGAAGCACCAGGTCACACAATGGGTTTTGAAGCCTGTTTCTCCTTGCAGGGCATAGCCATGTTCCTCAGGGACATGCCATCTAAACTAAGCTTTGCTCCTTTACCCAAACTCTACATTGGCAGAGCAGTTGGCAAACCTTCACAGTAGGAATTTGAGTTGGCACATTTTAGCTGAATTAATACAACTGGGTGCTGTGGTAATGGAAAGACACTGGCTAAGCTGTGGTCCTTTTTTTTTTTTTTTTATAGACACTTTAACATGGGGAATTTAATGGCGATAAACATCCAGCCTCAAGCAAGTGCACCAAATCTTTGTTCTGAATTACTCTTAATCCAGGTGTTTGGTGCGTGACAATCTGTACACTGCATACAACAATGAATAAAGCATTAGGTCAAGTGACCCACTGGTTTCTGAAGACTGGTTTCCTGATCCTGATTTTGTGAGCACTGCCATTTTGCTTCAAAAGCTGATGGAAACATGCCTATTCTGTTTAAATTTGCTCCTAGCTACTTTAGCCAAATCTTGGTGAAATTTGTGGAGTTGCCTTCAGATGTATACAGTGGGATATAAAGATGTGAAATCAAAGTGACTGCTGCCTTTACCCAAGGCTGGATTAATACAAATGGGTGGGTGATTTGCTGGGTGCGATATGACTATTTCAGATTAAGTGATGGCAGCTAGCCATTGGCCAAGGTGACTGTAAATCAAATTAAAATACATTTGATTGATGTAAACTCTTCTGTGTAGTACAATAAAATTCATCCCCCTCAAAGTTGTCATGGCTGTGAAATTAAACAATTAAGGTCAAAATGTTTTTGTTTTATTCATCAGGCTGTAAATATGTTAATTTCTGCTATGAAGTTGAACATTTTAACATAGGAGTCAAAAGAGTGACTTGATTTTGGAGCCGGCCTGTAGTGGCCAGTCAAGGAACTGCAACAAATTGTAATTCTGCATGAGCATCAATGTTGAAGTAAGAGATCAGTGGTTCTCAATCCTGGTCCTCGAGTACCCATGTCTGCATGTTTTAGATGCTACCTTGCTTCAGTACACCATAATAAGAGTAGCTGTGTCATCAACAGAGTTCTGCAGACCTTGATGACAAGCTATTGAGGATCGTCAATTAGAATCAAGTGTGTTGGTGCAAGGCAATATCTAAAACATGCAGAACACGGATACTTAAGAACCAGGATTGAGAACCACTGAGATAGATGGTGGTTGGCAATAACCAAGAACAGCTTCCTCTTCTTCTTTTATTGTTTTCTGGCAGTTGGCAACCATAGGTGATATATCGCCATCTTTTGGAATAGACTGTCATTTATCATGACCTCTCTAAAACCTACAAAGCCATAAAGCTACAGCCCACCAGGTGTGGTTAATGAGCTTAATTAGATCAGGTGCAGCATCACTGCATGACAAAACACTAGCACAAGGTTTTGGTGATTCTTCTTACCACATTTACTTGTTTCTGTTTGGACTGCTGTCAGTTTACATTTGAATATGATGTATCAGTGTGATTTGAGGTGAGTTGTTTTGGTTCTGTATTTATCTAATTGTTATTCAATTACTGATGTTGTCCATGTCTATAGGATTTCCTGGCTTTGCTTCCTGCTCTTTGGCTTTGGCGTTTGTATCCCCATCAAAAAAAGTAGGTAAAAATGTCTGTGGTGTGTTTTGTCACAGGCTATAATTGATGAATGTTGTCCAGTAACAACCAGTTTAAAGGCTTACATCTTGTGTGGTTTAAACTTGGGTAATGTCATCAGATCTAGCAACATTTTGTGAGCTGTGATTTTTAGTTGGCTACATGATGAAAAATTTGTAAAGACAATGCTCTCTCTCTGTATTCAGCCCAAACTGGAACAGGATCTGGTTTTGGTACAGGGACCTACTTTGGTGGCTTTGGAACTGGTGCTGCTGGATCTGGCTTTGGCGCAGCGTCTGGGGTCGGCGGTGCTGGATCTGGCTTTGGCGCAGCATCTGGGGTCGGCGGTGCTGGATCTGGCTTTGGCGCAGCAAGTGGCCTTGTGGGTGACCAGGATGCGAGTATCGCCAGTATTATTGAGGAGCTGCTGCGCTTCAGGCCAAACCGTCCTTTCCCAGAGTTTGCCTGGACCACTGACCACGGTCCCTTTGGCGTAGTTGAGAAGCGCCCTCTGTACCCTTCATCCCACTCCGTTCATTCCAGCAATGGCTACCAGCGAGCAAGGGACTCTCGGTCTAATGCAAAATATACCATGGATACTTTTGACCACATTCCTCTTGATGTTGAGCAAGGGTCTGGGTCTAAAGGGCACAAATTCTAGAGGTAACAACTTGACTATTAATGCCATCATTACTGCAGTGTGTATTATATTCTCTTCCTTTTTGTAGGTCTGATCACAGCATATAGCCCCTGGAGGTGTAAACCTGCATAATAAACTTATGTTCAGAAGAAGCTGCAATGACTTTTATCCCATCTTGAGGTTTGACTTTATCATTGCAATGCCTGGCTAATCGCATTCCTGGTGGACCTAGATTCAGAGGTTTAAGTGTTATTTTGCAACGGGTGGAACTATTTTATTGCGAGAAACTGCATCTTCCAAGTGAGACAAACGTTGGACCAACATGTGGGGGAGACTAAATTATTCAGTCATCTGGTGTTGCAGATTTCCTTGAGTTTACACTTGGAACAGATACAGCTGGTCACCAGCTAACTGTTAACAAGTTTATCCTTATTGATGGCAATTTTTATAGTGAAGGTGGACAACCAACTTTCCACTGCTGAGAAATGAGACCTGAAAATGCTCTATCCTACTGACTTGTCTCATAGGAAGGTGATTGGAATATGACTCTTGCCAAGTGGGAAGACAGCTGGGTCTCTAAATTTGACTTCCATTATAAATGTATCGGGCAACGTGCAAGATCCATGGAGAATTCTAAACTCAAGTAAAAATATCCTTTGGATAAACCTTACGGTACCTGTAAATCTAGAATTACTGGCTTGCTAAAGACATTCTTGAGTGCATTACGGAAGCATCCATTTGCATAGCTCCTTTAAACTGACATGGTTCAGCTAGCGTTTTCAATAAAAGTTCTCTGTAGGTGCTTTCCAGAGATCCAGAACATGACCCCCCCCCCCCCCCCAAGCAATTACATAAACGGCAGGTTTAAAAACTCCTGTTGCAAGAACAACCTTAAGCCAAACCGTGGCAAGGGAAGAAATCTGGATCATGACTTGGCTCATAAGGTTGGACCCAAAGGCCAACCGGGTAGAGCAGCAAAAGAGATTAAGGATTTGAACATTTTCCCATTATATTCAATGGGCCTTGGATTTTGAAAATCCTGGATTATTGAGTTAATGGTGGTTAATTGAATTTATAGGCAAAAGATTAAGGTTATGGGAAATGCTACCCTGCTACAATGTGAGGGGCTCAAAAATAAACTGCAATTGAAAATAAGTTTTTGTAATAAATGGGAATATGTTAAGTATAAAGTAAGGCAATTTGCAATAAAGAGGGGGAAAAAAAGTGGAACGCAACTTGCCTAAGAAAATGGTTTTGTAGCAAAGAACCTAAAAAGTGCAGATAAGGAAAAGGTAATGCGTACAATCTCAACTTGATATCTTTTATACAAAAGCTCAGGGTGCTTCTGTTTATCCTGAGCAAAATGGATAGAGGATAGAGGAAAAACAACATACATGAAATAAGATGGAAAAAAAAAACAAAGCAGTAACAAGTTTATTGGTTAATGGAGTGAAATGCAAGGATAAAATGATTAAGACAAGACATTTTTACATTTTATAGTAATCTTTACATGTTTGCATACTCTCCAACTCATTCTTTCTAACTTCTTTGACCAAATTAGGAAGGTTGCTCCCAAAATGGATGACTCATTTATTGAAATCTGTGAGACAGATTTAAAATTGGAAGACTTGGATGCAATTAGTCTGAAATTATTGCTAAATAAAGCCTCTGGCTCAGATGGGGTAACTGCCAATTTCTATCAATTCTGGTGGGATTATATCAGAAAGTTATTTAAAGCTATACAAGAATGCATAGAAAAAATCAAAACTTTTATGCCAAGTATGAAGCAAGGTTTGATTACACTTATACCCAAGCATGGTGATGATAAGACTATTGGATAATTTTAGAACCATAACACTTCTCAAGACTGATCATGCACTGCTCTCTGGATGTATAGCAGCAAGAAGGGGTTATCCCAAGTCATTGATGAAACTCAGTCTGGTTTTTTATGGGTAAGATCGCTTTACAATAACATTTGACTGGTTTTGGGTTTTAATAATTATTGGGATGTATTGTCAGTACAGGTATTCATTCTATTTTTGTATTTTTTTAAAGCTTTCAATTCAGTTGAACACCCCTTCGTACCACATACCTTAAAATTGCTTTGGTTTTGGTCCAAAATTCATTAACCTAATTAATATGCTGTACAGTGACATTAATAGCTGTGCAGCTCTGGATCATGGTACCTGTTCCAGGTTTAACATTAACAAGGGTAATAAACAAGGTTGCAATAGTGCACCTTTATTATATATTCTGGTGGCAGAGCTATTGTCAGTTATGCAAAAAAATTATGTTATTGAAGGTATAGAAGTTTTGGGGAAAAAAACATAGTCAATTTGCAGACAATACTAATTTTGTCTTACAGAATATAAGACAGATCTCAAAAGTCTTGGATTCCGTCAATAAGTTCTCAAAAGCATCAGGATCAAAACCTAATATCGACAAATGTGAAATTTTTGCTTTGCATGATCAACCAGCACAATCGATCTGCAACATAAAGATAAAAGCCCCAAGTCAAATACTTGAAAAAATACAAACATTTGATAAAACAAATGCCAATATATCAGAACAGCTGACGTGGGTTACGAGGGTTAAAGAAGGAATGTTTAAGGCCATAGATTTTTCTGCTATGAATGCTGCTCCTAAACTAAATGGCTCATTTCTTTTTTTCTGCAAAAAGACTCTTTTTGGTTTAGTGTTACTAATGCTGTCTTTCAGAAAAAGTGAGGTTTGACTTTCTATTACATTGTGATTATGATATTTGCAAATTACATGTAAAACTATCCGATTTTCACCGACAAATTCTCCTTTACTGGAAATTGATTTATAAGCACAACTTTACACCTCATAATACAACAATGTGGAATAACAGATGGCTGAAAAAACAAAAGTTGTTGTTTTTGGGAGTTTGGATGGACAAGGGAAATTAGACTGTGGCTCACCTTATGGATGAACATTGTAACTTTCTGAAGTATGAGAAATTTAGGGGTAAATCTTCTTCACTGCCCAATTCACAGAGTTGAATAAAGTGATTAGATCCATTTCAACTTCATTTAATGTAATGGTGATGCATTCTTAGGTTGTCACAGAGATGACACTGATTTGTGTTGAAGGAGTTCATCTTAATAGTGGGTAGTTTTCTAATAAGTTCATTTGTAACATTTTAACTGGCAATTCAGTTCAGGTAAAAAGAAGAGGATGAGGAAGATGAGGAAGTAATTAAAATAAGAAAGGAAGAACTTTCATTTGCAATCATACATGAAGCCAAATAAGTAACATTTAAAATATTAAATTATATTCATCCATCAAGCCACTTTGTACATATAAGCAGCAATACAGCTTTTGAATTGATGTCAAATAAACTGGAGTCCAGTTAAAAGAAAAGAACTTGGAATTTTTGGGTGAATAATCTCATAATTTGTGGAAAACACTTTATCAAAACACTTTATGCAAATACTTCATAGTTCCGCAGTACTTTAATGGATGGAAGAATGAACTTAAGTCATTCAACACAAAACTTTTTCTACATGACAAATAAAAATGCTTGCAGACTTTTTTCGTTATTTGATTTATATTCCATGGTAGACTCAGACATACGGAGGGTATGTGCCTTTTTTCTTTTTTTTTCCTTCTGTTATTCTTTTTACATTGCTAAGCTGGCTTGACACACACTATTGTAGAAAATGTGTCTTAAGTGATTATATTTGTCATTTGCAACAGCTACCTCTTTTGTTTTTTGACAGTTATTAACATTAGCTGCAATAGTGTCACCTACTGGAACAGAGTTCAGTTTATAGTAAAGTCTCTAAAACCTAAAAAACCATAAAGCTAAAGCCCACCAGGTGTGGTTAATGAGCTTAATTACAGCAGGTGAAGCATCACTATAAATCATCTGGCATGAAAAAGCACTTTCAGCACAAGGCTTTGGTTATTGTTCTCATAACATTTACACAGCTGTTTGTGGTCAGCCTGTTAGTTTACATTTGAATATGGTGTCTCAATGTATTTTGAGGTGAGTTATGTTTGCCTTTTTTTTTTTTTTTTTTTTCTTTCTTCTCAGTATTAATTATTACTACTACTGATATTGCCATGTGACATTTAAACAGGATTTCCTGGCTTTGCTTCCTGCTCATTGGCTTTGGAGTTTGTATCCCTGTTAAAAAAAGTAGGTAAATGTGTTTTATGGGCTTTATCAATAAGTTAAAAGGGGTGATGGTGAAATGACTGTTCAGTAAAATAACTGGTTAAAGGCTTCACTTTTGAGCACTCTTGTGTTAACTTGGGTAACATCATACTTGGTCAACTCCCGCAACACTTCTGTCAACTGTTTTAGTTGGATACATGTGACAACTCTGAAAAGAAGTCCTCATCTCTTTATCCAGGCCAAACTGCTACAGGATCTGGCTTTGGCACAGGGACCTACTTTGGTGGCTTTGGCGCAGAGTCTGGATTGGGGACTGGTACTACAGGATCCAGGTTTGGTGTTGCAGGATCTGGGGTTGGCTTTGGCGCAGCAAGTGGCCTTGTGGGTGACCAGGATGCGAGTATCGCCAGTATCGTTGAGGAGCTGCTGCGCTTCAGGCCAAACCGTCCTTTCCCAGAGTTTGCCTGGACCACTGACCACGGTCCCCTCGGCGTAGTTGAGAAGCGCCCTCTGTACCCTTCCTCCCACTCCGTTCATTCCAGCAATGGCTACCAGCGAGCAAGGGACTTCCAGTCTAATGCAAAATATACCATGGATACTTTTGACCACATTCCTCTTAATGTTGAGCAAGGGTCTGAATCTAAAGGGCACAAATTCTAGAGGTAACGACCTGACTATGAATGCCAAGAGATCATTACTGCAAGGTGTGTATATTAATATGGCATTCTCTTCCTTTACAGGTTTGATCACAGCATTGAGCCCCTGGAGGTGTCAACCTGTTTGCCACATAATAAATGTGTATAAACTAATGTTTAGAGGCTGTGATGTTTGGCATATTGTCTTATTCTAGGACTCCATTTTCAGTGCATGGTGGCTGAATCCATGCTGCCTTCTCACTGGGGACTGCTGGGTGTAAGATGAATGTAACTCTTAATTGGGGCTCATGTACTAATGATGCATGGGACCCTTCAGTTTCAACTGAAACTTTTCCCCTTGAGACTTGCCATACCCAACACTCTCTGGATGCATCTGATCTGGTGCAATGTCCTTCATATGGGTGTGGGAAAAATTCCTAAATGGTGCCACCTTGACCATTTTAAACTGAGCCCCCATGTATTGGGTTTTGCTTGCTTTCCAACTGAACTTTGGTTTTCAGATTTCAAGGTCTTCTGAACCACCTCCTCCCTAGAATCAACTTGGTTGCCACCTAATTGCAAAGCTTTTCAGTGTTGCCCTACCCATGGTGTGTAAGCAGTATTTGCTGTTATGCAGTGTTCAAGAGGCCTTACTCCCTGTATATGATCAGTCCCCCTCCAAGCAGATCATATACTCATTGCACATAAACCACTGTCATTTTGGTAAAATGAAATGCCTTGAATCAGATGTGTCAAAACATGAACCCTTTTTAACAGACCTGGATGCAAAGGAAATGCTGTTTGCAACACTGTACTTGAAAGTGTTCATTATACAAATCTAAAATTTGACAATGGAACCCACATTTTAGAATCATGATTACCACAGTTTCACATTGTACTTTGAATTAAAATTTAGAGTTTGGGAACAGGATGATTGTTGGGCCCAAGCACAGAGGGTGCATGGACCCTATAGTAAGAGCGTTGCTCGTTTCCTGCCAAAACACATTTTAGAGCTTGGCCATAGCACAAAATAAAAGTTATACATGTCAAATATGGACATTTATATATAGAATATGCTTATAAGTTACACTTCTAGATTTTTCAACCTTTACGTTTGCTTAGTTTCCTGACATGACGTTCACTGAAGTGATGGTGGTTGGCCACTGGCTGAGCCAGCTGCCAACAGGCACATGGCCATTCTGAATTTCTGATGGAGTCTAGCTCAGCAGACTCTGCCTGCATTAGGAATGCCAGACTACTGTCCTTTTCCAAAAGGGTGGAGGAAAAGTGGTTGTGAAATCCAACAATAGAGACCAAAAGACAATTTTTGTCTCCTTCCTTTGAAACCTAAAGCCCATGTATTGGAATCAGTATTAAAAACTGAAATAGTATTGTAACATCTCTAGTGATGTCATGGGGGGATTGGATTTCAGTTTTTTTACTTTTTTTTTTTGTTTTTTTTTAGAACAAGGAAATTGAATACCTGCATAAAGTGAGTAGCAAAGAAAAATAAGATATCTTGACAAAAATAACCCACAGTGCCCATTATAAGGTTTTCCACATATTAACATATGTTTCCAAGTGAGATGTCAAAAACCCTCATCTTCTGATCTGAACCCAGCAGTAAAAACCATAAAAACAGCTTCTGCTTCTTTGTTTATTTTTTTTGTTTTTTTTTGTTTTTTTTCTTTGGTAGTTGGCATCAGTCTTGTAGGTGCATTAGTGTCACCTTCTGAAAAAGGTTTTGCACTTATGTCTCTGAAACCTCAAAATCCATTAAGTTACGGCCCACCAGGTGTGGTTACCAGGTGTGACCTTAATTACAGCAGGTGAAGCATCAGTATAAAATCATCTGGTTTGACAAAGCACCTTCAGTACAAGGTTTTGGGTATTCTTCTTACAACTATTACACTATTGAAAGAGTGTTTGTGTTAAGCCTGTTGTTAATTGTCAGTTCAACATGGTGCATCAGTGTGTTTTGAGGTGAGTTTGTTAGTTTTGGTATTTATTTTTGAGGGGTTTTTTTTCTTAATATTCATTTATTGACTGACATTGTTTGTGTGAACAGGAATTCCTTGCTTTGGTTCCTGCTCTTTGGCTTTGGCGTCTGTGTCCCCATTAAAAAAAGTAGGTGAAACATAATTTTTTTTTTTTTTTTTTTTTTTTTTTTTTTTTTTCTCCCCCAATTGCTCTCAGTAGGATAAAAGGGGGTATATGTTGTAAATTAACTGGCTACTGCTTAACCTTTTTGGGCCAACTTCATAGTTAGCCAGGTCCAGCACTTTCATCAGCTGTGTATAATGGGCTACATGGTGAACAGTCGCATTTAAGATAATGTCAATGTCTCTGTATCCAGCCCAAACTGGTTTAGGATCTGGATTTGGCATAGGGTCCAGTGGTACAGGGACCTACTTTGGTGGCACTGGCTTTGGAGCTGGTGGATCTGGCTTTGGCGCAGCATCTGGGGTCGGCGGTGCTGGATCTGGCTTTGGCGCTGCATCTGGGGTCGGCGGTGCTGGATCTGGCTTTGGCGCTGCATCTGGGGTCGGCGGTGCTGGATCTGGCTTTGGCGCTGCATCTGGGGTCGGCGGTGCTGGATCTGGCTTTGGCGCTGCATCTGGGGTCGGCGGTGCTGGATCTGGCTTTGGCGCTGCATCTGGGGTCGGCGGTGCTGGATCTGGCTTTGGCGCTGCATCTGGGGTCGGCGGTGCTGGATCTGGCTTTGTGGGTGACCAGGATGCAGGGATATCTAGTATCGTTGAGGAGCTGCTGCGCTTCAGGCCAAACCGTCCTTTCCCAGAGTTTGCCTGGACCACTGACCACGGTCCCCTTGGCGTAGTTGCGACGCGCCCACTTTACCCTTCATCCCACTCTGTTCATTCCAGCAATGGGTACCAGCGAGCAAGGGACTTCCAGTCTAATGCAAAATATACCATGGATACTTTTGACCACATTCCTCTTGATGTCGAGCAAGGGTCTGGGTCTAAAGGGCTCAAGGTAAAGATCTGAATGACTATCAAGAGATTTGCAGTACTGCAAGCTTTTACATTTTTGTTTTTCTCTTCCTCTGCAGGTCTGATCACAACATTGAGCCCTTGGAGATGTCAACCTGGTTTGACATAATAAACATGTAATGTTCAGATGAGACTGTAGTGACTTTATCCCATCTTAAAATTGTTTCACTCATTCACTGCCGGTTGATGGTCGCCCTAGGTCATGTCTTGACCCATAAGGTGCCTCTGCATACCTGGTGGCTGGAACCTGTACTAGGGTTTTCAAGCCTTTTATAGACCAGCTAACTGACTAGAGTGATGGTCAAAAATAACTCATTAAATCGCCTCCAACTTAACATGCCTTAAGTTTCAACCTTGGATTGAACCCTCCCCCTCTAAATTTAAAAATAAAAAGTAAAACATGGGGATCTTTGGCAGCGAGCCTCTAAGTCAAGGGACTGCAACGAATCTTATTGGTACATGTGCTTCAATCTGGAATCAAGATGCTTGGCACTTTGCATAAACCAACAAGCAACAGCAGAGGGTTGAGGCAAGATCCTGTCTTGAATGACACGAAGCTGGAACTTGTCAAATTTGACCCAAATTTGCACAATTCATTACTTGAATGTGGGAAGTGCATAACCTGCTAGACTGATTCCCAAAGAGTGAAGGCGGCTAAAGACAAGTGAGCTGGAGAGCTCAAGGAGCAAAGATCTGGCCAACAACCATGATTATGCAGTGGAGGTTGGCCTAGAACAAAGACCCCTCCAGAACCACTTCACAAGTAAATTCCAACCAGCTAGAAGTAATTGTGCGTGACAAAGTGAAGGTCTCCAACCTAAGCCATTCAAGCTATGGGAGGGCATTTAGAGCTCAAACAAATCTGCAGTCACCAGGCAACCTTAATATTTAAAAGCTGTTCAATTCACTGCCGAAGTTCAGGAATGTAAGGAAAAAGATGACCAGTGTCCAGAGTAAACACAAACCTGAGTTGAATAGGATATGAGATGCATTGGTGTCTGACAAAAGTTTAAGATCTGACACTATACAACTTAAGATGACCTCTGACATGGAGGTGTGTTCATGCTCATTCTTATGGTGCCACCATTTGGTGAAAGGAAGTGCCTCGTATTTGGATGTCATACCTCTTACAATGATGTGAAATAATGGTGACCCTACACTTGGGGGGCATGGCTGTGACAACGTGGCTATTTGACAAAGGGAAGTGATTTTCTGCTACAACTTTTCTTTTCTTGGCTCTATGAAACATGAGCTGATAATTCACACCTGGAGGAATCTATTGAGTGTGGTGGTGCTGACAGCCCTGCAAATTTTGTTTCACCATGAAAACTCACTCGCCATAGCTCTGGCATACATTGTCCTAAAGACCCCAGATTCCCTGCGTGTGATCAGATGCTCTTATATGCATAGCACCAGCATTTGATGAATGACAAACTTGCTTAAAATTTTGATGCGAAAATTAAGAAGTTGATGCCTCACTGAAGGTACAGAAAATGTACATTTAGGACATGGCTGCCATGGCTTGTTATAGGACCTAATTAATGCAATACATGTTTATGCGAATTAGAATAGTGCGGAAAGATGGTGGCACCTGAGGCTGGTGACCATAGGTGCAATGGCCTGATCACCGCTTGAAGCTTAAATTCGTTTTTTCTTTTTTATTGCAGAATGTACCTGTGTCCATTTATGCTGAAAACTGTATTTTTCGCTGTTTAGCAGACTGTGGTTGTCTTATTCCCCACTTCGTGATGTGTCATAGATTTTCAGGTGCAGACAAATCTGGACTGCAGGCCAGCACACACTGTCTATAAAAACACATTGTTGTAAATCTTGCTGAATGAGGTCTGGCATTGTCCTGCAGAAGTGACCATGGACTGCCTGGGAAAAGATGTCACCTTGATGTTTGGACTTTTGAAAAGGGAAAGAAAGTTGCTGCAATGGTTCAGTCAGTCATTTTGTTGAAGATGTGATGTTGTGTTTAGGAACACTGTACTGCTGCAAGATGCAGTTTTGACAATGGCCTCATATTTGACTGCAAGGTCAGCACTGGGGTATGGAAAGTGAATGTTTGTGCTTATACACTGTGCATGACTTTTTTCACCATGTATTCTGGCAAAACATGCCCAATTTGGTCTCATCTTTCCAAAGGATATTGTTCCAGACGTCTGTCTTCTCTAAACAAAATATACAATTATGAATAATCATTCTTGCTGTACAACAATGTCCAATGTGTTTGGAAATGGCCAGATAACCTTTCTCACATTGATGTGTGGGAACATTTGCATCTTTAAGACCATTGCAGATGGTTTATTGTATTAACACAAAACTTAATGAATGCAACACGCAAACTGTCACATCTCTGCACACTTTTTTCTTCTCAGTCACTAATTAAGTGTAATTGATTAGCAACACCTGGGTGCTACTTGAAGCAGAAAAGATGCACTTAGGTTTTCACGCACTCATTCTGCATTTTGGCATGGTTGTATGTTGATATTGAAGTTGTGCTGGGTCTTTTGTTGGTTTAGCGATGAAAAATATGTTAAAGGAGGATTAAAAAAAAACTGAGACTCTTCCTTGTGTCTCACTGACAAAGCCTAGGCAAGTTTATGTACTTCCTCAAGCATGAAGGCAATTTAAAGAGCTTTACATAATGCAGGACCTGAATAACATACATTTTCTCCACTAATTTGAGAATTACAGGAAGAAACACTTTGTAGCAAATATCCCTTAAATGAAAATACACAGTACAACAGCTTGGAGTACCACTGCATCAAAAAGTGCCCATGTGACATAGGAACAGTTGACAAAGCTTAACTGAATACATATTTAGAATAATCTTATGTACAATTACACTTGCACTCACTGTAAAATGCCTTGAGACTTGCTTCTGAACATCCACAACTAAAATTGATTTGTTTGAAATGAATTTTCCTGCAACACAAAACTGTTGAAAACAGAGGGAGAATTAAAAAAAAGATACCTGGATGGTCTCCTAGGTCCTAGTGTTATTCAGGAGTTTATTTTGCAGCTGTGTTTCCACCCCACAGCAAAGGAAAGTCCAGAAATACAAACAAAGCTGGAGATGGAGGTTAATTAAGGTGCAGGAGATCCAATTGGCCACACTATCGTTTTTCCAATGGAGCTGGATAACCACTGCTTTGGGTTATTATAGATTTATCCATCTCTGCTTCCTCTTCACCTCTTCACACATCACAGACTCTTGCTAAATGCTTCCCTTTGGGAATGAATGGAGGGAGGTTGATAAATGGCGCTCATGTACGGGAGACTTTTTAATGATCTCTGTGTACATAAGACCAGTGGGAGTCACTGGATCACGTCCAGTGGTTTCCCAACATTATGTTTATGTCAATAAAGTTGTTTATTATTTTCATATTTTTATGTTGGTTCTTTTAAATCTGATATTTTAATTGGTATAAAATATCTTGGGTTCAGCTGAGACATGAAAAAGAAAAATGGTCCATTAAAACCACGAGGCTGCTTCCAAAACAAAACTAATGATCGAAGCCGCAACTAAACTCACATGAAGGTCAGTCGCTGGGATAAGTAAATCAGAGAAAGGTTTAAAGCTACACTAATCAATTTTTGTTTATTAACAAATAACTGTTTAATGTTAAAGGTGACAACTGAACTTTAAACAGCTCTGGAAGGTTTATTTCACACCAGAGCCTTTATTCGGATTTCTTTTGGAACCTGGAATTCAACATTCAGCATCTGGATTTTGGACGTCTAGTGAATGGGAACCATATAATACTGGAAACACCCAAAAGTGTACGTGCCCAGCCCTCTCCTGTTCACCAGACACCTGCAGACTCAAGCATGAGAGAAACTGTACTGATGAAGTACTACTGCTTCAACAGTCAGATTGAAAGCTGGGATATGAGTTGATACTGAGAAGAAACAACAGAAGAAAGCCAATCAAATCACAGCAACATAGCAGATCACAAAGTGCAATTAAGCCGGCATTGAAATAAGTGCAGCTATTTGCAGCTAAGACATTATTCAAGTGCAGTTCAGGGAGTTAAAGAGAGAGCACAAATCACAACAGAAGGTTTTCCTGGAAGAGGAACACCTTCAACACCTTCTTGATGGTGGAGAAGGACAGCTTTGCTGTTGTGGCCACAGGTAACTTGTTCCACTGTTGAGGAACGATGTGGGAGAACAGTCTTGACTGTGACTGCCTTGTGTGAAGAGAGGGCAAGGCCAGTGTGAGCACACTGCCCGTGAAGGGGTCGTAAACCCTAACGATAGGGTGCGGACCCCGAGATCACCTTGTAGGAAAGTGTCGGAGACTTGAGTTTCATTCAAGCAGCCACAGGCAGCCCATGAAGCTCAATGAACAGAAGTGTGACAGACGTGTGTCCGTCTGGGGTGATTAAAAACCAAACACTGACACATTCTGGACCTTTTGTAGCAGTTTGATCGCACAAGCTGGAAGGCCAGCGAGAAGGAGATGTTGCTTTTCTAAAGTCATGCCCCAGTGGGCTGCGATGATTATATCAGAAACATTACAGGATGGATGGAATATTCGTTGCTTAATTAGAGCTCTACTGTGAATGATTTAAAACTAAGCAGAACCTCCTTTGTGACAAAGCAGAGGAATAAGGTGAACAGCCTAAAGGACACTAAGGATTTGTCCACATTTGAATGTTTTCATTGCCAAGCCTCATGCGAACATCACCAAGAAGATAAGTCCCACAACCATAGACAAGTAGGATAATAAAGGTCCGACTTTTAGTTCCAAATTCAGCATTTAGTAAAGACAGCTCTCCGCATTTTTTTCATTACACTTTCACTTAAGCATATAGACTCAACCTTCCTTCTGCTGCTTTAGTGTTTCCTCTCCATTATGAAAATTACACCACCACCACCACCCCAGCACTTATTACCCCAGTCTGTCCCACCGTTCCCCATCCACCACCAGCTTCTCTCATAATTTTTCTTGCTATATGGCTGCTGTCAAGGGATGAAATGGTTCCCTTGACCAGAGCAGCACCTGGCAGTTGTTTTAGTGTTCGGGTTTTAGCAGCGCAATAAAGCATTGCTGGCTGACCCAAACTGATAGAAAGTTATATCTAATAAGGTTGTCGCTCTTATGCCAAGTTGCTTCTTATATTTCAATTAAAGTTTCTGAGAAGCGAAAAAGGATAAATTAAATAAATGATGTGTCCTATCATAATTATATGTATGGACACAGACATACAGTGATGATGTAGTGGCTTTAGGATTGAAGATAATAAAAGAACGATGCAGGAAAATTAAAAGATATCATAAGATCCTGCATTAATACACTTGAATTGAAACAAATCATACCAAGAGGGTTGTTGAAAATTCTGAAAGGTATAATGATACGATTCCTCTGCATCCACTGTGAAGCATTTATTTATTTTTATTTCCTTCTGAGGCTTGTCTTTGCACTGTAAAGTTTCATAAAAGTTCCATTCACATCTAAAACCTGCTATTTAAATAAAGTTTATATACTCAAGAATTTCTGCATTCTCATGGGATCTTCTTTGCTTTATTTCACTAGTGTCAAAGATCAAAAAGAAAGTTAACAACTTTCCTCACAACTACCAACCAGAGAAATTTGTTTTCCAGATTTAAAGGCTAGAAAAATGATTTATTTTTCACATCAGCAGCTCTCTTCCCCTTTAACACCACCCCACTTTGCATTCTTTGTCTGTCTTCTCACACTCTGAAACGGCTTTATCCTTTGTACCCTCTGTTCTATTGTGAGGCGACGGTGCCCTCATCAAAGAGAAAGAAAAAGGGTGAGGAGAGGGTTCAGCACTCGCTACGGAGAGCAAACAACAGTGTGTGTGTGTGTGTGTGTGTGTGTGTGTGTGTGTGTGTGTGTGTGTGTGTGTGTGTGTGTGTGTGTGTGTGTGTGTGTATTTCTTTCTGGGACCGTGATGAGGGTAAATTATAGAGGCCCCTTTAGTCAGTCTCACTTACAATCATAAGTTTTATTCAAGCAAGAAAAACTAACTGCACAAATGCATGCAGTGAAAACTGTAAATAATAGAGCAACATGGGGGGTAAAATCAAAAGAACCGTGATGCCCATTGCTTATGTATATTGTTGCTCTTATTAATTAATCCGTGCTAATATTTATGTATCTATTATACAGCGGAAGTATGAATGTCAGTGTCGGCAGCTTCTCTCTTAAATTTTGGCATTTGCAGTCAGTTCTTGATGCACAGATCAGACTAAACACTAATATGATCACTGACAAAGAGTAGTTCATTATGTGACAACATGGATGTTCTGCTGGGAAATGTCAGCATTTCTGCAGAGCGAACACAAAATCGTGTTTTTAACTGTTTGTGTGTGTTTATGCAGTTTGGATGATTTCAGTTTATGACCACTACAAGTGCTCTCTTGCAGTTTTGCAGAGGAACATGCTCTTCATTGTCATCAACATTGTTGAGCTCCCTTTTGAGATGGTTTACTTCTTTTTATCTTTTTCATTTTTAAGCCTTGTTGCCACAATTTGAGCTCATCGTGTCTCATCTCATGATGAGCGATCACAAAGGTCTCCTCAACTCGTTAATGGCCTCTTGGTATCAATAAATTTCACCCATGTCCCGCCCAAATCCGGCCCAGGTCCCGCCCCATGCACCCCATGGATAACGCTCCATCCATGGGGTGCATTTAAACAGCAGTTTTTTTCATTGGTGCACATTTTTACACTACAATTTACTGTACTACATATATTTTAGCCCAAATCCTATATTTTTCGAGAGGGTTGAGGAGAAACCATGATTTTTCCATAACAAATAAAGATTGAAGAGTCTAATTGTTAGTTTTAGAGTGTGGCTGATCCTTAACTGACAAGTGATCCATAAATATGAAGTGAAATCAAAAGAAAATAGTAAATGAATTTTTAAGAAAAACTGCTGCTGGTAAGCCACAAGGTAATGTTCTGTTTCAGAGTCTATTAACCTCAGATTAAGGAAACACAATGAAGTGAAAATCTGTCTGTAATCGAGCATGATCTGCATGAAAGATTTACAGGATATCTAATGTGCTCTGCTTCACAAAGAGGCCACAGCTGCACAGACCAACAAACAGTAGCCATGGAGTTTAGATCGTCTGACGGTCTTTACAACGGCTCAAATGTATGCAAATCTGGAGAATGCAGAGAGCTTATTTGATCTCTTTTTTGTTCATGTTTGTGTTTTTGAACCTGGATATTTGCATGAAATACCAGCTTTATAGCAAAGGGTGTGAAAACAGTTTGCAGTTCACAGACTGATTTTATTTTTTATTTTTTTTGTTTCTTTTTAAAATATCCAGACAGTGGATCCCATTCACTGCAGTGAAGTTAGATTTCAAAATAACAGTTTTAACCTGCCACAACTTCTACCACTGCTGAACAGTGCTTTACTCTTGGCCACACAGCTACGTTGGGTTGGGGGTTGGGGGGACAATTAATAAATAAATAAATAAATTTAAGGTACGAGCCAAGGTTCAACACACATAAAAAACGTTTTTGCTTACGGCTGATGAGTCTGACCCTTCTGATTTTCTGGTTCGGCTTCCAATAATTCAGAAATATCCATAGACACAGTAAAGATTGATCAAATTCACAACCTACCTCCCTCTCATGTAAATAGTCGGCACTTACAGTAAATACACAGCTGCACCTTCTTAACCTTAATCAGGTCCTACGAAGCACTTTACATTTCCCATTGACAGAGGCACTGACGCTACAGTGCTTCTATCACCAACTCACTCTATAAACAGCAGCACTTTGATTTTTACAATTATACCTCAGCGAGCTCACGGTAAGTGATGCGAGGTTCAGTGGACTGTACAAGGACACTTCGACACGTGACGGGGTCAAGGATCGATTAATTGACTCTGCCTTCTGAGTCGTGGCCGCCCCCGCACGAGCCGGGTTCAGGCGTATGTCCGTGTTTGCTTCGAGCTGCAAAACCCACACAGAAGCAGCTCCATCTGTCAAGTCTTTACCGATGATTAGGATCAAAATTCTTTTATCAATTACATACATTTACAAGGGGGTTTGAGTCCTTCTTACTACAATTACTGCAATTAAGTGAGCAAAAGGTCCATGAATAATGAGGATCTTCACAAATACATATTAATTAAAGTCTAGTTGGACAGAATAATTAGTTTAATGGGGATAAATTACACATAAACTAAATTGCGCAAAGAACAATATGTCAAACTGTCTACAACGCAATCTTATTTTACTTAAGACTCTGTGTGTGTGTTTGTGTGTGTGTGTGTGTGTGTGTGTGTGTGTGTGTGTGTGTGTGTGTGTGTGTGTGTGTGTGTGTGTGTGTGTCTGTGTGTGTGTGTGTGTCTGTGAAAAAGGGGGATCAGTGTTACAAAAACTCCCAAGTGGAATAGTTAAAGGATGACAGGATGAGAATATTTCCTCCAACGTCAAAACATACTGTGGAGAGGAATCCAAATACAGCAAAAGCTAATTAATGCAAAGAGACATACCTAAAAATACACTGTACACTTAGACACACGCACTACACAGGCTGCTCATCAGAAGCTGAGAGGGGAAGATCAAAGTAGCAGCAGAAAAGCAAGAAGGAGACTGTGAATTTGAGACAGAGCGGAGAGGTAAGATGCATGATCCAAAGAAAAAACACAGTGAAGTAGAAAGTATAGAGGAGAGGCGAAATGACAAGATTGATAAGAAAAACAGAAAAGCAAAATGAGGCTGAAACGAAATGCTCAGATCCAAGCTGTCTGGGAGGAAGGTGTGCGCAGTGAAACCTTCAAAAGCAGGAAGTGTTTTTGGATATTGGTCTGACGAATGGAAAAATTCCCCTGAGTGGAGTGAAAAATACAGATTTAAAAAAGGCAAATGAGGAGGGTTATTAAACCTGTGCTGTGCAGAATGAAAAGGGGGCAGGGTGTGGATGTGTCAAGAACTTTGAGGGAGCCTTAAAATCCCCAGAAAAATGAAGGATCGCGTGTGAACGGGAACATGGAGACGTCAGTGTTCCTAACAGCAGATTTGCCTTTAATTCTGCTCAAAGGGACCAGCGCCTGCTTTGAAAAGTTAGATATTTATTTGATAGGTATTTTTCAACTCGCAACTCAGAACTGATGCTTATAATAACAGTTTTCTTAAACACTTGCTTCAAAGAGGGTCACAAAAAGCAGATACAAATGAATGAAAAATCTGGCAAAATGATTTAAAATAGAAATAAACCCTACAAGAATAAAACAATGATTAAAAAAAAAGATAGATTTCTATTGAACTAATAAAATCAAACATAAGAGTCGAATAAAATCGCGATTAAAAGCAGGTCATTGACTGCAACAACCGGATTTCCTCAGGCAAGAGGGTCCCAGTCCATGTCCAGGCTCAAACGGCACTAAAAAGGTCATATTTGTGAGGTCATGAAGCGCTTCGAGGTCGGCCGTAAGACCCTCAAACTGAGTTCAAGGAGGCTAAAACAGAAAATAGGTGTGATGTGCTTCCTTGGTCCTTTCCGAAGGTCTGACAGATGAGCTCTGTACGATCCAAAGCCTTTTGTGTGTGTGTGTGTGTGTGTGTGTGTGTGTGTGTGTGTGTGTCACCAACACACAAGGGTTGTGATGTGGTAATCAAAACTCAGGTATTAAAAAAAAAAAAAACATGTCTCTGGAAAATTCTGCTTATAACGAAGGAAAAAAAGTGGGATTTTTTGTCATTTGTCACCGCCACTGCAGGGCGAGAGGTGGGTTGCACCTCAGCAGGGTCCGCGGGTCATCACAGGGCACAAATTTAAGCAGCTAGTCACATTAAAATGACAAAGCCATGACGTTGAAATCACGATGAGGGTCGTGATGATGACCCTCACATGTCAGCCAAGTACCCACTGATGTAGGCCATGGGTCTGGGAGGGGGGTGCATATGTGCAGCACAAGCGCTGTTAATTACGACCTCTGCCAGAGTTGAACTGTACTTTGCTGTGTTTTCCTCCCCTCATCCATCTCAGCCATCGTCTCTCTTTCATGCCACCGAGCCTCTTCCCTCTCAAACCACAAAGCTGACAGCTGCCATATTTTTATTCTGAGCTGAGACAAACTACAAGAGACAAGAAGCTTAATGCCAGCCAAGCAGAAGATGAAGTACATGCTTTGTCAACACAGAAACGCAACTCTTCAAGATAAAAAGAATGGAACGTATACCAAGCGGGACTTTTGATGTAATACGCTGTTCTTCAGAGACTCTGTTGCAGTTGGGTAGGCGGGAAATTAAACACAATCCCTGGCAAAAAAAGAAGGGAATCACCTCTCTTGATTTTGTAACAAATGAATAAATAAATTAAAATACACTTGTAATTAATAATGTTTTGTTTTTCAAGAGCACATTCAATGCAATCACCACTTGTAAATATTATATCTAACAGGTCTAAATATCAAAATGACTGTAAATCAAATAAGAATGAGACTAATAGAAATTGGATTTACATATGGGAAAGCCAACAGACTCCCTAACTGACACTGAACCAGAAGAAAACAAGGTTAATATACTTTATTTATCCTTCTATAAAGAGAAGCAATATTTTATTTTATTATTCTAGTCAGAAGCAGTGATAAAGAACAAAAATACCATCATATTTGTATTTTTTTTTTTTTTTTGTTCCTTGAACACACCGTGGATACACATGATTTCCTTTAAAATCCACATTAAAAAAAACTAAACAAAAAACTTAAAGGTGATATTTTTTGCAACTCACTTTATACTACATGTCCTATTGGCAGGTTTGCAGAGACTAAGAGAACGCACACTCACACACATGCACGCACGCATACATGCACACTCACACACATGCACGCACGCAAGCGCGTGCGCACACACTCACACACACGCACAGCTCTGGCTGTATACTGCAGTATCCGTATTACGTGGTTACTGCCGATGCATAAAGGTGACCTGGAGGTGGCCAAGGGCGTCTCCATGTGAGATGATAAGGGGGCGAGTAGATACAGTAAATTCTTTATAGACGTCCAGTTGCCAGACAAACCAAAAACGCATCGCCTGATATTTCATTATTGGCTGAAACCTTTTCAGTTCCTGCACCTGTGTAGAAAACTCTTAAATTATGTAATGGGAGAGAATTGTTGCTGAAATGCAAAGCTAAGGAAAACCTTCCTAGAGCAAGATTTACAAGCGTTTGTGCTCGTCTTGACCGCTCCCGTCGAGGAGATGGCTGATAGACCACATGACCTGACCGCAGCAGCGTGTTCTTTGTTGAGCTCTGGCCTCCGCCCAGCTGTTTTATTTGCTACACCTCCTGATCTTCTGCTGCTCAATATATTGACTGTCTGCGAAGAAAAAAAGCTCACCTGCTGGACTGGGGTTTTAAAAAGCAGGCCGACCTTATCCAGCAAAAGCTGAAAATAAAGAAATGATTGCAGAGCAGCCAGATTGGTCAATATCAAAGAACCATCCTCGAATAGTTTCACAGGAGACGTCTGATTGGTCAAAGATGTGTTGCATGACTTATTCCCATCAGTCTGGCAATGTCTGATGTATCTCAGACTTTTTTTTTTTAATACATGTTAGTGAAGATTGTTTTAGCTGCTGGCTGCTGTCACAGATAAGCTACTGAAGTTATAACTTGATTAAAAATATGCATGTCTGCCAGCATTTGCACCTGCATTTTTATCGTAATGAAGCACACTCTCAAGACAATCTTTCTGCTATTAATTAAAGCAGATGCCCGGGTTTTATGTTAGTGTGGGATAATCTTCAACGAAGAACGATATTGGATATTTAATTATGCTTTCAGTAAAAGACAAAACAAGCAGATGATGTTATAAATAATCAGCCCGAGCTGATTATTTTCTTTATCTGCAGGAAAGTGTTGCGTGGCTTGGCGTCAGAAAATGTACTCATTTCTGCTTATTCCTGCGTAAACATGATGTGAAGAGTAAATTCATATGTCAGAAACTGGTCTCCTCGTATGTGTAAAAGAATTTTTGTAGAAACATTTTAAAGAAAAGATCCATCCATCCATCATCTATACCGGCTTACTCCTTCTCAGGGTCACGGGGGTCTGTCGGTGCCTATTCCGATGCATAGTAGTAGAGAGGCAGGGGTCCACCCTGGACAGGTCGTCCATCACAGGGCCACATAGAAAGACAGCATAGAACACAGACAAACACGTAATATTTGCTCAATTCGCTCAAATTCACACCTACAGGCAATTTAGTATGATCAATTAACCTACATGCATGTTTTTGGACTGTGGGAGTAAGCCGGAGTACCCGGAGGGAACCCACACAAGCCCGGGGAGAACATGCAAACTTCGCACAGAAAGACCCATTAACAGAAATTTAAAAAAAAGATATTGTGACCATATGTTGTAAAAAAAATAATTCTCAATCCGTGTAATTAAAAACTTTATCATAGAAGTTAGAAAAGCTTGTTCAAAAGCCTCTGGATTACCAAAAATAAGATTTTCATTCTTCTTGCGCAACTGGTACGTTTCATTCAGGCATATTCAGCCACTATAACGCTGTGCAAATATTCATAAAGCTTGTTATCGTATCTGTCGAGGACATGCTCCCAGGAGCATCACATACTTTTTTATTTGCAGGTTTTTACATTTCAGGCATCTGATGGATGCTTTTATACAGAAAGCAGGGGTGGACACATGAGCTTTCTTGCGATACACTGGTCCCCTGTGGTCAACCGTGGTATCGCTACATAGAGTGGCTTTAAAGCTGTGACGTTTTGGGTTTTATTTTCTCATTTAACAAATTTCTGCACATAATTTGCGCAAAACATTAGCAAAGGTTATCAAAGTGTTTGGATGACTTTCAGCTTAAAGTCTTCTGCATTTTCCAATCAGATATAAGTGGGACAAATTTTAAAATTGCTTTTAGCTGTGAGTCGTGTTCTGATACAGACATGCCTGACGCACTTCTACAAAGTTTATGGTGCCGCTGGTATCGTTGAATGACAAACTCGACGGAGATCATTTAATCACCTATTTGTGTGCGCATACCGCCCCCTAGTGGCGGCGTCTGTTTGATACAGCCGACACTGAATTTTATTTGTTTATTGGTCATAATAATGAATGGAAGATTGAAAGTGAAAGTCTTGTATTAAGATCAAATAAAATTTAGAAAACTTTGATCAAATACATTTGTCAGGAGAGTATTTCCAATTCATCATTGTTGTCACCCAAAAAAAAATTACACAAGGAGGACTTATACAATTTGTGCTTTATTAGGGAAAAACAAAAAAAGATTGTACAGTTTCTGTAGATTGCAAAAGCAGTGTTGATCAACAGGACATTTTTCCCCTTATAATGAACATGACTGAGCAGCATAGTGCAAATCTGTGTATCCACTGCAGACCTTGTGTACAGACAAGACTCTTGAAAACATCCGGCAGAGGGTAGCAAGAGACTGATATATCTGAGCTCATGTAGTTATGGCATCAAAAGTGAAGGCATTAAATGGCAACAGACGTGGTGCTGTGATAAATACAGGATTGGGCTGCTTTTATTTTCCTCTCCGTCTTGTGTTCCAGTGGCCTGGTAGACGTCAGGCCATGCAAATATTACAAAACTTCCAAGGTTAGGGGGAAGGGAAAAAAATAAAAAATAAAAAATAAAGCACCCAAACCCAACCAGACAAGTGGCAATAAAATCTGAAGCTCCGTGTGAACATAGGGGAACACAGTTGTTTTATTTTATGTAAATGAAGACGCGCTTACAGAGACTTCATTGAAGCCATAAAGCAAACGGGGCCACCTGCAGCATCTCTGACAGATAGATGTGGAAGTGGTACCTTTTAGGGAGAATAAAATTGATTTAAGAAAAAAAACCTGTTGGTAAAACTCTACCCGGACCCCCTCCCTAATGTAATATTTTATATATAGCTCAATTTGCCACATTGTCGTAAGGAGTTAACATTACTTGCGCAAAATAAAACAGAAATCCAACCAAGTAATTTCTTTAAAAACATCTTTCACTATGTAGTGGCTAAAGAACTGAGCAAATATTACATGTTTGGGAGAATGTACGCAAGATTTATATAAAAAGAATAGTTGAAAAGGCTAGTATTTGTTGACTTATATTAACTTTTCCAGTGCCAACATGTCTTGTTTACATTTTTTGACTGATCATTGTATACATGCGAGTTTGTTTCAGCTTCTCTCATATAGCCGCTTTGTTTTTCATACATTTGCTCTGACGTTTTAAAGTATGCTTGCAACAAAAAGTGCTCTTTGTGTCAGTTCATACCTCACCTACAGGCTGAAATACGAATCTAGTTCAATAACTGAGAACTTGAATGACATTCTAACTAACAGTTACATTGTTGTGTGATTATAGACTGAGCTTTAAAATTAAGACACTTCAAGACAGAGAAACAGGTCTACGTAAATCCTCCAACACAAAAAACGAAAGGTCTGTAATAAATCAAATCATGAATTTAGAAAAACAGCAATTTACATTAGAAGACCATCAACAAAAGATGAGAATGTCAGAAAACCACAAAAAAAAAAAAAGAAGAAAAGTTCTATCTCCCATTCTCCTTCTGGCCTGTGAAGCAGGAGAAAGCCTCCACAACAAATCATATATCATCTTGACAATGCAAATCAGCAGGCCGGAGGGCCAGAAGGGGTCACTTCACTGAACGCCAATCAAAAGATGTAGTCTCGCGTCATCTTGAGGGACGGCATTGCCTCATTCACGTTCTGGTCCAGGCGATGGTAGTCAACGGTGTTACGGGAACATAAGCCATCCTTCCACCGTCGGCTCTGCGCCAGGAGGAGGATCTGAAACAGGGTGGGGTGGACAAACCAAATTAAAGTGCGCAATGTATATATGCTGATCGAGTAAAATGATTTCTTAGTCGACAGGCCACCACAAAAGATGATGAGACTACATAATTAGAGTCCTGATTCAGCAGTAAAATCCAAATGTACATGTGAGAGCATATTCAGAGTAATCCGGGGACAAACTTCACATCAAACATGCTTGCACACTATTGTGGATCAGGTTTATGCCAAACAGGTTCAGCAACTATATGCATGAAACGTCACTCGGCCAGCACTGTATTAAACACAATCGATTTTGTGTTTGGTCACACTGTACGCGGTCCCTCTACTGTCTTGCTGGATGTCTGGAACAACAAGGCTGGAAAGCAGGAAAAAGCAAACATGCAGGAATCTGTCTGAGTCTGAGGATACACCTAATGACTGCATTATGTGGCGTCATCTTAAAACCGAGTCTCTAAGTAACTTGGATGCACCGTTGGGACATTTATCTGGTCATGAAGAGAAAAAAAGTCCCTTCAATGTTTTCCGGCACTCCCTGCTACCCCTCAAATTACTCATGCTGTTTATGTAGAAAACCTGTTCAACAACGTTTTCATTGTACTTCAGAAAGCAGGAACTGCTGGAATCCGAGGTGCAGTACACTTGACCATAAACAGAAATGGCTCTGGAAAATCGGCCAGTAAATTTGATTTATTCCAGGCTTGTTGGCAGTGTGCCTTTGTCCAAACACATATATGAAAGTTGTACAGTCATATCGATTTAACTTGAAAAAGGCTCCTGATGCCTTGTACACTTGGCGTGTCATCTATATGGTAACACACGGGAAGACACAAGCTTCGTTTAACAAGTTTGCCGTCTTGGGCGTGGCAGGCTATTGCCAACAATCGTTCAGGAACTCTTCTTCAGCTGCCGGACCTCGTACTTTAGGCCTTCTTCATCCTAGAGTTAAGTTTGAATGGACAGTGGCTTGTTAAGATGCTTCTGACAAAGTACAGTTTTGATTTCTTTGAGAATGTTCCGGCTACGAACTATGGTTTTGCCAGCGTAATGTTTGATTCACTAACTTGTCTCTTAGTTCATCCTCTTAATATGCGCCTTACAGATACCAAAAGGGCTGGGTCAAGGAAGGAAAAACAAATCGTTTTGATATTTAAATGTGCTGGGGGGCTTCTTGGCTTCCTGGCTTGTGATCTGGTGATTTTCCCAGCGTTGGCCAAACGCGACAGCCATAACGCTGTCACGCCGACATGTTAAACGGTATATCCCGCTGGACAAATCTGACAGCAACTCTGCAGCTATTTCGGCCAGTTCAGCTGAAGAAGCTGGGACCAAAGCTACCTTGGAATGAAACTGGTCTTCAGAAACCGGTCGGTCACCTGACCGAACGCTTCGCCCACTGTTTTATACAGATTATGGTTTTCTCCTGGCAAGAACCTAAGCGGGTCATTAGAAAATTTGCTCCATCTGCGATGTGGGAGTGGTTATACCCAAGGGTAAAACAAAAAGACAGCCAAATCCTAAAATTTGACATTAAATTACCATTATTAATAGCTTTTAAAACCGCAATCACACCGTCAAACTTCAGCCGACACCATACTCTTCCCGACACTCACCTTCCTCTTGTTGTGATAGGTGATGTAGGCAATGGCCACCAGGAAAGCCAGAATGACCAGGTGAAAGAAGAAGTGCGAGTCCTGATCATCTGCGTTGTAGACGTTATAACTGGTCACATCCTCAGACTGCTGCTTGTTGTCAATTAAGTCTTTGGTGTTGTCATTTCCCTTACTGTCAACATTGTCAGGGTCCAGAATGGTGTCGTCATTGTCTTCTTCATCATCATCATCTTTTTCATATTCGTATGGGTAATCACCCGCACTAATGGTAGTTTCTGGACGCTTGTCGGTGGACTGCAGCACTTCCGTGCTCTGCACAGTGAATGTGCTTGGTGCGTTTGTGAGTTTGTCATCAGAACTAGGTAATTTTGGTTCAATCGTTTCACCTTTGGATGGTTGGGGGACTTTGGCAGTGGTGGTGGGTGCTTTTGTAGGGGTGTGCGAATGAGAGCCTTCTGTGGGAGCATCTGTGATTCCCGTTTCAGCACTCTGTGCTTTTGGGGGTTTATTCACGACCGGATCTAAATGTGTATCTTTAGAGGATCCGATTATGTCTTTCAAATTATTCTTAGATTGTTTTTGTTCCGCATCGACATTGGGGATGTCTTCTGGAGCTGTGTCTGTTGCGTTCACATTTTCAGAAGATGCTGACGGGCTCTTTGCAGTTGTTGTAGGCGCTAGACTTGAAGTGGTCAAACTTACATCAGTAGACAGCTTTTCCAGAACTTCATTTACTGTTTAAAGAGAAAACAACAATGCAACATACATATTAATTACCAATATCTACTCCATAAAAACAGATTTGATGTAGAAAGGGTTTTCCATGAATGATCAACTTCTTGTTCAATTTTTATTTTTTAACTATTTCAAAAAATTGTTTTTAATCAAGAGACAAATGAATGGCTAAATCACTGAGGCAGTTTAGAGACCAACATAGAATTCCCAATATTCAGGAGACTTCCTATTGTACGGATATTAATGACAGCATGTAATCACACTATGAGCTCGTCAATAGACACGGCTGACAAAATGGGTTTCTCCACATAATGAGACCTGCCCTGTGAAAATTACCTTTGCCACGGCTGTGAAAACGCTCATAAATAGATGCCTGTACTGACCGAGGCTGGCTACATACTAGAGGATTTCAGAACCACTTCCCGGCATCAGCAGCATCACCAACAGGATGTTGTTGTATACTTCTACTGCTCACAAACATGACACATGGAGTGCAACCCAACCTGAACCAAACAAATGAAGAAGAAGAGTTTAACGCATGACTGCCTTTATCACTTGTCATGCGAGTCGCACTTCAACACGCCCTTATTTGGTTTTCTTCTCAAGTAATTTCTACTAGTTTCTGTGACGCATAATATCTGTGAATTAGCAACTGTGAAATTGTAACAAGCACTAGTTGAGTATGTGCGTTTGAAGGATTATAAGAGTAAAAAAACAACATGGTCAAGATGACTTATGTCAGTGATCTTCAATGTTTTTAAAATTGGTTAAGATTGAAAAATCTACACTAGTGCCCGATTACCACTTGGGATGAATAAAAACCTGTCTATATATCTAGACCTGAGCTTATTGGAGAAAAGACAGTCTTTCAGGTTGTCAGACCACTTACCACATGAATTAAACGCACGTTACACATCACAACTTCACACACCGCTGTAGCACTTGTCTCTTGGGTCTCCTGGGTAAACCAATTATTGTTAACCCCAGCAAAGTTTTCCAATTTTCATAATGAGTTTAATTATAAAATATTTCAGTATAGGGCACTCAATCTTTTTTAGTTTTACAGAATCTGTACAACTATATTTCCCGACTGTGCCTTTAAATTGTACCAAACAAATATTTTTGGCAGCTTTCCTGACTCAATAACACCATTTATCTAACAAGTGTCAACGTCATTTCATCCTCTAGGACTGGAAGGCGTTGCTTAGGACGGGCTCGGAGGAGAACACTGGGGACTTGAAGCACGGAATAAGACATCACCAAGAAAAGAAAGGGTCTATTCACAGCCATGGGCGTTTGCCAGCATAAATAATCACTGAACAGGAGACCTTTGTGGCAGCAGCAGTTATGGTCTTTACTGCAGAAAACTGCCTCAGTCGACAAAACTGTTGAGTTTCTCACATTGATATACAAGTAATTTACAAGCACTACATTAAAAATACATTCTAAGAGAAAGGGAAAGCAATATTTTTTCCCTTGCAAAAAGTGTTAAACTCGGACGGCAAAACTGTGACGCATCACAAAATCTTCCTAAGAAATAAAATTGCTGATATACATGTCTCCTATAGTGCATTAAAAGTGTTAGATCTCAAATTAACTTCCAGACATAATAGATTATACTACTGCTAAAATCAAAAATGTCAAAAACAATGTCAATTAGTTTCAAAGTCCCATGATTTTAAAATAAATTGAAGATTAATCAAGACCATTTCTAAAACAGACAGCAACTTAACAGCTGTAAGGTTCCAGCTCATTGCTGGTAAACTTTAGTTTAATGGTTCACTGGCAGACGGTTAACTAGTAAACTTTTATGACACAGACATCTGGACTGCGTCACTTCTGACTGCAAGTGTTGGTCCTGCAATGACCCTAACCTTCCAAAGATAACCAACGACGACTTAATATATGAGAGCTAGTGCATAGTGCAATTATTTTTATTTCGCGGGACTCCTTAGACTTTCTTTAAGCAGTAATTTATTAAGGTAACGCAACGCACATGAGATTTTTTGCGCGAAAGTTCACATAGAAACAAACGTCTCAACTACCTCAGCTACCGTCATGTTTTATTGTGTTAAATATCAACACTTTGTTCTAGAATACTTTCCATTTGGAAACCAAATACCCGAACCCCATCAATATAGTCTAATTATACTAAACAAAACACACGGTTTTTGAATATTTCGAGAAACAACGTAAGAGCCGTCTGAGCTCTGGTGACGCGTTAGCCGCCTAGCCGCAGTGCCGCTAACGTCACGCAGCTAACTCGCTAGCCTCCTGTTGTCAAGTTGATAACAAATCATTTCCGTCTCAGATACCCCAAAGAAGTGTCCTACCGTTTGTTTCTGGAGTTGGGGTTGAAAGGCAGCCATGGGCTAAAAGACGAAGGATAATAAGGAGTGAAAAGACATAAATATCTCTCCAGTTTCCTCGCGTACAACCATAAACCGACATGTTGATGCGTAACTGAAGAGGCGTGGCTTGGGGTGGCTAAATATACTGGGGTGGGCGTGACTTTGTGGGACGCACAAGTGAAAGTGAATGTGTTGCGTGCCCCTGTAATCAAACCCCGCCCCTTGTGTCAAATTACATAACCTTCAACACCCATTGCTGTTCTTTAGCTTAAAATTTAAGTATAAAGTATTTTAAAAAATGACCGTAGACCTTTTATGTAACTTGTATGCGTATACATAATTGTCATTTAGTTTCTATTTACAACTGTTTAATTTTTTCCCTTTTTTTTGTGCATGTTTTTGTACAGTTTTATCTGTATCTGCAAATTAATTGAGAACAGGTAGGAGCAAGGGCATTAAGTTGTCTTGTTCATAGAAAAATTAAAGCAATAGAGGGCCAATTGAAGGCAATTAGAGACAAAAATAAAAGTGGTATAATTAACATGCTCTCTAATGATTAAACAAACCAAAATGTTTTTCAATCCATACATAGTTTTAATCGAACCTCATGTGTCAAATTTACCAATGCATTCTTGAGAAGTATTGAGACTTTTCCACCCGTGAACCTGGATTTTCAAGATCTCACAGCCCACCATGCATGTCAGGACAAACAACTATAGCAAAAGACCAATTAGAGCAAAAGCATGAAGCCATTTCATGCTTTTGGTTCCAAAGACACCCATGACAGTGAAAGCTGGCCATCTGTGTAACCAAGCAAATGGGGATTTGGAAGTTACTAAAGAGCCCAACAGTTATCCCAATATTTTAAGTTATGTGCAAATATAAAAAAAAAAATAATTTAAAAACTGCTAGAGGCATGCACCATCTTAGCAGTTCTTAAACCATCAGACTATGGCCTATAACGCAGTACAACTTAGAAAAAAGTAACTCCTAACCCTGTAAGAAATTTAAAAAACCTAAACCTGTTAAAGCATTTCAATGAAATGCAAGTCATCAGGAATCAAAGAAACGATGAAGGAACAGCAGGCACTGCTCATCATCGTACCAACAACATTCCTACAGGGAAGCACGACAGTGGGAGTATTATGCTATGGCTCTGCTTCTCAGCAGTAGTTAGGGTGACTGATCAGGAAAGAATGAATTTGCATAGGTGAACGAACGCTGTAGTGAGTAGGTAAATAGATGCCCGTACAAACCAAAACCTTAAGAAAATTAAAAAAATTTTTTTTAAGTTTGATCTTTTAACCAAAGTCAGGACTAACTTTCAACTTAAGCGATTTCAGGGATCATGAGAATTTCAAAAACCTTTAAATGTCTATGAAAGTCCAAAAAAGCTAAATCGAATCTTTTAGTAAATCCTGAACTCATCACAAATACACGACTTTAACAGGTAAGTAGATATAAAAACTCACGCTTTAAAGCTGGAGGGAGAAAAAAAAAAAAAAAATAAAGCTTTCAACAGACAAAACTGGCTTATCCAAATATTTTGTTTGTCCTTTGCAGACTAACAGGTCAAATAGCTCATCAAATAGAAACACTTCCTTCTGCCTCCTTAACAGTAGAGAAAATAAACAAAACAACACAAACTGGTGCAACATGTTTTGTTTTTGTTTTTATTTAATTCAGGGAATGACAATACTGTCAATCACAATAAGAATGATTCCCATTACCAGTTGACCAGTTGTGGAAGACCACCATTATCCTGGAGTGTATGCTTGTCATCCTCCTTTCAAAAACCAATCTTCAATCAGCAGAAGTCCCGTTCCTGATTGTTTCCTTGATCACGGAGGATTGGCATGCGTTCGCCTTCGTTAAGACTCCTCAAGTAGATTAAACTATGCATGAACTTCAATAAAATACTTTTTTTTTTTTTGCTATATGTAACAAAAAAAAAAAAGACATGATTCACACCAAATTCACAGACACAAAAGACAAGCAAGAGACAAAGGAGGAAAAAAAATGAGAGAACTTAGACATCAGGGTGTAGTGTCTCTTTGAGCTACTGGTAGCTGCTTGTACCAGTGACAACCAACCCTTCCAATTCTATAATATATCAGACAGACAAGACTTCTCAGTGCAGAAGTGTTCTAATAAAACTTGTTTCACCAGAATAGGGTGAGTGAGGAGTGCTTACTAGAGCTACGCAACAACAGCACCATCTGGTGGAGCATCTACACAAGTGTACTCTAATGGTGTTGGGCCCTGCGTGTGGCTGGGCTGAACTGGATTTAGATGTTCCCTTTTCACTGCATTGACAGAGTGACACAAATTAAAGCATCGTATAGAAATGCATTAAAAAGATATAGTGAAGCCAACATGAATGCACTCGAGGCTACTTCCCCCTGCAAGCTACACAATTTAGTGTCAAACCTCCTGTTAAATAGCTGAAAGGTTCTAAACAAGGTTTTAGAACTTCACTGGTCCTTTAAAAGTGGGAAAGCAAATACAACTTGAATCTTACACTGTCTTGCTTCCACCTGTAACATGTTAAAGAGGAAGGGAAAGGGGTGGGGGGTGTGAGAGGAACTATTCAGAGGATTTTCCGTTTTTTTTTTTTTTCCGTTGGTGGGAGAATGTGTGCTGGGAGATCTGCAAAGGTGTCTGGTTTTCCCTCCTACGCCTGGAACTCGAGACCAAGACCAAGCTTGTGGCCACCAGCGTTGATGTTTTTGCCATCAAGTAGAGCAGAAAGTGTCAGCTTGATGCCTGTTAAAAACATTTAGATTTTATTTGCCACTTAATTCATTGAGGAGAAAAAAAAAAAAAATCCAGTTTATTAGTAAACATGCAGCACCAATCCAGAATTCCACTTCCTAGAATATGGCATTAATAAAACTTAAATACGCCTTCTTTTTCTGAGCAAAAGTGCCATTGTTATTAGTGTAAACTGTGTCAGTGTGTTGGTTTATTTAAGGACGTCACTCACCTGGCTTCAGAGTCTGAGTGTAACCTAGACCCACGAGGCTGGAGTTGTTCACCTTGGCCTGTGTAGAAAACAGTGTATAAAAATCTAACTTTCAGTCATAACCAACAATTTAAAAATAATGAAAGAAATAGGGAGTGCTATTATTTAGAAAAGTTCATTTTTTATGTGTGATATGCACCTTGTGGAGAAGCCTCTGTATTAGCTCCTGTGAAGGCCTTTTTTTATATTCATTAAAGACTTAACTAATAGCACGTCCTGCAGGAAGTTGGACTTTGCTTGGACGGATGTTGTGAAGGGTTTTACCCAACCACAGGGAAGACCCCTACAGCCAAACTGACATCGTCTCAATGTCACCACCAACTCTCTGATGGCTTCGTGGCATCATCAGGAGGACCCGTTTCAACAGACGGAGCTCGACAGCAACAGCTTTCAAATACAAATCCCAAACTGGACCACCAAAACCGTTTACCCTCCTTATTCATTACATTTTTTTTCCCCAACAGCTGCTCATTACAGCTCTTAAGCTTCTATAAAAGTTGGCATCACTGCGATAGAGCAACAGTTTCAACGCCACCAAACTGGATATGAATATAATCCAATTAAAGAAAATGTTCCTGCAGACTTTCATTATGGGATTGTAGCTAGAATATATCTAAATAAACAGCTGAAATCAATGAAAATTGTGTCCATGCCGAAAGATTTATGGGGCCCGGCTAAATACGCTATCAATCAGTCACACTAATTGGCTCTGCGGCAAGTGGGATTTAAAGACTAATGTGATAGACGGGACTAAATTAGCCTCTGTCAAAGCCAGAGTCCTCCTGTGGAACATTTTCCTCCAGTTTTTCTTCGTCCATGATAAAACGTGATACATTTACTTATGCGGACAGCCATCGCGCCACGTCGGTCAGAGATCCACTCCTAAACTTTGAGCGTAAACCACATGTTACTTTCTATCAGGAACACGAGAGTTAAATGCATGTGGATTTGCATCTCCATCAATAAACTAAAGTTGTTGTTATTAATGCTTTTACTCCACGTGCAGCCCCACCACTCACTAAAAAAGCAGGCTACTCACAGAGAAGGATGCATCAGGATCAATCTGATACTTGGCAGCGATGCCGAAGCGGGTGTTGCTGTTCCCAGCTGTCCAGGCCAGGTTGACAGCCGTCTCCAGCTGGTCATTCACCTTCTGATAGATGGAGCCACCAAATTCTGTGCCATCGTTTCTGCAGAAACAAAGACATGTACGATGCACATCATGATACTGCAATATAAATCGAGCAGTCTCCTTGGTGTGATACTGGCTACTGAAAAGGAATCAAGTCTGTTAAGAGGTGGTATGTGGAAACCAGCTAGAAGCTCGCATGTCTGCTAATCTTACATCAGTGACAGTGCACCCAACTGACGTGCATCGTCACTGACGTAAAGCCCACATTACCCTTTGTCTGACCTCGCATAACCATTTCCACTGCAGTCTGAAACAGACAGGCTTTGCCAGGGGGCTCAGCAGGGACCAGGCTAACACCAACATATTCTGTCCCTCATGTCCACCCTCAGACACTCCTCCCGTCAGGGTTTCACAGAGGCTTGTCAACCCCCGTCTCCATTATATAGCTGGTCCCTTCACCTGGGTATAAAAATAACCCCACCTGGTTGGGGGATGGGCAACAAGAAAGTTAGTTCAGAAAATCCAGTATTCATGCAGAAGCTCTAAGTGCTACAGGTGTAGAACAAGATGACAATAAGTTCAAATCAAAATGTTTAGTGATTTAGGTAATTGATGTATGATACGAGGTGCTTGCAGACGCTTTACTCCGTTTCTAAATCAGCCTCTTTGAAACATTTCTTTCCACCTTTTGGAAGGAAAGAAATTTATTGTGTAAATGTACACTATTGAGCTGTTTCCAAACAGCTCAATAGTGGCAGTAATTTGTAGTGTAGTTAAAAAGAAAAAAAGGAGGCTATACTGGTTCACGGTCCGTCTGAAACTAAATCTATAGGACCATGGAAGAAGGCGGTACATGACAGAAGTCGCGGTGTGTCGCCTTACACGTTGGTATGGAGCTGGAACTCATCAGTCTTGTATCCGACTGCAAAGTTGCTCTGGGTGATCTTGTTCCGGCCGGCCTCAAAGGTCATCTGGTAGCCGGCGAGCCAGCCCTCGAAGCCCACCACCGCCGCGCCGTGGATGGCTGTACCGTTGATGTCGTAGTGAACGTCGCAGCCAAGGTTGATGTGCTCGCGCTTGTAGCCCGTCTTCATCTTGCCACCTTTCTTGCTGGCGAAATGTTTTTGAAAAGGTAAAAATAATTAAAAAAAAACAGAAAGAAAAAAAAAAAAAAAGAAATATCATCACATACCTGGAAATACTGAACTTGTGAGGCATTGCTGCATAAAGTGAGAGATCCAAACGGTCTAAACCTGTGATTTACTGCTGGAGAACACCAGGCGTGTCGTACTTAGTAAAAAAAAATAAAAATAACCTGCCATTGTTGAACCCGTGCCTAAACTTTCCTAAAGTTTAGCAGAGTAATTTAACTCTTCCATGTCCGCAGGTGGCAGTGGGTGCAATCGTAACGATCTTGTCAATTAAAGACCGAAGCGATAAAATGTGCATATTTACTCAGTTGTTCTTACCCAGTGTTTGGAGAGAAGGAGGAATCAAACGTAAGCTTCAGGCCCTTGGCCAACTGCGGGAAGAAAAACCCAAAAAAGAACCAGTGATCATCTTAAAACACAGAGAGAATGACAGGCAAACGTGTTCACTTATACACATTCAACTAAAGCTGAAGTCCCTTCAGACATTTGAATTCATCGCCATGCGCCCACAGACGGTACACACCTGGTCCTCGAGGGTGATCTCGGTTCCCAGGGTGTTGTCGGTGTTCCACTTCTCCGTGAAGGTCAGTCCATGCTCCGCACACTTGTACTTGGTTTCCAACGACCCGGAAACCTTGCTGGTCTCGGTGTTGGCATGGCCTGTGCTGGTAAACTCCTGCAGATGACCCAACCAGCCACACAAGCACTTACTAGAGATAACACTCTTTCATGATGTTTTGCTATAGGACATGTGGGAATATACTTTTTCATCAAATTTATGAACTGCTCTTGATATTTAAAATGGGGGATTTAATGACACTTGATCTAGGCATCTGTCCCAATCAAACAACTGTTCCTTCAGCCTGACCAAAAATTAAGCTCATAGGGCAGCAGACTAACTGGTTTTTCCTGATTTTTTTCCCATCTTCTAATCAGAGGAGAAGGCATCCTGGCAGCTTCTCGGTTTTCAGCTAACAAGCCGCTTTACTGTCAGACACGAGAATCTTAATCTATGACTGGACTCCCGTAGTCTGGACTGGAATCTCCAATAATCTGATAATGACTGGTCACGACCTACCAGTCCACTCTCAGACTTCGTCTTCAAGTCCAGCTTGATGAGCCCAAAGCCTGAAAGAGACAATATTCAATAAAACATCAAAAAGGAGCGTTTGGATTCCTTTAAAGTTTCAAATGTTCTGCTAGTGACATGATCATCTATCAGCTTTCAGAGAGAGAGAGATCGCAGGCGCTGTCAGTTTGCATTTGTGTCATATACATATATATATAAAAAATAAATCTACAGTGACAATAAACAGCAACCAATTCACCCATAACTGTTCATTTGCAAAATTTCTGTCTCAAAACACCAACAAGTTACAATTCTAATGTTATAATGCTTGTTATAGTTCCATATATAAAGATTATTTTGATCATATTTTGCCATGGTGGCATTTTATTTCTGTTTTTGGTAGGTTAATATGCAAATGGGACAAACTACAACTTATCATAACACACCAAAGTTAAAGCATTTTACCTGATTTGACCTTAAGCTGGATATATTCTTGGCCAATTCATTTCAGAAGCCTTCATTTCTTCATTTAACATTTTGAGTCTTGTGGACTATATTCGACCTAAACCCTGTTTCGTGTTTTTGTCCCCACTGTGGGACCCATTCCCTTTTGTACTTGGGTGCAAATTGGTAGCAGGCACACAAGTTACTGGGATCAACCCACCCGAAGGGAAAATACTTGGACGAGCAACAGCTTAATTACCGAAGTGTCAGAACATGAGACAACTGTGCGTTGCTGGTAGGTTTCAATCAAATTGAGACCTTGATGTTCCCCAAGTCCAAGTTTATCAGTATCACAGAAATCCAAAGTAGATTTTTTTTTTTTTTTAATACACGTCTCAGATAGACGAACACGGACTCAAACCCGTTTTCTGTAAAAAGGTTCGTGTGATTACCGACTGCAATTATACACAGGGGTGCTCACCGTATCCCTTTGTGAAAACATCCCTGGCGGACTTTCCAAGGTCAGCATAGGTGGGAGGTACAGCCATTATCTGAAAAGAAAAAAAAAATAATATTTGTATCCTCGTATCACAGCTTTAGAAAAGCTGCAGCTTGAATAAACAGAACAGAGGTGGAGCAGAATGAACTGAGCACCAAGCTGCGAAAAGTGGAGGGCGGGGCCAACTGGAGGTCACCTAGATGGACTGAAAAGGTACAAATCTGATCAAAAGTTATTAGCTATATTGCTCTTAATAATTGGCAAATAAACCGTCATCTTCCTGGGTCAAAATTGATGGTTCAGAACGAACAATGAGGGCATGCTTCGGGCCTCGCTTGGCAACGTCCCTCTGACTGTCTGCACTTCTGACTGACAGCAGCTCTTTGTCCCCGACTTCATGAACACCCGGTTGTGTAAGACATTTCATCAGCAGAACAGACACAGGAACCAGTTTCGATGGCGACAGCAGTTGCGCAGGTGCATTGATAACGTACATGTTAATATTGATAGTAGATAGGGCATACGTTTGAACAGCTTACTGAGGGAATGGCACCCGGAGGTCTCAGTTAAGGTTTCTTCATATTTCACAGCATCCAGCACATTGCTTGGCCACATGGGGGGTTAACAATATCATATTATTCCATCACACTGAATAAAACATAGTAGTAAATAAAGATGTGCAAAAGTTATGTCAAGGAAAAACAAATATTTGTTATCGATCCACTATAGTTCTGGCGCTCAACACTATTTAACATGATCATCAAAATTCATCCAATCTTTCATTGCAATTACAACATGACTACAGCTGGAAAGTAATCAAATACTTTTATTTGTCATATATCTATAATCAATCAGCCACCACATTTTGGATGGAAATATTGTACAGTCTACTCTTCTTCATTCACAAGATGGCTTAAACTAGAAAGTTAGCGTCTAACGTTAAGATATAAAGATTTCAAACTGTGGATAACAGATGATTAAAAATACATTTGTTGAACAAACCTAAAAAAAGGTGTTTATCAGCCTATTTTTAAACCACGATGCAGCCGGATGTGAAATATCAGTCAACAGCTCCGCCAAAAAGTGATTTCATCGTCTGAACTTCTCAGCTTCATCTCAAATGATCAAAAGATCCATCATCTTATAACCAAAATGGATCGGCACACATTTTTTAAATATCAATAAAAACGGCTTTGAAACGCCATGCTTATGCAGTATTAAAGCACACTTTCCTCCACCCCTTAACAACTCGTTTCATAGCAGCCAGCTTCAACGGAAGGAATCGCGGAGTCGACCGCTTCACCCTTTCATCAGCAAGGCCCCTCTCCTCGCAAAGCCGCGTTATGTGCACTTCTGGAGGTGCCACAAATGCATCACGATCTGCAGCTGGGTGAACCGTGCCATGTGCAGACTGGATAACGCTACTATGACCTCAGTCTGTGATGACTGCACAAAGCGGATCAACTCCCATACATTGATAATTGTGGGTTCCACACAGGGTGACCGGGTCGTGTTCTGTCAGCGGGCATGTCAGTCTCCTGAACAAACACTCACAAGGACAGCAAATGTCATTCGTCTCCATATGACCTCCTTTAAGTATTTTAAAACAGCTCCACTTCCGGCTGCTGGGGCAACGGCATGCAATTCATCCAATGATGTATAAGTGAGAAGGACAAAGTTTTTCTAGAAATACTTGATTTTTTTTAAAACAGGGAACATGACAAGTGCTGCTATTTTGACTTTTCTCTGTAGCCAGGCACGTTCCCATCGATATATTTTCCTAATATTGGCCTTCCCATTGGGAATTCATCCCTTAGACCGAGCCAAAAGCAGGGACCACCCGCATCCCGGGGATGCGCCGAGGACCCACCCCGCGCAGGTGCGCCCGACGCGTCCGGGTGTTCCGGCTCCACGCAGGGACGCCTGCAGCCGCAGAGGACGCTGGAGGTCAGAGCCGTTTATATACCCGCCTCGAAGATCCGAGCTGCCCTATAGAAAACCTAACTAGACTTTGTTGGCATTTAGATTGATAAAACGACCATGAAAGGTGGCGTTCACGAACACGAGCGTGTCTTCAACAGGCGCCTTAAGTCGACAACGCCGACTGTCCTTCGATGCCATTTTACTTCTACTTCTGTACGGGGGAGAAATACATAACAGAGTTGATTTTAAGAAAGTTCCCCTGTCCTCTTTTAGAGACTACAGAACTGATCGTTTGGCTCAAATATGTTATAAAAGGCTGCAGGCTTCTGTCCTCGCCTGCTAACACGTTAGCATTAGCTCGCTATCAAGGTGGTGAGGGGGCAAGACTACCTCTGGCGAATACGATTACAGCGGCTTGTCAAGTGCAAAAACACATATCAGGCACGATGGATCCGAACTTTACGGTGACTTTCCACCACATGCGCGCGCCCTTTAATCAAATTTCCATTCAAATGACCGCAGTGCTCGATACTAGCCATCAGGCTATCAGCGGATGGGTTGTAAAAGCAACAGGCCGAACATCTCTACCTCTGGGGTTTAAACGGGCAGCTGGGGTCGGCCAGGAGAGAAATCCACCCACTGATCATTTCGAGAATTAAAAATAATGATACCTCTGCACAAACTGCTAACGTACCTTCGCGTTCCAGTCTTGACCGAGAAGCAGCTTGTCAACCGCACAAAGACGAGAGGGGGGTGGGGCGGGGTCACGTACGGTATAAGTCACACCGCAGTAGCGGCGTGTCATAATCAAAGACGAAGCCTTCGGTGTACGACCAAGATAGATGACTCCACTTATATCCGTCTAGCCTGATAGTGTCGTAGTAGTATTCAAAAGAATGGACGAGGATTTTTATGTTTTTGTGCCCTGGGCTGTGTGAGCGAGAGAAGTGCATTTATCCAAGTAAAAACCGTTTACTGGTGCTTAGTTTTATTTTAGTGGAAAATGTTGTACTCTTTGCTAAATATACAGTTTAGTTTATAGTAATGTTGATTGGTGTAAATAAATACCCAAAATGTACAAACTGCACGTACATTGTGTGTGTTACCACTCTAAATGCCCAGGAACGTTTAAAAGTATAAATAATAAAAAAAACACTATACCTCTGCACTGATCGTGCAATGCGCAGTTGTATGTTGGTAAAACACTAAACGGAAATAACAAGGAGGGAAAGTCTTGCCTTGACTCTAACTGGCGTCACCCTGGGTGTCGCTTCCTTCCACTCATGCGCAGTTTTTACTCCCAACACGCAGACAAACAGCTGACTTTGGATCCGATTCAATCAAACTCCACGAATCACACAACAGTTTTTACTAAATTAAAAAGACAACGTTTATTATTATTATTAGTATTAGTATTTTTGTTGTTGTTGTTGTTGTTATTATTATTAACAACATTAATAATAATAATAATAATTTGGTCTCAGGCATAGAAAATCTTTAGTGTATTAAAAATACTTAAGGATGTCAGTCTGATAGGAATAAGGTAACTTGACGTGTAAGTTGAGTTTACAACAGAGACACGTGCATTCCAGGCGTTTAAACTGGAATCAGTCTGCTGTTTTGACATTTCTGCTGTTAAACATTTATTGCATAAACGTAATTCAAAGTTCTTCACATCAAGCATAAGTGGGAATCAGTTTAACTGTAAAATCTGAGAAGACGAGTAAAAAATATGAATGCATTACATTCATAAAAGCAGTATCAAAATCCAGTTCAAAGGAAGTGAAACAAGTTAAAAAGAAAAAGAAAAAATATATAGGGAAGTTAAATTCCGGTAATAAAATTATAAGCGTGCTTTATTCGGGATTTGTTAGATATCTGAAAGTAATAAATGAATTAAAATGATTTGCCTTATTATTAAAAATAAATAAAAGAAACTGATCGCATTCATATTTAAAGGATAACCAGCTGAAAGTTATTTGCTTTAAAATCTGGGCTCCATTACCTGAACGAACCCAACTTTTTTTCTTATTACAGACTCAACTTGTAAATTAGTTATCAGAAATGAAATTAAAATAGCTCTGTGGGGAACTTTCTCATCCTCCCGAATGTGTAAAGCAGTGCTCTGAAAGGTTTTGCCATTTTAATTTTGCGTAGAGGATTTCACAGAAACAGAGCCGTGTGGTTGAGTAAATGTTGCCAAAACCTAAGGTGCTTCCTTTGCAGCAGGTACAAGCTGCCAGCAAAAAGCTTGCAACGAGACACCTCCTGCATAAACCATTTCAAAGTTAAGGTTTTTCTTTGAGTTGCAGGGCTGCAGATGTTTATAGGAATTATGCAGTTAATAAAACAGAAATCACTGATAGATAGAAATGTCCCTGCTTTAAGAAAGGAGACATAATTGATGTGTCTCATGTAAAATTATATAATGATAATATATTATTAAAAAAAAAAAGGTTAAGGGCTTTAAAAGTGAATCAGGAAACTATAAAGGGTAAACTATGGGGCTGTCTGTAAAAGGGGCAAGTTCAAACCCCCTCAGAAAGCTTTCTTTTGGTTTCTGAAATACCGCCGGGATCCAGCTACTGAGCTGCGTCATGCAATTAACAATTCAACCAGTAGATGTCCCTGTTACTCACTGTTGTCCTGAACTCCCCGGAGAAACAGCGCGGCTGCGGCTCACGCCGCCTCAGTCTCTTCCTTCAGTTTACATTTACAGAACATGTCGGAACCATTTTAGTACTTTATTTATTTATTTATTTATTTTGACTGAAAAGATTAATTTTGTAAACTTGAATGCAATGGAAAAACTACAATATTGAGACATATGTGAGAATTATATCAGTTTTATTTTTGCTTTGCCACTGTAAAGAGCCAGACTTTATATACTGTCTCATTTCTTTTAAAACTTTTTTTTTTGCACTGGATTTTATAAAATGCAAGGTTGTGGGATGTGTTATACCCTCGCATAACGCACCCATACAAATTCAGCATATTCAAAAGTTTCACTCTCTGATTTTTTGGGCAATCCTGTCTGTTCCAGGGATTTAATTAGATAAGTACAAGTAAAAGTTAAATATTCTGCTCACACACATTTCTAAAAAAAAAAAAAGAGCTTGCATTTGTGTTTCTTAAAGGGAAATGATTAATATGCAAAAGATTTACTTTATAAGATTAACATGGAGAGAAAAGTCAGTGCCAAACATGTTTTATTACTTGCCAAGAGGTCTTTAAAGTAAAGTTGCATTTTTTAAATTACACTGAATATCAAGTATGGATTATCTTACTTCTCCTGTCACTAAATGATTAGGTTGAGTAAATTGTACCTGAGACAAGCTGCAGCAGACACACTGATCTGCTTTTTGAGAGGAGATTTTTTTCTTTTTAGATCACTGTTCAAATAACGCCAGCTGGCTTCCTTTCAAACACCTCAGCGATCGTTTCTGAGTTCTGTGGGTTTTGACACATTTTAATGGTATGTCATTATGAAAGATTTTGATGCATTTCATCTTCCAAGATATTTAAAGGCTGTCATGATGGGAAACAGTGATTAATAGCAATAATTAAAGTCACGATTGCAAACAGCGTGGCTCATAAATAAAGAAAGATGTCTGAGGACGGATGAGAAGAGATAACCAGTTCTTTACTCATTCACCAACATCCACAGCTTGTTGCCATTAAATAAACACATTTAACTTATTTCCTGATGCCTGTTGAGGCGTTAATTCCCTGTTCTATGTTCTTTCGTCGCTGAATCTCAACTAACATTTAATCAACAACTAGAAACAAGTTTGTCGCCCGTCGGTCGCCTTCAGAGGAGGCCAGAAAAATTAATTTCTAGACTATCCCCGAGTCATATCTGGATTCCCTGCTTTCATCCCTCCAAGCTTCAAAGCCAGCTCTGTGCTCACTTCAAACAGCCGTCACCAAGTGCCAGTCAAACCCTGCTCCAGAAGACAACAAACGCTGACGAAAATGTTAATCAACCCGAGCCAAGCATCACCAAAGTAAATAAAATAAATTGTAAACAGATGCCATAATACGCAACATATGTATAAATACAGCAGCCTGTCATCTGTCTTCTTATTCTTTAATTCAGTGGTTCATGCTTCGTCCAAGCTCCTCCACCTCTTCCCCTACCCTCCATGCCATCCACCCCAAACCCTCTCTTATGAGTCAATAACTTCACTGCATGCTGCTGCTTTTTCCAGCCCTGAGTGGAAGTCCATAACGCAGGGTCTGGTTAATTCTCTGGTATAAATCACTTCCCTCATGTTCAAACAGTCCAACAAGCAGTAACCTTTTTACCTTCATCTCTGCGGGACTAAATCCATCCTGCAGCATGTGTAAAACGGTTTTTGTGGACCATTTAATGGCTCAGAGTTTCCACTGCTTCAAAATTTGGACGGATTTCTGCCATTAAAGGGAACTCTGAGAGAGATGATAGGTCTAAATGGGTGGATAAAGTCGGTCTTTCAGTCCGTGGACGCCGTCCAGGAGTATCCAAATGAAAACTACTGATGCAAAGAAAGGGAGGTTGTCATTGCAGGACAATATTTGTGTGGGTTCAGACTCATAAAATGTCCTGAGAAATACTGCAGGACTGAAAAAAAATGTTTTGAAATGACTGCTTTTTAAATTGTTTTTAAAGTCAAACCGATTAATAGATGACTTAGACTGTGAATAACACATGCACATTTGATTCAAACAGCATTCCTGCTTTATTTTAATGCATTTTACCAGTCTGAGGACAAACTCTGCCACCTCTGTTGAGTATGATTAACCCAACCAGAGCTGTCTGATGTTTCATCTCCTCACAGGAACAATGAGACTGTTTGGAATAAATAGTAGTCTGTGTGAAGCTTTCCTCCATTTCTCACCTGAGGGGGACATGCTCCCTAAAAATCAGAAAATGAGCAAAGAAAATAACCACGTGCAGCTTTTACACCATTTATTCTCATGAACAATTATATATTTACGTGCTGTTCAGAATATAAAAGGTGGTATTGTTACTGTAAAACGTCACATCAAAGCGGAAAACATAGTGGAAACAAGCATGTTGTCATTTGAACATTTGAGCCAGCTCAGCGTGAAAACTCACGCATCAACGCGATGTTGATCAAAAATACAAAAGGCAAACAAATAAGTGGGCGGCGCGATTGGAAAAATGAGAGATGCCTCCTTCCTGTTTGAACTTTTGCTCATGAACTGGAGGCATGAGAAAATGTCAAGGCTCAGCTGTGGTCTGGGTTGCTGCAACGGAGCAGCGTTTCATTTTCAAGTTTGAGTTTGTGAGTTTGTGCGTTTGTGTGTCGGCTTGCATGTGACAGAGAGCAACACACTGCTCGTGCGTGGCACTCTGTACGTACGCAGCAGATGCTGCGATCTTTATCTCCCATTCATGGCGTCCAAGGAAATGTAGCGTAAGCTGGTTAACAGTCAGTTTCTCGGTATCTGTCTGGTGCAGATGAGCTGATAGTCACCAGCGCCGCCCGTGCAGCCACCTGCTGCCTTGCTCTGTGGAAACCGAGGTAGCGCTGAAGCGTTGCCCAACGGGGCCCGTTTTGTGTTGCTGCTTCCCTGATTGCCTTTTAAATGTTTCACTGTCGCTCTGAAAGAGCAGCGCTACCCGGATGCAGTCTAGACAAACCTGTTTCTTTTAAAGTCATGCAGCCTTAATTTGTGCCTGCTCCACATTTGTCTTTTGCAGACGGAGCAGGACTCGTCACCCCGGCAACCTAAAAATGCCACGTGGACACGAGTGGAAAGGTCTGCTGCAAGCGAAGTGATGGAGCTGTCTTTAACCCAACCTAAAGCCCACCACTCAGTGTTGATCGTCTACAAAAAAATGGTTAAAGGTTGTGTTAAAGAAGAGAAATCCGTTAATGCCGTGCGTGACTACTTCACGGACTGTGATAAAACCTTTCCGGAGTCCGGAAAGGTTTCCCAAATTTTAACAGCTGCAACAAAATGTTGGTTTAAAACTTTTCACTCTTTACCTGCTTTGTATTTGTTTGTTTTTTCAAACGTATGGATGAGCGCTGGTTTTATGCAAATTGCAGCTCTGCAGGGGACACATGAACGGTGACAGTTCGCAGCCAAGCCTCTGTTGAGGATGGCTCTTTAAAGGTGCCCCCTCCGGCCATGACACAGCTTCACTGATTGGCCAGCTGAGCCGCCATCCTGGGATGTTGAAGCCACTTTGGATAAGGCGCTCACAATACTGGAAAGCAGTCCAAGTGAAGTCTACGCTCATGAAAAGCTTGTAGCTTATAGCCTGATTCACATCTGCCGCTGATAACCACAATATAAAACCACAGTCTTGGCAGCAGGAGTCAGGCTCTGCCCCTGCCAGCACTTTTACCACAAACTTTCAAACTGCCGAGTCTCCTGCTGAATGCTGCATCCAGGATCAATGTGTGTACTGAATACTGGATTCTGTAATCAACTCCATTCCCCCTCACCACCACCACCACCACCACCACCCCCTACACCCCCCAGGTGCCTCGCCAACATCAAAGGAGGTAAAAGATGGTGTGGTATCTCTGTGTGCCTGTGCTTTCCACTGTATAAACCAGCCCGGCTTTCTGCCCCCAGACACAGGCGGGGAGCAGCCGAAGAAATTTGATTTCATGACTGTCTTGTTGTTACCTGGAAGGTAGGGCTGTGGTTTGTGGATTTCAGCAGGTTCTGCCTGCACCGGGTTATGAGCCGATCACACCGATGCCTCTTCATACCTCAAGATCAGATACAGAAAGAAGTTTTATGATTCGGTACACAACAAAGATGTCACTAAAGAACACAGAGATCAAGTGTAAACATGGAAACTTGACATTCAATGCAAATTCAATTCAAAAGATTATTGAGTAATTCTCCGAAAAGCAGCGAGAAACAGAAAGACTTTTCACCTTCACTGTCAATTATACAAGCAAAAACTATATTCTTTTGAATCACAATCTTACATTTGTATGATTTATTTATTTATTTTGGTATTTCATGGATGGATGTCGGGAACCCTTCTCTTACCTTTTATTTCTTTTATCTTTGTATTTCACAAAACGCCTCCCAATTACATATTTGAATCAAAGTCACCAGATCTTATAAAGCCATTTTATTTTGTAATAAGTAAGAAACTTCTAATCCCATGATGTACAGGTTAAAACAACCAATATACTGGAGCTTCTCATTTCACTCATTCATGCAAAAAAGTGTTTGACATCAGTGAGAGTGATTAGATCAGATCGGGGTGTCAACCCGATGACTTGAAAGGACACCAATAACAGATATTAAAATCAAATAAGTCAACTTCTCTTCACCTTTTGTGTTGCTCTTTGACACTTTTGCTGTGGTCGATGACTGTGGCAAAAGTCCAGAGAAGGAGGCCACGCACCAACCGTAGGCTCCCAGCGCTGAACGTGAAGCCCGGAGCTGGTGGCAACCTCGATGTGCTTTCTGATCCTCACATAAAAATCTGCAGAATTGGCTTTTATCTGGTCAGGAACTCAGCCAGATACTGACAGACAAATGCTTTTATCACCAACAAGCTCGACAACTGTAATGCCCTTTTACTTTTCTGGAAAGTCCTGCAAATGCAAAAGCCTGAACGCACGCTCCATTAGTTGCCCTTTAGGGTTAGGTTGTAATATTCATTTATTGCTTTCAAATGGTTGAGTGAACAATTGGTGTACCCGTTACCTTTAAATCAGGTGTTTGGTGATCTAGTCTTTTTGTGAGGATATTCTTTTACTCTAAAACATGACCACTGATGCTGTCGTTTCGCAGAAAAGCACATATTTAGAATTAAAGGGACTTAAAGTGTGTCTTTAAGTGGAAAATCTTAATATACAATTTCCAAGGACCTTTAGATTTGTTTTCAGCCTTCCACTTTAAAGAGTTTTAAATATATATCTTTCCTTGTAAAGATTGTTTGACATTTAAAACTGTCTTTTGTAAGTGCAGTGTACTATGTTGCCTTTGCATCACACAGCTGTGATTTTGCTTTGGTCAACGACACATCCTTTTATATATAAATATAAAAGACAAAATGTAAGAAAATCTATCTTTTTCTACATTTTCAAAGTTACATCTAAGAGAAGTATCTACATTTTACTGGTTCACAGTAATGTAAGGCAATCTTTTGCGCACTTTTAAACATTAAAAAAATGCACTTTGAACGTGAAAGTTTCTTCCATTTACGACATCTGCGTCTGACAAGGTTGCAGTTTGTTCTATCAGTGCAGTACGAAGAATTTTCCGCACAGGCCTCCGATCAGCACAGATCTTTCAGTGGTTGCGTAAATTGTTCTGTCCTGATGCAACGCGCCTCACTGTCTTCACAGAAACTCAATAAGCGTGAAAAGATCTTTGAACTAAGAGAGGTGTGGAAACAAAAATAATCAAACAGCGCTGTTGTTTGGGCGTAAATATGCTGTTTGCTGAGATGCTGGCGGTTAAGTCTAAATGCCAGGAGCATCTGAACGCGTAACGAACAGACAGCCACACATGTGATTGCTTACCCACCCTTGAAGAAGGCGCAAGCACTCACGCAGGTACATGTGCTCTCCGACTGCTGACTGTCTCTTTCAAAACCACAAATTTGACAGATATGTCTAAAATAAAATAAAAAAATGATCAATATGAAGATTAACATTGGTTCGTGTAGAAGTAGACCAAACTAGGTAGATCCAAGTAATAGTTTATCATCTTAAAATTATTATTTCACACAAAATTGACCTTTTTTGTCTGGGAAAATAAAAAAAAAAAAACGATTCATACTCACATTTGCATACATTTTTAAATGGAAGCTGTGCATCCACTGTCTAATCTGGCAGACAAAATGGTGTAAAAGTATCATCATATAGTCAAAAAAGCAAAAATGAAGTGCTTAAGCCGATTAACTTTTTTTCCTTTTTAGAGAGTCCTGTGCCAGGTCTGTCTGTGTTTGATATGAAAAGCCTTTCTGTGCTATAAAGAATTATAAACATGCAAAATACCTGCATAACACCAATGTTTTGCGTTGTGTTTGTGTGCATGTCCATGTGCTGGACCTCTAGTGTGAAGTAAATGTTGTCATCTGAGGTGTGATTTGTTGTTACTCCTTGGTCTCGGCCAGTTATAACCCCAGACCTGTGTTGACCACAGTTCTGTGTTTGTAAGTATTCATATAGTGAAAAGAAAGGAGTGAAAGAGGAACAAAACAGCAAAACGACGAAGGGGAAATAATACAGCTTGATCCAGACTCTAGTGGTTGAATATAGAAACTGCACGTCTAGATGATACGGCGGAGTAAAGACTAAAAGCAAACTAAAATGCAGTTAATTAAAAGGTTAATACTTGTTATGACCCGATACATGGAGGATGAAGGTCATCATCGAAGTTGGTGTCCACATATATATTTTTGTAAGTTGTAAAGCCTAAAAATTGTCCCACCAGATGTTTTTGTTCTGTAAAAACCCAAAAGCCAGCTGTGATTCATAAATGTCACAGAAAAAAACCCTGACATTTAAAACACATTCACTCATCAGAGTTCGTATCATATTAATTCAAGGCAGAATTTGTTCATTAATTAAGCTGTTTATTGCCAGATTTCAACTCCTGAAGTTTTAATACGAAAGGCTCCAGTCAGTATCAGAAAGAATGTCTGAAGACCATGTAATCGCTGACGATATGGTGTTTGGGGCCAAATACACTTCTCCACCCCATGTAGTTGTACTCACAAACATCCCATCTGCCTCCAGAAACAGCCTTCTTTAAGGAAAACCTTAGTGTATAAGAATGATAATAATAGTAATTCATAGTGAATGTGGAAAACTTCAAAAAGTTTTGAAAAGTTTTAGAAATTCAAACAAAAATGATCTAAAATCAAGCCTGTCCTTTGAAATGTATCCATGACAGAAAATAAAAACACTTTTTAATGATGCTTACATATGCCACAGCAAAATAGTTCTGCAACTATGAATTCACATCCCTGGTCTTTCCTAACCGACTCCTCAAATCTTAGTTGCTCTTCTCAGATAAATTAATTTTGTCAAAGCTCAAAATAAGCCAGCTAAACACCAAAACCCAAAATAAAGGTTGTTTGATGGAAAAAGTAAAATTCTTCCACGGCTATACAACCAGAATATTCCCATTGGTCCGGATCACATGGATCTCACCCCGAGGGACTGCGTGGAGGGCAGTCCCTGATTGTTTTCTGTGTGTTTATAACAACCAAGAGACAGAACCGATGTGTGGCGACACATTTGTCGCCAGCGCCATCATGCCCTGTAATCTTCCCAGTCAGGAAAACCAGAACAAATTAGGCTGTGCAGCACTTCCAGTGTGCCATCGCCATAACTCATCACCACGACCTCGAACACGTATAACCAGCTCTCTATAAAACAACAAAGCCTGGGAGAATAACGCTTGTTCCCAAGCTGGGTCCGAAAGTATATGGTGATATACTGTGAGAAGAGTCCCATCAAATGTATTTCTCACACACTTATTGTATGTTGGAGCGAAAGTATTTCCCAACTGAAAATATGGGCTGGGTCTTCATTCTTTTTAATTACAGGGTTTGCTGATTGTGAACACATATCAGGGATGTTAAAGTGATTGTTTACTGTCACTGTGTGAATATGTGAAGACGCTGCACCAAAAGAATATAAGATATAGGCCTGACAATAAAAGTCATATGAATAGCAATCATTATTGTCCATCAGTAAGTAAAAGCAGCTTCCTGTGCTCTACCAGGTTACCAAGGTTACCAGTTCTGTGGGGAGTTTGCATGTTCTTCATGTACCAGACGTCTGAGAATAAGCAAACAGTTGTAGTCTGGTATCAACTGTAGTGACTCTGAATTAAAAATAAGAAAAAAAATCAGGTTTGGAAAAAGCATCACTTCCTGGCACTAACATTTAAACATCATATTTCAATAGGGAAGGTAATTCCAAATCGTAAATAAAAGGTAGATTTCTCCTGTTCAAACCCAGTTTTAATGTGCAATTGAGGGTCATCCAGCTGTGTCACAATTTAAATAACTATCCGGCTGACAGTTTTAATTTTAAGCATTGTAAAATCCACTGGTAGGAAAAAAAAGAAAAACAGCCCAGAGAATGATGGTGCTGCCGCCATGCTTTAGAGTGGGTGTAGGGTTCTTGGAGCTTATACCTCAGCTTCACTCCCCCAATCCTACCTCTGGACAAAACCGTTCAATCTTTAACTCATCCATAAGGGAAATATTTCCTTCACATTGTTTTTTTTTTGTCCATATTATCAGCTGAAATCTAATGGTCTGCTTTCAATAGTAGCACTCAAATAAAAAAGTGCTTTTTTATTAAGGAGAGTAATTTACTCCAGGAGAGTGATTTATTTTCACTCAGCTCCGGCTGCTTTTAATCATTTGTATTTGTGAAAGTTTGGACATAGACTTTGGAGAGACATCATTGAAAATGAGAAAGCAATATGAAGACTGAAGACAGTAAAAGAAAAACTGAAAGTGCTAAAAAGCAAAATGAACAGAGAAAGCAAGAGGGCGACAAAAGGAGAAGGCACTAAGAGGGAACGAGAGAGCAGCGACGGCCAGTTGAGCTCCAGTTGGATATCCAGTCTGTGCTCTCAGACTCTGACTCAAGTAAAAACCATCAAAGCCTGAGGTTTGGGGACTCAAAAGTCAATTCAATCTCCAACCATTTCCCACAGCCTTTCAAGAGCTGCCAAACATTTATTTGTTTTGGATTAATGTAATTAACCCCCCCTCTTTCCCGGTGTCTCACAGAAGGAGCGAGTCAGTGAAAAGATTGCAAGGCCTCTGCTCCTCATGCATGTAGTCTGGCGTGGCGATTTCATATCAGTGGATTTGCAGTTTGCTTTACCTTGACATGTAAATCGCTTCCTGATCATTCTCACGAAGGCATCGGCAAACATTTACAGCCCAGGCAGTAAAAGAGATGCGTGTGTGCGTGCGCTTTTTACCCTCTCGAGACTTACTTGTACATACAAACTTTCTTTCAGCGGTGCTGCTTGTTTATATGTTTGTTTATATGTTTGTATATTGTAATTAAAGGAATTAAAAGACTTAAATTTTGGGAATATTTGTTTCCACTTCAGCTTAAAACTCCTAATTGCAATAATAGAATAATAAACTTGCTGTAAAAGTACATTTTATTGGCCTTGTTTTGTGAGATATTTTCACTAATGCTTCAAAAGACTTAAGTAGCTGCATATATAAGCAAAAAAAACGTAATCAGGAGATGATTTTTTACTGCTCTGTGTAAATATAATAAGCAAGGATATTAACTAAAAAGCCTCTGTGGACATTTTTGATACTAATGCTGACTTTGAAATCAAACCTTGCGTTTTAAAGTGGTTTAAAGGTCTTCGGTTTAGATCATAAAACTTGCTCAGCTAATAACAGTCTGTTTATAACTTCATACAAAGTAGAAGCCAGGTTTTCAGAGTCCAACTCATCAGCGTCTTCGAGCAGCCCAGAGCAATATCTCCTCTGGCGTCAATAATGTTTCATGCGACAGAAGTCACAGTCAAAATGATGTGTATGTATGCAAAACATTAGCCTTCTAGCCGTAGTGAAATGTCCCATAAATCCAGAGGTTTTCTGTTTCATATACCACATCTGTGTTCTTGGGGAAAGAGGGGGGGGGGGGGGGGGGGGGGGGGGGGGGGGGGGGGGGGGGGGGGGATTATATCTGAAAAGTATTGCAAAGTGATCAAACCCAGATGGGAGCGAATCATTTCTCAAAGTCTGCTACAGAGAATAACGCAATCGCCGATTTCACATCAGCTGGAATAATGAGACGTTCCTCAACAACCATTCGCACGAGGAAAGGTTCGAAAAACACAATGCTTTAGAAACGCTGATACCAACACCTTAAAGCGATCTAAACCCCTTCAGCCTTTAATTCCCTTTATATTCCTGAAGAGGTCAGTCTATCTCCCTCTGTTAGCAGCAGCTGAGCACCTGAACTGATGAATGGACATTTATATTTCAGTAGTAGTTATGATGACTTAAATGAACTGAAATGGATCATTCAAAAGAATAAATCAAACTGTAATAGTGAAAAGACTTACCGTGGGGTTTTTTTTGTTTTTTTTTTTTTAATGAAAAGGCAGCTGAACCTTAATATCGTCTAACTTTATACATGTGAATTCTCAAACCACCCAACGTCGTGACCACTATGACGCTCACTGTTCAATCTGTGAACGACCAGAAAGCAAGGCAGTCAAAAGATGTGCCACACTTGTCAAAATGTTCAGCTGTAACCCCAATGAGACCGGAGAAAGGCAGCAGACGTCAAAATGACAACAATCAGAGTGGGTAGCTGTTATTATATATTATAGTCACCCTTCTAAACAACACATCTTTCCTGCCAGATGTGTTAGACACCTTCCACATTTGCTGCCGTCTTCACATTTTCTAACATAGTGGACAAAAACTTCCGCCTTTGGGCCCTGGGTTTTGCTTTATCTCACTTCAGACACATCCTAAAGTATTTGGAGGCGTGTGGCTGGACCGTCAGGTGATGTGACATCTTTGAATAGGTTTTATTCTATCAGAGATCATCAGCTGTTTCTGTTTATGTATAAAAACCAGAACAGTTCAAAAATGTCCACAAGAAAGAAAATAGCGGTGGTTTCTAAAGACTTTCTTACATTTCTTACGATAATCGGTGATGTGGACGACGCCTCGGATGACCCCGGCTCTGAACAGCAGGATCATTTTAGTTTGAGTGTCTTTTTTGTTCATATTAACACCTCGCACATTGGTTACAAAAGACAAAACATATATATTTTTCTAAAACTGTGACTATTGAAGAAAAAAAAAAAAATAATCTAGTAACATCTTTCCAGAGACACAAATGTCTATTGTTTTAAAGCAGCAGACACAAAAATAACCACACTGATACAATTTACAGTTTAACTTCCAACCTATCCAGCACTTAAAAATAAACATCATTTGTCAGACTTGTGTGCTCGTGCTCTGGTTATGTTCAGTTTTAGTTGCTGTTTGACTGAGTTAAAACCGAGTTTAAAACTATTCATTTAGGATGAGGAATACAAGAACCTCCCTTGTCTGACTGACCAGAGGAAAAGTCCACTCCGTCGTGAAAAGACAAAAAAAAAAAAAAAAACGACACCAACCAAAACTTCCCCCAAAAACTTGTTCACTGAAAGTCTTGCTGGGTGTCACAAGAAAAACTTTACAGTTCACATCCATCAGCAAGAATAAGAAGACTTATGTTTCATGTTTTGGGTGTAGCCCTACCGCTTAACTCCACTCCACGCGTACTTCCACAAACAGTTTCTGCTGTTTCGCAGACTGCATAGACTGTATAGAAACATTGCAAAACTACTTTAAATAATATCCGGCCTGAAGCCAATCTTGTGGTTTACCGTGAACAGAGCTAAAGGAACATGACTCAGATAACGATTCTCACTTGACCGCTGCGCTTACTACACGTGCTCTTCGAAAGTTCAAGTCTCAGTCACAGTTTTCAGAACTCCATCGTCACGATGGTCATTTTTCTGTCATGCGGTCTGATTTTAAGGGAAATATACGGTAAAGCGGGTGTGCTTTGGGGTGGTACCGCGTCGTTACCGACAAGCTGCTAGCCAGTGAAAATGCTTAGTCGCCGTGGTTCTCGTTCAGATCCACCGCACGCCCGTAACGTCATTACAACTTGTTAGCTCGTTTTCCATCCAGAGGCAAATCGAATTTGAGGAGAACTTTTGAAACATCGATTTATGGAAAATATGCATCAGCCTCTTTTCCATTTTCTTGTTAGACGCTGATGAGCAAGGCTGCGTTGGGTCGTCAGCTGGTGGCAGTCGACTATGTTGCATTTGCAAATAAACAGCATAGTCGCAAACCTGAAACTGATTGGTTTTTCTTTTGGGAAGAATTCACACACTAAATAATGAATATGGCCAATACAAAACAGGAAAACGTCTTCATTTTTCCTCTAGGTGTGTTTTTCTTTTTCATGTGTGTGACTCATGACCCTATTTCCTCCCTGAAACCAGAAGGTTTAACATGTCTAATATGTCAGAAGTGATAGTTTTTCTATGCTGTTTACACCTTTAGACCTTTAGAAAGCAGGTAAACTTTCATCATCTCCATCAACCTTTTCAACAGTGTATCTTTAAAAAGTGTCCAAAGTCTTCTCCTGTTAGTTATTATCTCTCAGTTCTCCTGTTTTCCAACCTGTCTTTTATCTTTTTTTTTTTCCTTTGGTCAGATTTCGACGCTCACATTACAAAACCAAATCCACATTTTATTCTAACGCTGGGCTGGACGCTTGAGTCTTGTCTCTTCGGCTCTGGTCATTACATTGAGCGGGGAACTTGACCCAACTTGACTTTCTATTCAGAAGCTCACGTTAATGACAAGCTTGCATGTAAACAAAGCCGCAGAGTTTTTTAGATTTTTGTCAGGAACGTTCTCCTTTTCCTCTGTAGCCGACTCCATTTTCATCCGTACCACCTCCCGCTGTATGCATGGATTTCATTTCCAGTTAAGCTCCATGGTTGAATTGGACACATCTTTGTCAGTGGTTTTCTCTTCTTTTTTTTCTTTTTTTTCTCATCATAGGCACTTAAGGCCAACTGTACTCACTATTCGCTTTCAGTGTAAATTCAAACAGATTTTCAAAAATATGGAAGTTACTGTGTTTTCTGTTATTCCCACGGTATGCTGCACGTAATGTATGAAATTGAGTAAAAAACAGGAACTGATTTCTGACTGTAGCCTACTCCTAAACTGGGATTTTTATTTTATTTTATTCAATGACACAAACGTTTTTAGATGTTTTAATGGTTTCTCAGTCAATAGGAACAATAACTTTATCATCAAATATGGAGCAATGTGGGATTTAACGGGATGGACGAGGTAAGAGATGTAGAGCAAAGACTGTAAAGTCAAAATATCCTTTAAACTGAGTGTTGAAACTATGCTTTTTGCTCCTTTTCCCACAAATTACAGCTTCCACCTTCTATCTAAATCATGATTGTGGGGGGGTGCAGACATCCATATACATGCACTGTTATGTAACGTGCAAACTCGTATATATGGAGATGTTCGCCTGCACACATGCATATGCATACTATAGGCCTGATCCTTAATCCTTGATCTCCTCTGCATGGATCGAAGTGGAAACACACACTCGCACACACGCACCCTCCCCAAACCTAAACAATGATCCATCACAGGAATCCACATCCTCCTCTGGGCCACATCAGTCCCTTTGCTGCGGAAAAACTGATCCCAGAATCGGCTGCTAACTGTCAACTGCAGGACTCTGAGCCGCCCACTCACCACTAGAAAGAGACCACTGTGGATGCACACATTTAATAGGCCTGCCATCAGAGTAAATGGAGGCTTAGTTAGGGAGCACTCTGATCTCTCTCTGGATTTGTGACTTTTTTTTTTGTCCCTAGAAAAACCCCAAGGAGAGCAAACACAATGGTGGATTTGTTGAGGGTGTAATTGTGATTTTAATTTTAGTCCTCTTGCTTGTCTGTGTAGGTAAATTATCTGGCATGTCGCAGCTGTCATCGAGGTTTGTGTGTGGCATCTACATTTGCAAAGTGTGTGTGTTTTCGTGTAGGTCTCTGCTTCCTCTCCCCGAACATACGCAGACGTTTGAGCTGGCTCGTGGCACAAAAAGTGACTTGTTTTACATGCAGGCATCAAGTTTATCGCACAAAAAGAAAAAAAAAACTGTAGATCACTGACTAAATGTGTAAGAATAAAAACTGACAAAATGAAAAAAAAGGACAATTTGATTGGACTAACAACAGATTTTTTTTTTTTAAATTGATATTTCAGACACAGTCTTGTCTGTACAGTGTATCCACTGTGTGTGTGTGTGTGGGGGGGGTTGAGTCTACGTGCAGTCATCATTAACCGGCACTCTCCTTGAGCTTGACCACAGCTTCGGTACGATCATGACCACCCACACTTTCAGCCTCGCTCTAACATCTATATCAAAGTCCACACAGTGGACCATCTGTGTGGATAACTCATCAGCATCACCGCAAGTTCCTCACTGCACAGGCCAGAAAGTACTTTTTTACCATTTTCCAGGCTCTTGGCAGTTAGGTCAACCAACACGTAAATGTGGATGCAATTGAGATAAATGTTGATTTTTGGTTCAGTGATACTTTTAAACATCATGGTTTTCAATGGTATGAACAAGGAAAGAGCGTAAACCCTGCTGGTTAGGTTTTGTTGTCATTTTACTGCTCATCCAAGGTACCTAAACCACAATAAAATTGACAAAATGTGTGAAAGAAGATGTTTTTAAATATTATTGTTGCAAAATCCAGTGATTTTTGTCTGTAGAATGTTCTGAACCTGCATGGAGGTTGGGTTTCTGTTATAGCAAATAAAACAAAGCCAAAGGCTTCTTTAGGCTGGAACAGGACGAGAAGAGAAAAGAGCAATCTCTTTATAAACTGTGTCACCACCGTCAAAGGTTTGGCAAGTTTGAGAAGGTTCTTCTTCCTTCTATTGAAAGCAGATGGTTTGTGCTTTTTGTCTTCTTTTCAAAATTCTTTGGAGACCAAAACCAACAAGCCAAAATCATGCGGATGTGAGACGAGACATTGCAAAATCGAGTCTGTCAGTTAGGAAATAAGTGAGGCCAAAGAAGAGCTGGGAAGCAGCGAAGATGCACTGGAGCTGTTAACGTGGTGTTTCACACAGCCCTCTGTGTTCAGACAAAGTTTTTTCTTGGTGTACACTCATCAGACCGTCAAGCCTCTCCGGCTGTGGCGAACACACTAACCACTAATATCAGGTTGGTCCAGCAGAGAGAGACAACTGCAGCATCCTGCATCACAATAAACAAGAAGACAGATTAACCAGTGAAGTAACACAACAGCTAGAGAACCAATGGCACTTCACGAAACTGCCACAATAACACAGATCATGAAATGCAGTGTAGCATATAGAGAGACAGTAATAAAGCTAGATAAATCACAAAATGCTTAGCAGCCACTTAACAGTTTGGTGTTTTAGACGTGGCAAAGATAAGACAGATTAATCATTACTCAACAATGAGACACTTGGAGATTGGAGTAGGATCCAAATGTAGGGGAGGAGGCGTCAGGTGCAACTGAAAAAGTAATTTACTTCAACAAAAAGTGCTGCTAGGCATGGATCCCACAAGTATAACCAAAAGGAACAATCAGAACTCAAGAAAAACAAACAAAAAAAAAACAGAAACCCACACACAGAGGAACAAACGCAGAGAACCCAAGGAAACTAAACAGAACACACAGAAGGAACAAAACAGTAAGGACCTGCAGGAGGACGGGAAAGACGAGACACGATAAACTCACAGGAGACACAGGTGCAAACAATCAGGGCAGATGGGACCGAGGGAATTTCACTCTTCCAACTAAAACACAAAAACAAACCCAAAACCATGACAAACCCACTTTGCATCTCCTGAAGATGCACTCAACGCTACGAATCAAGCTTTCAGTCCAATCTCTTTTGGTTTGTATCCACACACATCCTTACCTACACTCACTGATCAACATTTTGTGAGTTTACATTACCAATATATGGGAAAAAAAAAAAAAAAAAAAAAAAAAAAAAAGTGCAGAAAGGCGATGGAAACCCCTTTTATTTTTCATTCACACATCTTCTGCATCACTGAATATGACGTAGTCGACCACGTGACCGAAGGATCGACCGCTTCCGTCGTCCTCCGTTTTCTCAACATTTGTAGTGGCACTTAAAATAAGTTGTCCAAAGCTAAAGATCACAGGACGAGATGCTGTAAGTTACACTCATTTGCAAAACACCAGTGACAACACCGGTCCCTGGCAGCACTACCTTTGTCATATCCTAAGCCCACGCCGTGATTTCAGTCACAAAACCATTGCTTGTTTTAAATGTAGAGTCCCGGAAAGGCCGAAAGGTCACGGAAATCTAACACTGATTGTTTTGTCTTGTACATACAGAGATTCCTCCAGGATCTTTGAATCATTTTACGATATTATGCACTGCAGAGGATAAAACAATCAAAGGCCTCACAAGCTTATGCTAAATAAATAAATCTTAAATAGTTTCTCAACTTGCAAACACGGCTTTACACAGCGAGGCGAGCCTCCACACGCCTTCACTTCCGTGAGACTCTGCCTTGATGTGATCCTGTTTTTATACCCAATTATGTCACTGACCTGTTGCCAATTAACTTAATTAGTTGCAAGATGTTGCTCCAGGTGTTTCTTTTTCTTTCTTTTTTCACGCCACTTTCTTTTCCAGCCTGTTGTTCTCCATGTCCCAATTTGTTGAGACTTGCTAGTGCCGTCAAATTCAATTAAAGGACTTTTAGAAAACACCCCACTTTCAATATTTCATCTTTTTTTATTTGCTTTTATCAGTGCAAATATTGGTTTATGAGACTGGCATCAATGCACTCTGTTTATATTTACATTTTTATTCACTGTCCCAGCTTTGTTTTGAATTGAGGTTGTTGCTCTTGTAACGTCAGATAAAACATCAGCCAAAGTAAAGTCAAATTTATCATATGGTGACCTTATAATTGGAGTATTTGTAGCAATATATAAAACTAAAACTAAAATCCACAAAGACATGCTGCATTAATGTACAACCATCCTTGCAACTTCTTTTTCACCACTACAGCCCTGACAAACTTCTGCTACTCTCAGCCACCGCGACTATATAAGCGTCTAAAAAAAACTAATGTTTTCTACAACTTATGAAATCCAAGTTTTTGTGCAAAAATAAAAACAACCTTGCAACTATGCATCATGTATGCTCCACCCACATCTTAGTTTTTCAGGCTGATGACATACTAGTTTTGTAATTAGTACAATAAAATGGCAGTGAAGGGAACCAATGTCACCGTAGAGGGGTGAGAATGTGAAAGAAAAGTTTTTTTTTTGTTTTCTTTTCCACCGAACCTCTGTGCAGCTTTGTGGTTCATCAGTGTCAGCATGTTAATTGTCGACTGATTCACATCTGATCCATCAGGCTTTAAATAGTAGGCACGCTGCCTCAGCTCCGAATCATTATTCTCTTTTTTTTTTTTTTTCAAGATTTTCTTTCATTCTGTGGTAAAGATGTGTAAGTCTGTGTGTGTGCTCACGGGCCTGTGTGTGTGTGCGTAGTGAGGAGTGAATGGCTTGGCTCCACATCAAAGGCCCCTGCGAGTCTCTGCATTAACGAGGCCCTTTGTTTCCTGCCTCCCAGATTACAGCACGTCTCTCCCCTTGCTGTGCGTGTGTGTGTGTGTGTGTGTGTGTGCGTGTGTGTGTGTGTGTGTGTGTGTGTGTGTGTGTGTGTGTGTGTGTGTGTGTGTGTGTGACTGCGTGAAGGGCACAGTAACCTGCAGACCAAAGGCCAAGGTCTGATCCTCCTCCTCATTTTCTTTTTCTAAAATAACCAGAACCAAAGTGGTCTGAGCCAACTAAAGATTCTCGGTTTCTCTCTACAGTTTCACTTGTTAATTTAAAACTTATTTTTTTGCTTGTTTAACGTAAACTATTGTGTCTTTGGTTTTCTAGGTCACTCATTCATTTATTTTTAATTCTTGCTGTCCGATGTTCGAGCTCCGGCTGGTCAAATTTTGTCTTTGTCAAAAAGATCAAAGAGATCAACATTAACAGCAAAATAAAAGTACTGTCAAAGATGTAGATGCTTAGAATAAAAGAAAATAAACCACTTTAATCTGGATCAACATTTGTTTCAAAACATCAACCTGATTGAATTGTTCCTTATTGTGGAAAAAAAACAATATAAGAATGTAACTGACTTTAAATTAGGTTGCATCCACACTTTTTATCTCAAAATAGCTCTAAAGTGAGAATCTCCATCTAAACTAGTGTTTTAGCACATTTAAATGCAAAGGAGTTGAGTTTTTTTTTATATTTTCAGGTGATCCAGATGAGCTAAACTCCACCATTTGGCATAAACTATACCATCATGTACTTGTTTATTGTTTCATAGTTGCTGATCTTACTGCCGGATGTGTTTTTACATTGGACTCTCCGATAAATGTTTGCATTTCCTTCCACCGATCGCCTACTGCAGACCAGCAATGTTTTTTGTTTTTTTTTCCTGAGTTTTCTTCCTTCCCATGTTTGTGTTTGTTGATTTCATTCCCAAAGCCCTCCGCAGAGCTGTGATCTGAACTCATAAATGTTTGATAAGGACTTAACGAAGAGGTAAAGGGGACTGGATTCTCCTAAATCAAAGGAGACAGATTCAAATCAGCAAACACTCAGCGAAGCAGATCTTGAACAAACCTTGTTATCATCCACAAAACTTTGAGTTCTGTCTCTCTTTTTTTTTTAAATTCGTGCTGAGCCAGTTACCTCTCCTTTCTACGAGCTTCATGGAAGACTAAATCACTTATGTACTGCTGTCTGACCTCATGTTGAGGACTTCTTCATAACCGCTGGAAGAAAGTACCGATTCTTTTATTTTCCCTGTTTGCTCTTTATCTCTCATACTTATCACCTATATTTTGTAGTGACTTCTGCAACCTTTTAGGTTTCCTGTCTCCAGTTTTGAGTTTAATGCTTCGTAAATTAGTTCTTCAAACTCTCACGTGGTTCAAATATCTCTTTTTTAGCCGCCTTACACCCATTAAACTCACCTTTACCTGGGTTTTGTGGTCGTCCTGTTCATGAAAAACACTTTAGCATATAATATTTTGCGCTTGGGTTGAGAGGTTCAGTGGTTTATTGCAGGAACTTGGACACAAAATAAAACAGTTGAGAAGATTTGTTAAGGTTCCACATCGGCTGCTGGATGCTGGACGTGGTTTTGATTGAAGGAAAACTACCAATAAAAAGCACACACGTGGTTCCAGTTAAGAGCTGTTCGCTTGGATGTGGCTTAACCCCAATGAAAAGACATGATTTAATTACTATGCAGTTTAAATGCGCCTGATGTTTCTTTAGAACGCAGTGTGGATTTTTTTTTTTTTAAACCAACTGTGATTCATCTTTAAAGAAAAAAAAAAAACACATTTAAGAGAGCGAAAGCTTCCACTACTGCTGATAAAGTCCAACAAAGGGACTCACTGAAATGATCTTTGTGCATTAAAATGGGTGCTTTTACAGCAGTGGAGTTGACGTTTTGCATATTAGTCACTTTCAGTGTGAAGCTTTTCTCTAAAAAAAACAACAAAATGTCTCCACTGAAGGACGAGTGTGATGAAATGTTGTTTTCCTTTTAAATCATATGGGTCTCAGTCTGTTCAGGCTGTGATCCCTCAAGTCGAAACGATCCTGCTTGTCCCCAGTTGTCATTATGTTGTTTCATTTAATTAAAGAGGACATATATTTTTGAGGGGGGGTCCTTTACTTTAAACGTGTGGTATATGTTTTTATTTTTTGGGTTTTTGTTTTTATTTTTATATGGATTATAACTCTACAAAGTTAAAAAGACCATATTCCACTCAACAAGGGAGTTATTCTCTCCCACAGGAAACCCTCCTTTTGAACCGCTTGGCATGCTTCTTTTGTACGTCTGACTTTTCTTTCAACCCAGAACAAAATGTTGCCATTTCATGTTTCTCGAAACTACAGATGTGTGTCAAAGAAATGTTTCTGAGCCAGAAGTGTCCCGGTATCTCGCTCACCTTCACACAAAGCAGATTTGCAGGAGAATGGGAAGACAATTGGGGAAGGAGAAAGCAAACAATGCCATGTTCAGTATTATGGTTTTTTTGTTGTTTTTTTTTACTATTGCATCTCTTTGGGAGCAGAAAAAGCTGCATGTTGACTGTTTTTGTGTTGATGTCAACATCACATGTATTTAAGTATCTACAGTGTCGACAAGCAAGCGAAAAGCAACAACTTACCAGCACATACTTGCAGTATTTGATCCAGAAGGCTTCTTGCTACATTCACACAATAATTCCCAGGCAATCTCATGAACATTTTACTTGGGAACTTACTGGAAAATCATCACAAGAAATCTAGAGGAAAAGCTGCAGTCATTTATGTTCTCAGTTACAATCCTCCAGAACATTTTCTGGAACAGCTCGAGACTCCATTGCTTCTGCGAAATTGGCCACATCTTGACAGGGTTTGGAGACGCTGTACTTTATGCCAAACTGTGACTTTCGAATGAGCAGCTGTCTCATTGATTGATTGTGAGTGACACGTCAGTCATTGTATCAATATTAGGACATTATTTTGTCACTAGTGAGAACATGACACCACAGGGAATCATACAGAAAGTATACTGTCAATGCATATAACTCTACAGTTTCATTTTATTTAAGTGTTGTTGGTGTTTTTGTACAGTTTCTGGTATTGATGTGTAGTATGGGCCCATGAACAGGTGGACCAGCTCTTCCTATTTTTTAAATGCACCATTTCTGCAGCCTCAACAGGTTGTAGAAAAAAAAATCCATCAAGTCAAGACTGTATTAGAAGAGTTGGACAACGCCTCCCCTCCTCCCCCTCCATGTGACGGCACCCATATGTTGTTTTTACGTTTGTTTGTTTGTTTGTTTGAGTGCTCTTGAGCACTCAAAATGCATTTATATTTCATTACTCCATCAAGTCACATATCTTTGCTCTACCAGCTTTAGCTAAATATAAGAACGTCTCTTTCTTTTTTTTTTTATCAGAACAAGCAGAGCAAAGTCATTTTCAAATAAAAACCTCACACTGTATGTGTGTCGGAGTGTGAAATGCATGCCTGGTGGCGTCACAGCAGCGATGCGTCGGTTTTCATTTTTCTGCGTAGGCTGCTTATCGTTTCGATCTGCTCATGTTTCCTTTTTTGGCCTTTCCTGTCAACAGTCAGCATCTGATGTCACAGCCGACGCTCATTAGAGTGTGAGATAAAAGGTGATGAGAAACGCTGCACAGGATGTGTGTGAATCACAAACCCCAGAAGTGATAAAGAAGCCTCATTTAAAGTTAGAATACAACCATAATCAGGCAAGTGTCATCATCAAAACAAAAACAAGAGGCAGATACAAAAGGAAGAATAGTTTGTACATCAGAGTTGCTTTAAATGTTGTGAGGCGAACACGTTGCATGTAGAGAGAGGGCATCGTCCCAGGTTTTCTGTTTCGTATCAGGTTGACTACAGGCTTGTTAGCCTTAGGTGAACTTGTGCAAGCATGTGATGAATGTGTGAAACTATCAGCGTGGATATTCTCGGGAACCTTGCTAAGCTCAGAGCAGAGCATGCTCACGAGGCGGCGTGGCCCATGCTGGAGAAGTGCTGTCTCTCTGGAAAAACAGCTGTCTATATTTAATCAAGGCGAATAAACAAGGAGTTTAAACAACTCATTTATAATTTAGATTTGCATACATTAAAACTGCTCATTTTAATCTTTTTATTAATATGCATCAACGATATTGTATAAATATGCAGTTTTATGCAAATATCAGGCCCGTTTTCTGTTTGTATTTAATTCTGTTTCCCAGCTGTGGATCATCATTTTCATTCAAGGCAACCGACTCAGATTAAGTCGAATATTAAGTCACAGCATGGGAGTGTATAAATATTTCTCAATTAAAAACTCTGCAGACCAGCTATCCTCCTATATCAGCATTAAAAATGCATTGGTGTTGTGAAGAAAATAGAGGAAGACAAGATATGAGTGTGATAAGACATCAGAACTTCAAGTCTAGATCTTTGAACTATGTTTTTCTTTTTTTACCCCCCATCTTTCCCTCCTCCTATCAAGTAGTTGCAACAGTTAGCACTTTTTGCTGTTTTGGAGACTGTTACAAAATATGGGGGATGTAAGAAACAGCCAAAACATGCTGTGCCTCTGTTATTGATGTACGTGCCTTCTGATGTTTTTTTACAGAATGTCCTACATTTTGCTGCTTGTTTCTGTTGATGCAAATGAGCAAATTTATTCCAAAATGCAAAACCACTGTTAGTAGTGTGACGGTATCTTGTGTAAAAGAAGTTTAATAGGAGTAAAAACCAGTAATTAAAATACCCTGCAGCTATGAAAACATTAAATGTATTTAGCCGTTTTAAAAATGATAAACATTTTGCTTAACATTTGCTTACCTTTTCTCTTCCTGAAATAGGTGCACGATAACTTGGAATCAGTGAAATATGTTTGCTAATTGGAAAAAAGTTCATTTTTACCTAGTGCTGATAAAACGTACATGTTCCCTGCAACCCAAGAACAAGGACGGGGTAGGTTTTCATATACAGAGGGCAGCTGCTGGCATGAACTGCTTCCATCGGAAAAGCCGGAAAAAAAGGTCCATCTATTCATTTATTCATGTTTTATATCAACCTTATTCTGTTCAGGGCGGAGGCGGGAGGGAGGGGTGCAGCACAACCCACTGGGCAAGAGTTGGGGTCCATACTGGACTCATCATCGGTCCGTGACAGCAGTGGAAGTCCCTGCTTTGATAACAGAAAATACACAAAAGGTGCAGGTTCAGCTGTCAGATTTTGTATTGCGTGCTAATCAGTCTCGCGGAACGTGCATGAATATAATCAAAATCCAGAGTTAAAATTAAGAGGCATTTGTGGAAATCTGGAGAGGAGAAAAATGAACTGCTAAAGAAAAAAAAGAAAGGAAGAAAATCTCTGCTTTTAATATGTCGATGGGCAAAAGGAGCTTCTCTGCAAACTTTGCTTAGGGAGCAGCTGCTGTCCTACATAAGTAGATATATTTCAACCCTTTAAAAATAAAAAGGATAAAATGAATTACATAATTTAACACATCTAGCTGCTTTTAGATACTGACACTGATGGAAGACAGATTAAGTTACATTAAATAACAGTTACATAAGAGTATAAATAGCTGTTAAAATGCTGGTGCAGATTCAGTCATCCAGGTCATCATGAAGCTAAAAGTCCAGTTTGCCTTCTACTCAGATGTAACAGGATTTGTTTGCAAACTCAGGCTTTCGTGTACTTTCTCTTAAAGACTTTGGAAGCAGTCATTTTATCAAATAATTTCAATACCGTGATAAACTGACACTGACTCAGGCTCCGACTTTATGAACTATGTCACATGTTCGCTTGGCTTGACGTACGAAGTGGCACAGATATATTTATGTTAATTCTGCACATCCCAGAAAAGTCACTAAGTGTATTTGTTTATGTTTACTTTTATGGTTACCTTTACATTTTGTTATTCATACTGTTTCCTGATCCATATCCATATGCTTCTTCCTGAGGTATTGATAAAACATGTTTTGACATGATTTGTTTCATAATACACCATATAGCATAAAAACATCCTTTTTAAGCATATAACACCTGTTTATTGCAGCTGGTTTTAGAAGTGTGAAGTCAGCCACTTGACTCCTTTCTTCTGAAGGGGTTGCCTCTTTTGAAATTGCTGTTACACTTTTGCGCTACCCACTTCTAAGGCAGAGCAAATAAAGCTGAGTGGAGATCAATTATAAATAATTATACTCTGATCTGGGTCTGTGATGCCACAGTTCCCAGCAAATCTGAAAAGCTCACTGAATTACATATTTTAAGGATTAGGTGTTCTTAAAAAAAATAGTGAAATTGTTGTGTTGAGTCAGAGGTTTGAAGTTTAACAAATTACACTCTCAAGCACGTACCTTTTTTTTTTTTTTTTCTTCACGTGTCTCACTTTCAAACTAAAACTACAAAGTTCACTGACAACCCACAACCTCAGCTGGATCTCCAGCCATCGTTCCAAATGTCTCTGGCTAGAACTCCAATTCTAAGAAAAAGAAGGGGAAAAAAATGAACACTGTGTAAAATTTAGATTAAAAGTGACTGTAATTTTTCCTCATTTACCACCTGGACTGTTCTGCTACAAAGCCATGATGTTGTAATGTTTTTATATGCAGTTTAGCATCGTCTTGCTGAAAGCTGCAACACCTTCCTCAAAAAAACTGGGCTGGAAGCATATGTTGCTCTAAATTTTGTGTACAACTTTGAGTTCTATTTTTATTTCCAGATATGCAAGCGGCCCGTTCCATAGATGGTAATGTACCTCCATACCATCAGGGATGTTGGTTTTTGAATGGGGTACTGATCACAAGTTGGATCGTCCTTCTCCTCCTTCATCTGGAGGATGCAGCATCCCGGGTTTCCAAAAAGACTTGTAAAGTTTTGATTAATCTAACCACAGGACAGTTCTCCACTGTGCTTCAGTCCATTATTAAATGAGCTTTGGGCTCAGAGAACATGCTCACATGCATCTTCTTCTTTGCATGCAATACGTTTACCTGCATTAGTGGATGGTACAGTGAACTGCAGGCGTTCTTACATTGCCGGATACTCTGCGTTTAGCGTGTCGCCTGTCCTTTTTACAATGAGTGATGCAAGTTGGTGCTGGCCCTGCGAAGTACTCGCCTTGGAGGGTAGACTTAATCGGGGGTCATGTCTAATGTAAACATAACTAATGCAGAGTGTCAAGTCGTGGGAGGGATTTGTTGATTACATAACATGAGTACAACCCATTAAGGGAGGGTTGTTTTTTTTATGAAATAAGAAAACAGCTGATGACAGGAACGACAGCAGGAGCTCACAGATATTTGCCGAGATATCAGCCGAGGACTTCATAAACCTGCGTATGTCCGGAACCACAAAGGATGGTCCATTCTTTGAACAACTGGCCACAAAAATGACAAACCGGGGCTTTGCAGAAGCAAAAGCCAACCAAAAAACCTTGAAAATTACACATGTCTGACAACGCATCCTATTAATGTGGGGATAATACGTCATTCTACACGCCCACACATCTTACGTTATGTTAAGCGGATAACGCCTCCCGACTCGTCGTCCCGCCCCTCAACTCGCCATCAGGCATGGGATGGCAAGTAACTCACCTTGCGTTTATATTACCCAACAGGCGTAAACCCTCGTTCATCATCCAGCGATGTTAGCCGGATCTAATCTAAAAACGCCTTGTGTTCTGGGACAGTGATTTCCAGAAGTGTTCCCGAGCAAATGTGATTTCCATGACAGACTCGTGCTTGTTTTTACTGCCACCTGAGAGGCTGAAGAGCAGAGGCTTCGGCCCAGCACGTACAGAGATTTCTCCAGATTCTCAGAATCATTTGATGAAATTAAGTATTCTAGACAATGATGTGCTTCTTTTTAGCACCACTTACTTTTCCAGCCATTTCCTGCTCATGTTCTACCTTCACTGCCATCAAATTCAAAGTTAAATGATATTTTTCATTTGTAAAATATCTCACTTTCAGCACCTGATATATTTTGTATGGTCTATCGTAAATAAAATATGTCACAGGGTGCCGGACCAGCGGGTCACCCTGAGTGGGTCTTCCTGGCTGAGTTGAGAGTATGGACGCTGGCCAATGCTGCTTTGTAATACTACTCTGTATCTGAAGAGGCGAGAGAGAGGCACTGCAGCATCCAGGCTGCTCTCGTCTAACCGGGAAACTGGTGGCAAACACATCTCTTCCACAATCTCTGACCTTGTTTGGACAGTTCAAATTACTTTTTAATCACAGCTAATGACAACACTAACCGTACCATGAAACGTTTCTCTGTAAAAGGTGCAGGATGCCTCACACCTAATGTACCATATACTAATACCATATACTGTACTAATGTGCCCTATACTAATACCATATACTGTACTAATGTACCATATACTAATACCATATACTGTACTAATGTACCATATACCTCATAATTATTATTGCTTTTCTTACTTTTTAACTAAATCTTCAATACATTATTGCTAAAACTCTTTTTAGTTTTCCTCTGCAATTATTTAAATGTTATTTATTTTACTATATATTTTACTTAATATGTGAAGCTATGTTAGGCTTTAAAATTTGTATTGGTGTTATTTTGCATCACTATCAAGTATATAAGTTCATGAGAAGTGAGTCTAAATCTAAGTTTGATTTTTACTGAATAACAATAAAATAAAGGTACAAGTGACAGACAGACAGATAGATAGATAGATAGATAGATAGATAGATAGATAGATAGATAGATAGATAGATAGATAGATAGATAGATAGATAGATAGATAGATAGATAGATAGATAGATAGATAGATAGATAGATAGATAGATAGATAGATAGATAGATAGATAGATAGATAGATAGATAGATAGATAGATAGATAGATAGATAGATAGATAGATAGATAGATAGATAGATAGATATTCCTTTGTGGAATCTGAAAAATAAAAATATATATGAAAGAAAACAAACTTTGCAAAAAGCAGTAAATCATGTTCACATGTTTTTGTCTATTTATACATTTTTCAGTAAGTTCTAACTATTGAGGCTTTCCTGAAAATCACTCCCCACTTTTCTCCCCTATACACCAAATAACTTGGTTTTCTTCTTTTTCAAAGTTGTCATATTCGATTGGAAACCAGTTAATAGACTCCTACCTGATTTTCCGTTCTTTTTTTTTTTAGATCTAATTTAAAAACATTTTTTTTAGGTTTTACAATTTACCTTCACAGTTGGTTGACATTTGAATGACATCATGGCTCAAAATGTATTGAGATTTAAAATTAAACAGTTACAAAATAAGTCTCACGTTAAATTTCCATTTGTAGTTCTTTCAAACTTTTGTAAACATGTTTGCGTGTTCTCAGCATAGTTTACATTGAAAAACGTCATGTTGATTTTATTTTACACATGCCATTTGGACTCTTTATCATTTATTTAGTAGGCATACTCTTGACCTGAACTTATTTGAGGTTGATGGGAGTATTTGCAGAGAAATAATTTATTTGGATTATGTCGCGAACTATTTCCTGTGTATGAGAGTAGGCATCTTAAGTTGACTCCACCTCTGTACACAGTGAAGAAACACACACGCATGTGCAACGAAGTCATTTTTATCCTTACTCAAACAAGACCGCGTAGTTAAATTTTAAAAAACAGAATAAAACTTGAAGTTGAAGTTTTGGTGGCAGCAGAGGGATCGTGGACGGTGTGGACGCTGCACCGGGAGTCATCGTGCGTACAGCCTGTTGAGCAGAGCGCAGGGAGGTGATGTCTCTTTAAGAAGCTCAGCCCTCTGCAGAAACAATCGTACAATCCCCCAACAAGTCATCGGACCTGTCAATCATCCGGTCGGCGCCCTTTGATGTCGGGACTCCTCGCCTTGTCTCGAGCTCAAATGAGCTGTTTGCTGTTGTAGTGGAACATTAGTCTTCTACCGACCAGCCAGCCGGGGGACGCCACATTTCAACTTTTTTTCTTCTTCTGTAAATGGTGCGGGATTTCTCTACTTTGAAGAGTGAGGGGATTTAACCTGAGAAACCGTTTCTTTATGTGTACTTTTGGTTAACATTTTCTTTATACAAAAACAAAGAAAGAAAAAAGGAGAAGAAAAAGTAAAGTTACATCGCAGAGGAGGGAGTAGTAGACATGCCTCAGCTCAGCAGCGGCGGAGGGGACGACCTGGGAGCGAATGATGAGATGATAGCGTTCAAAGACGAAGGGGAGCAGGAGGAGAAAATCCAAGAAAACGCCTTCACGGAGAGAGACCTGGCCGACCTGAAGTCCTCTCTGGTGAACGAGTCGGAAATAAATCAAAGCCCGAACGCGGCGGTAGGTGGCATGAATGTGTGGATGAATGCGCAGCGGCTGACATGCCATGAATGACTTCCAGTAGTACGAACCCCCGGACTGTCCGAGGTGTACAGCAGGAATGACCCGCAGCACCATAAAGTGTGATAAGCTCACTTTAAACTCCGTGTAAACTGTTGCGGCAGCTTGATTTTTGACTTGTGTGGAGCGTCTCACCTCATTGCGTGTTTTGTTGTCGGTCCCTTCCAGGCGGTCAGACGGGGACAGCAGGGCGAGCAGAGGGTCTATCAAGACAAACACCGAGAGCATCTGGACGGAGGTAAGAGGAAAACTACAACAAAAAAAAAACCCCACCGACACACTCCTCTCAGCCCACCTGAGTATGGCCAGTACTCGCTCAGTACTCGCAGTAAAGCCACCCACTGTGAAAAGTAAGAAGTATGTTGGACACGTGCCGCAGCTTTAAACTTCAAAGACTTGTTCTTGCAAGTACACTACAAAAAGATGCCCATCATGTCATCAACCATCTCACGGATTGGCTCTTTCAGATTGTTGGCTTATGCTTTTATGCGTCCAGAAACTTCAGTTTACAAATATAGCCCTTTACCAGTTCAATTTGACTGTCATGAAATGTTTTTCACAGTTTTCTTAATAACTGTAATGAAATCTACATTCAAATGTGTTGCTGTGGGGGCCAGTGAAGTGTTGTTCTGAGCTTTCTTTTTCTTTGCCACCCAAAAAGAAAAGTGGTTCCCCTTCCTGCGTGTAGGCACATCAGAGATTGTATAGTTTAGTTTTGATGGCAGCTTTAATTACAGACTGCAGCCAGTTGTGTAACTCATTCCACTGTTCTCTGAAAGGAAAAAAAAAAAAAAAAAAAAAAAAAAACTGTTCTCCCATTATGATCCCCTGAGCAAAATCCCCATCAAATCTGGATTTGCAGTTTCAAATGACGGTCTGCAAGCAAAAGGGAAACCCGCGGAAATCGGCATTTACCGCCCTGGGTGTTGCTAACTGTATTTTCTCACATTCTTTCACCCTGATCTGTATCAGGTTAAAACTTTTGTCGGCCTCAGACAGGCTCAACAGTGACAGTTGTGGCCAGTGTTCGTCTTAGCAGTTTTATTCAGGTGCAACCAAGTTGTAGTTGACCCACGGAGGGGCCGCTCTTTCTTAATGTGGGTGGTGGTGAAAATAAACTTAACGCTCAGACTGGAGGAGTTCACGCCTCCTGGGCTGTGGGTGACGGCTGTAACAGTTCTGTTTCATATGTTATCTTAAGTCTGTGCACTTACAAGGTTATAACATGATGTAACTACTTGGTAATAGTTTACCTGCTTCGCGTGCCTGCGTTTTTGATGTCTGCTTTTTCCTTGTGTTAAAACCTTTTAAGCAGCACTCACTTTGTGAGTAAGTATCAGGTTTGATTTTTATCTGCATCCTCAAATCCAAAGTCCTTTGCAACTGTAAATTGAAGGTGAATTTTAAATTATATCACACTGATGACTAGACATCAGAGCAAAGGGGTTTCGTTTTAACCATTAAGACAAGCCTAAAAAAACTTGACATTAGTGATTCTCTTTTTCAGGTTGTTTTTTTGTTGTTGTTTTTTTTTTTTTAATTCCTGTTTTTTATTTTTCGCGTCTGATCTCAGTGTCGAAGCAGCAAGATGGAGGCATGTACAAGTCGCCGGGTTATCCGGGGTATCCGTTCCTGATGCTGCCGGACCCTTATCTCCCCAACAGCTCGGTTTCTCCATCTGTAAGTCCTGCTCTGTTTTAATCTTGCTGCTGGCTGCCGTGGACCGGTGTTCTCATGACGTTCTGGTGTGTCAGAGTCCTGCTATGGACCCGTGTGCAAATGTTCTGCTGTTTCATTTCAAGGCCAGAGTCTGAATATAACAAACTTAATTTATTTTTGCTTTTTGGCTCAAAAACCTTTACTGATAATTTATTCATAAAAAAAAATATATATATATATATATATATATATATATATATATATATATATTTTAACTTGTGCTTCAGTATCAGCAAACTTGGACCTGGAGATGAAGATTAAATACACCAACAATCTTTTTATTTCCCTGGTATTTTTGGATAAATCCACCAAAAATTTCTTCTTTCCATGTCTGTTTTTCCCTCAAAATTCCTTTTACATTTAAAACCTCGTGTTTTGAAGACTGAGCTAAAAATCAATGAGTTTTTTTTTTGTTTTTTTTTTTTATCCTTTTAAGACATGGTCCACATGTTGTTGCTGCAGCTAAGATCTTTTGCACATTTCATAACATTATACAGAATTTTAAATTGCGCCTCTTTCATGTTAAGCAGTTTGAAACAGCAGAATATTTTTCAAATGTTGATTCTGGTTGCATAGTTTTACGAGTGTTTAGAACTGTTATGAGTACATGTTGTACACGTATGCCAATAAATCAAAAATATTTTTAGTTTTGGCAGTTTTAGTGAATGAGATCTAGAATGAGAGGAGGCAAAAAGGAGGCTCTCGTCACTCTAAGACGACTGTCGGCCTCACTGCAGATCTATCACAAACTCTACTTGTGCTCCGATTTGTGCTCTTCTTCCCCTGATGAAATAAAGCTGCATTAAAGCAGAGCGACAAGAAATCAAAGCACGGCAGCCTCCCGAAGCGGAGCGGAGAAGGAGCTTGTTCGTGTTTAAACCTTCGCTGAAGTTGAAATATGTCTAGTGTCGTCATTGTGAGCCATTTCATGTGACATTTTTCACATCGTTGTGCCGAGAGCGAATGATGAGAGGTTTTCCACAGACATAATAGCAGTTTACAGTGTTAAAGAAGTCAGAAAGACTTGTGGGAGGATTTCAAGTATGTTGTATCTCTCATCCAGTCAGAAAACCCTTAAAAGTCAGAAAATCCCTTTGAGTCACCCATAAGAACCGGTATCCACGGACATGGTGACTAATTGTACCGAATGTAAGCAGTTGTGCCAAATTCATCTTTCACGTGCTGTGTAATCCCGTTGCCTAAATGAGCCCCCTGCTTGAGCAGAGGAGACGCTGCTAAACAGCTCAGATGCCTTTTTGTGAGGTCACATAGACTGTAGGTTGTAGGAAGGTAGTAGAAACCTGCTGTGCCACGAAACCTGATTAGTCTCCTGAAAATATGATTACGTTATGACTCCTTGGAGATTTTAAGCAAATGGTTAAATGTAAGGGTCAAAAGAAAGCTGACAGTAAAAACAAACTGCCCCAGTGAAATCATTCTCTCAGATGCCTTTATCTTCATGCATTTTTTTTAAGTTATTTTTTTCTTTTAATGTTTCAGCATATGTAATCCTCTTATATAGGATGTTTGTTCCCCTAAGATTTTGACTTAAAGCTGCCGCAGTTGCTTTGATATAAAGAGTGAAAGAATGTTCAGCATGCTGCAGTTTGTTTGTTTTGTTTTTGTTTTGTATTTTTCTTTTCATAGAGAGAAAATCCTAGAAAATAGTCATTTACACCTGAACAGGTTCAAGTATGTAGAGGAGCTCACCTCTCAGAGGAGCTCACGTTTTCTCTGTAATTGAGACACCAGTGCTGTGATTGTCAGTGTAGCTGAATGAACTTCACAATATCAAAAACATTCCTCTCTTAAACATCTTGTCGTTGCATAACACGGCACATCCGGCATAATGTTCGACAAACATGGTGAGCAAGTGTGATGGTATTTGTCCCTCATTTGCGTCTTCTCCTCTCTTCTCTTCTCCTCTCCTCTCTTCTCCTCTCTTCTCTTCTCCCGTCGACCCTGGAGTTCCAACCACAGGAGCCTCTCAGTGATTGTTCACGTTGAGGGTGGGATTGGTGGAGATTTGGGGGTGGGGGCGTGGGGTGGAGGGTGTATAAAGAGATAAAGACCACTTTCTTCCCCTGTGTGTCTTGGAGTCTCCTCACAAAGCCCACTTATTGCTGCTTCGCTTGTAATTAGCCCTCTGATTGTGAAGCAGTAGCAGGGTTTCGGGGTCCATCTACCTGCCACTTGAAAGGGCTGAGAGCAGTGGTTTGGCAAGAGTATGAGTTTTTTTTTTTTTTTTGGTGGAGGTTGGAAACTAAAGGTCTGGGATACAGACAAGGAACAGAGCAGTTTTCCTGGTGTTGTGGCGTCAACATGCATCTCTGCCTGTGTGTGTCCATGTCTGACTGCTGCCTGGTGCCGACTCTGCGACTTCACTCTACTGATTGTGTCTCATAGTGCTGACTATTCAACATGGGAAGGAAACCTGTCAGTTTTGACTTGATGTCTCTGTGTGACATGTTAGATTATTGTAAAAGCCTAATATATTTGTATCTGCTGAGCAGCACAACCTCAGTAATAGTCACTGTAATTGTGATGTAAAAGGTGGCAAATGCACCAAGGAGATGAAAGCTGTTTTATCAAAGCTGCTGAGACTCTTTCTGGCAGTTGTTACTTTTACTGGGTTTCTTGGTCAACTTCCCTCCTAACTGATAAGTACACATGGTCTTGTGTATCATTATAATAAGACTAATTTGTTGCTCAACCAGCTAGAACATCTGAAGATGTTGCCTTCGGCTCTGCAGAAATGTAAGATATAATTTTGATGCTTTATAAGCCACCTGCGTATTCCACATATTAAAAAGAAAAAAAAGAAAAGGGGGGAAAACAATCTTGAAGTAATTTTTAAGTATTCAATGCGGTTGCCACTGCATTTGCATCCATCTCCCATTGTGATGTCATTTACCAGCCATGAGTGAAGAGAAGCGACTTCTCAAAAACCTTTGCAGGTTCCCATAAACTGCTTTAAACTGCTGAACTCATTGCGAGAGCATCACTTGAATGTCTGAAAGTCTGACATCAAGTGTAATATTTGTTTGCCTGTATCTCTCAGCTTCCATCCCCTAGGTAAAGTATGTGGGTTTACTTTCATCGCACAAGTGTAGTCCAGCTTTTGCATGGACTTGTTCGTGCTGTTTTGTTTCTCTCTCGGTCTGTGAGACCGTTTGGGCTAACGGAGTGGAGGTGTGAGAGCAAAAACCTGTCCGAGAACAAATGAGCCCGATCGCCGGAGCTTGCATTGCGTTTTGCGGAACAAGGGCGGGAAATAAATTCCCAGAGCTGTTGTTGTTGTTGTTGTTGTTGTCGTTCACAAAGATCAACTGAAACACAATGTGCAGACAAAGACCAACAAATCACATGTCCTCCACACGTCTTATGTTAAGCGGCTTCTAATCTCAGTTGTGAAGTCACACAAAGTGACTGCAGACTCGGAGAGGCTGCTGGAAAGTGTTTCCCCTCCTTATTCCATTCAGCGATAATGCTCCTATTACACCGGGCCATGGGACGTTTCCCCTTTTTGTCACATTAATTGAGATATCAGCTGTCCTTTCAGAGAAGTGGCCAAAGAGAGACATTTGTGGCATTCAGAGATATGACTAAACTCCCTCAGCGTGTTGTCTTTGGATAAAGCTTTATCTGGAGTTTATAAGACACTGCGTATTACGCTTGCTTGTGTGCACGGTTGCTGTTTAAGTTTATTACACTAAGTATGTATCTAAGGCTTTGGCTTATTTTTCCTCCTCTTTTATTTTTTTCAAGTGTGTGTGTGTGCCTTCATCGTCATGCTTTCTCCTAAAGTTTGTTGCCCAAGGCTTGTTTGTATCCAGAGTTCATGGTGTATTTTATGTGCTAATGTCTGCTGTGTGTCAGAGCTCTTCTAGCTGTGTGAATAATGCCGTGGATTACAGGGAGGCACTGTTTTTGAAGGGATCATGAGGAAACATTTTCACTGGAAGAATAGTTTAGAAGTGGGTTGCTTTTTGTTCTCCCATGTATCTCCTTGCATCTCATAACTCTCCTTTCCACTGTTCAGCGTCTGAGATGGTTCAAAACATTGGTCTGCTTCAGTTCAGCTTTCTTTTGTCCTCTTTTTTCCCCTGTGAGAGAACTTTATAACACTTGTGAAGTTGACGGGATTGGGAATGGAGAAATGATGACGCTCCAGAGTCCTTTTGATTGAGTCATATCTACAAGAACAACAAGACCATCGCAGTCAGCCTGGAGGATCTGGTTGTCAGGCACATTTAAGATGGTCAAGAGTTTGGTTTTTTTTGTTGTTGTTTTTAGCAACTTGCTGAGTTTACTGTTGTGAAGCTGAGCAACTAACTATTGATCCGTGTTAATAAGCATAGTTTTTGCAGGTTAGCGGCTGATGCTTAATGCTCAATTAGTTTGTAAAGAGCTTTTTTATAAAGATGGCACAGTGCAATAAATACAGAAGAGCAGAACTGTTTCGCTTTGCTCTGCTTTATTTTTTAAAGTTATTTTGCTGTGTCATGTTAAACTTGAAGTGAGGCACTGTTAAGGCCACTTTCTTACCTAAAAGTTATGACATTCGGCAGAATTTTATTAAAGGAGTGTAAGAAGCTTGAAAAGCTCTTCATCTTCTTGCAGAAATACTTTTTTTTTTTTTTTTGTCACCTGCAACACCTAATCTAACTGCTCTAATATTTACATCCACTGAGTTATCAGGTTGACTCCATAAATCAAACTGCAGCCGCTTCACAATAAAAGCGTATTAATGTCATCCTGATAGCGGGCATTTAACACGATTTAACACATTAGGGGACTTAAGCTCAGATGGCAGGAGAAATCTGGCTGGTGGATTGCAAGACCCTCAAAGTCTTTGGGTTGAGGGTTGCTTGTAGAACAAATGTAACACATTTCAATTGAAATCAGACTGAGACATGGTCATCTTGCCCTCGTTAATATCTAATATCTATCTAATATTTTACTCTATGCAGCTCTGTTCACCACCAGGGAGACTGTGAAACCTCTTGTGATGTGGAAGCTGTGGTCACATTTGACGTCAGTGAGCGCCGAAGACAACAAGCTGCTCAAAAACACCGATTGCTGTAAATGGTTTACTGTATTAACTAGTTTCTTTGGGATAACAGTAAATGTTTGGGTTTTTTTTTTTGCTTTGTTTTGTTTGCCGGTACACAGTCAGTTGGTGGAATTTACAAGCCCGTGTTTGCCAGCTCAGTGTACAGTGTTGTTGTCTCATTTGAGGGAATTTCCTGCTCATCTGACACTTCATTTCACCGACCAAAAATTGAAAACCAACTGGAAGGCAACTGAGAGGCAGGTTGCACGTTTGGGAAATGAAATGGTGAAACATTGTCATTTCTAAATGCTAAAGACTCAACTGGGGGTGTTTTTGTTTTGAAAATTTTTGTATAACAGCCGTCAAAATGCCTCCTTAATGGCTTTCGTTTAACCAAATTAGAATTTCCAAACCAAGCAAGGAAGTATCAGTTTGACCACATTTGTGTTGTTTTGTTTTTCTGTGTGTGTGTGTGTGTGTGTGTGTGTGTGTGTGTGTGTGTGTGTGTGTGTGTGTGTGTGTGTGTGTGTGTGCTGTAAGCGCACAAAATCTTTCCTCTTCCTTCTGTCCACTCAGAAATCTGCTGCTGTTGCTGAATAGCTCCCCTCACCATCCCCCATTCCTCCTCGTTGTATCGCCCAGATAATATGAGGTTGAACCTCCAAGATCAAGGGAATGGCGCGTGTGTGTGTGAGCAAGTCTCTCGGATCTCGCTACTTCCTTGTTTCCCATTGTGCTGCTGTGTTGACAGGGGGTTTGTTCAGTCTTCCCACTAGTCCCTTGGTAAACAATGGCAGTAATGCAGGCTGAGGCCTCGCTAATCCACCCCCTCTAACAGACCCAGGGGCTGGGATGAGCAGCGCTGGGGCCTCCCTGCCTCTGACTGGCTATGATAAGGGCCACAAGCACTCAGATTTAGGAGGGCTGAAAGTAAAGCAGCTTTTAGTAGCGGGGAGCAAAAGCTGGGGTTTGAAAACTTACATCTCCTCATTTTTTATATTAATATTCAGTCATTTTAACGTAACATTAATATCACCTCCCACATACACTGTTTTGTTAAAAATGTAATTTAAAAAAAAGATATTGGGATGTGTACTAATGTGCAAGATTCTGGTTGTAGACAAACACTTTCTTGATGTTGAAAATTTGCATCACATTCAAAACGAACTTTAATTTGAACCATTAGGAAATGTCAAGGACTTTAAACCTTAAATATGTACTGCAGAAGTGTTAGGGGGGGGGGCTCATTTTGTATATGGAGTGTTAAATTTTATCTTTTGAGGTAGTGAGAGTTACTGGTCTCCTGACCTACACAAGACAGAAGGTGAGATGCAACTTTGGGAGAATTTTTTCATTGATTTGTACGTTTTCTCCATCAATCATCTATTACATAACAAAGTGCCACATGGAAAGCGATGCCCGAGATCCCAGAAATACCACGTTCAGCGTACTGGAAAACAAAAGTTGCTCATATTTTCATTGGGGATAATTTTCTGCTTGATGCTTTTGATACCTTCTCTCAGCTTTGTGTGACAAAAGGTAAAAAAAAAAAAAGAAAAGAAAAACGAATGCAAATGTTCAGTGAGTCTCAGTTAGGCTAAAGCTTTCTCTGCTCCCAAGACCTGAAATATGTGAGAGATCAAAATAAATGTGGATAAGGACAGTTAAACAGATTTTATATGGTGAGAGCTGGAGAAGTAAAGTGAGCATTATAAAGGGAGGGGAAGAGGAGGGAGGAAGATTAAAATACAAATGACCATAAGAGCCTCCTCATCACCGTGCTGGCTTTGAAGTAGCAGGCTGTGAAGGCATCTGAAGAGAAACTGTTCAGAAGACTCTTTCAAGAGGCGGAAATGTTTGAAAGAGTATCAAGAGAAGGGGGAAAAAAAAGAAAACCCTTTGGATGGCCCCGAGGTGTTTATACCTGTAATTATTCATCCACTTATTTCTTTCCGGTGCAGAGTGAAGGTGGGGTGGGGGAAATGGTAGAGCAGTAAAAGACAGGTGTTGGGAAAGGAAGTGTGGGTTTCTTTTAATTATTATTAACTCTGTTCTCTTTTTTATTTCTAAAATTGATTTAGACAAAGTAGCTTGTTTTCTCTTAGTTGTTCACACAAAACATTTCTGAGCTGGATATTTAATCAAGTTTGACACCTCGCGTCAGTGAAAACAAAAACAAGAACAAGTGTTCTTGATGGGTGGTTCACCTTGTTGCTGCTTCTTTAAAATGAAGACCACATTTTCCATAATTCCTCCCACACTTCCTGTCACCGAGATCATGTTAGAGGTCAAGCGCATTAAAGTGACTTTTTCTTTTTTCCATCTTCCAGCAGCTGGTGATACAAACCATTAGAGCTTCAGCTGCCACCTGTCGCATTAATGCTGTAAAATAAACTGCTTTTGTGCCATAAATCAACTTCTCAGATAAACAAGCGTCACACAACTGAGGCTGGGTTCATTTAGTTCAATTATTATTTTAATAAGGGGGAAACCAGTGTCTAAAAGATAAGACTTTGTCTTTTTTATTCTGATTAAAACCAGATAAAAGTCAGCTGTTCCTGTAGTGTTTGCTTGGATGTGCGGGTTGCTTTCTACCGAGACCCATGTCCTGCAAAGAAACCGTAACTTAATTAAACGTTAAAATAAATGTAGCAATCAAGAGAGGGATGTGGATAGACTTAACCTACAACGGAGCTCCGTCTAAACCATCATCAATAAGTAGAGAAAGTGTGGCCCCACAGAGACATTGCAAAAATCAGGGCGACCCTTCAAAGTTGACGAGAGGATGAGGAGAAAGCGTATCAGGGAGGCTACCAGGAGCCCAGCAGGAGGTCTCCTCTCAATTTAAATGAGCTCTGACTTTTTTTTTTTTTTTTTTTTTTACAAAGGGATACAAGTCCAAAGTCTAGATGTGTGACGTTAAACGAGACTTATTTCATAGGCAAAATATCCTCTACAAAACACTGTGATAGGTTTTCTTATATTTAAAATATTTACAGTAAATAAATATTTGTTTTTCTCTGGATTCCTATTTGTTGGAATATTTTTTTAAAGACATAGCAAGTCTGACATTTATGTCATTTTTTTTTTTTCTGTCTTGTATTTTTGAAAAACACAGCAGTTTTAACTGGCTGTGTAAACTTTGTATGGTTTTTTTCAAATGTTCAGCTGTTCAGGTGTTAATATCCGTTCCTCACGCTGATTACAACCTTTTCAAACGGAGCACAGTCGCTTTCATTTCCACGATCCAGCTGACATTTAGTCAAAGGTTAGTTGACTTTTCTGAAATATCCTCAACGTGTCAGAGAGCTTACAACAAAATGGGAGAGGCAGGTACAATTTTGAGATACCAGTACTACAAATAAAATGCTCCTGTAACATTAAAGTCTCTGGGATGGTGATGGAGTAGATTGAACCAAGTCTTGGCTTATAACTGCTCAGAGTTGTTCTCCTCTTGTTGGATTTTAATCTGATTCCCAGCTCTCTCTGGATCTGAGGAAAGCTGGTTTAGGAGACCCTTTCAGCGAGCGTGAAAGTCATTGTATAGGATGGGGAGGCAAATGAGCCCGGGCAAGCGACGTGTTGAAAGTTGACTCTGAAACATCTTTTCTTTCAAAATAAGTGCCCACTGTTTGAAAAAGTGTTAAATTGGCAATAAATGGGAGAGAAAGGAAAAACTTGATCAATGCCCTCATGAGGCTTCCAGCACTCACGTGGTACTGTGATGGTGGTCATGTCTTGGCAGAATGGGAAGTGGAGATAGACCAAAACAAGAAAGATGTTGACAAGAGATCACACGTTTCAGACAGCACCTACTGTTTCAGAGGACTTTGTCAGGTGTGTGTTGCAGGATGTTGCACCCAGGTGAGTCACTGGCCCGTGGACTGAAACCTTGCAAAGCTTCTCCTGCATCATTGTTTACAGAGTGAGGCGTCCAGACCTCCCAGATGTGCGTTTTCAGCTCGTAGTTAATCAGTGACAACGCTGTGTCCCTCAGGCACCATGAATATTGATACGGTCACGTATATGTTCTTATTTATGCTTCTTTAACGGTTTGGTAATCATTTAAAAACATGATGAATTAGGGGATTTTTCTGTCATTTTTTCAGATTTCTGTCATCAAAAGTTCAGCTTCTGCCTTTCAATTTGATTTAAGCAAAGTTGTTTAGTTTTGTTTTTTTGTGGGGTTTTTTTTTTGCAGCAATCATTACTCTCTGTGTTTCTGCTGCTTTGAATACAGCATACTTTTTTTTTTTATTATTATTATAATTGACCTGTATACTGTATAAGATCCACATCATACATTTTTGTAGGTTAGTGGGCCACACACTCACAATCGGGCTGAATCCCTCCTTCCTGCTGCGTCCGTGGTCAATGAGGAGTTTCAAAGTACACAGTCGAGCAAACACCTGCAGCCCGCCTGGGTTGATTTACAGAAAGTTTGTTGACATTCGAAGCAGAGATAGTAGGTTGAATTTGTCATTTGTTTTGTTTTGGTGTTCATGTTGATTTCTGATGACGTTAAAAAAACAAACAAAAAAAAAAAACAAGTGAAAAGTGTTTAGCGTTTACTGTCAGGAAAAGTTTTTCCACCTTTTCAAACAGCATGAGAAAATCCATTTTATATCTATATATACTCACTGATATCAAGTTATTTTCAGGTGATCATATTCTTCATTGGGTTTCAGTGACTGAAAATTATTTTCCTTTTTTAATAAAGAGATCACATGACCTTTGGGAATTAAAGTCTCGTTTCATTTCCTCTTCAATACTGTCAACAATAATCAGGTAGTTTCACAACGCAGTCACAACCTTTCTTGATTGATTTCAGGCTCACGTTCCCATAATGACCTTGTACTTTCCAAAAAAAGAAAACCAATTCAAGTGTTTCACAGTTTTTTTTTTCTTTTTCTGAGAATCAAAATAATAACTCTCAGGTGCAGAATGAGAAACCAGGCTGTTGCATAGATAAAAATGACTCAGTTGAAGAGACATGAAGAAATTCAACTGCGTGGTCACTAAATCTGCAGATCCAGAACCAGTTGCATCTGTTTCTCAACGTCATATTTTTAAAATCGCAGAAAATCGATCAGTGTGACGACTGTATGTTGAACAAACATGACTTTTTGCCTCGTGCTCTTCCTCTTTTATTTCTCCCCTGTAAGGAAATTTACTGCCTGTTTACACTCTCCCACTGAGAGATGGAGCTGTGTGTCTCCACAGTGAAGCAGACCAACATCACATGTTGATTTAAGTGAGGATCTGGCTGTGTGGTACTTTGCTTGTTGTTTTGCGGGTGTTTTTTCTTCTTGTTCTTTATTCTTCTTGAACCAATGGTTATTTTAGGTTCTGTGCAGCGATGCAGTTCCACCCATTTCTTTCTCAGTGTCGTCTCTCAAAGACCTTTAAGCTAAAGATACTCTTTTTGATACTTATGTATTTGCAAACAAAAATGCAACCCGGAGTTTTAACAGAGAAAAAGAAAGAAGAGCTCACAGAAAGAGCCTCTGGCAGGTAAATCTGCCTTATCTAACACACTTGTTAGTTAACAATCTGGTGATCTGATCAATGACTCACAAAACACTTACACAGATTATTTGACTGTCAAAATGTCATCATTCTGGGCTTTTCCGTGTGAATAAACACCAGTCGGTGTGTTGATGTTAGCAGTTGATAGTGGTCCCTCTGCCAGACCTCAGCCTCCACAGCTGACCTTTATCATAATTTTAATATGCACTTTATTAAAATAGTGTTCATAAAAATAGTTAAGCAAATGAAACCATAAACCCTATCCTCCTCCTCCGCCCCTCTCCACCCCATGCCCGTGGGCTCTGCCCAGACCAGCTGGAGCCTTCGCGGCCGCATGAGGCAACCCGCCACACATGGCTGTGATCTAAAACGCACACGTTCACAAACACACACATTAGCACACATCTGATCTTCTCTCTTATGATGTTCGGCCGCTGTGGAAATGAAGCAGCCAACACCTTAATTTGCTTTTAATATACGCTGTATACATGTATACACAGATGATGCGTACTAAAATCCACCACACCACTCATACTGAGACTTACTGAAAATAACACAGTTGCTAAAACAGATAACCTTTTGCAGTAAGCACCCCCATATATATATATATATATATATATATATATATATATATATATATATATATACAGCATAGATTATGTGTGTCTGTACTTCCTCCTTCCTCCTTATTTACACTGACATACTAACATACAGGATGCACGCACACAACTCGGCAACGATTAAAAACACAGTGTGTGTATGATCCTAAAATGAGACGATGCAACCCACCAGGCAGGGGCAATGAATTGTTTCATCTCTCCCGGTGTTTCTGGTGGAGCTAATGAGCCACTTAAGATTTAACCGTTGAGCTTGTATGCACATTAAATGACGTACAAACTGTCTTTACTTATAAAGCCATCAAATTGCTACTGATCCTATTATTTAATGAACTGAGCATGAAGTACTCTGTAGTGTGTTGATGCAGAAAATAAAACTAACCCAAACACGACAGTTAAACGCCGATCCCTGGACAGATTTTTGACGTATTAGAGCGCACCCACAGCCTTCGTCAACCAAATGGCAAACGAGGGATTATTTTCAGAAGCCTGTGGCACAACAAAACCAAAAGCTGCTAATTAAATAAACATGGATGGTTTTTTAAGGTTAAATTACTTCCTACTACTCTCTGCAGATTACTCAAAGTTGTTATAAAACTTTGCGATAGCGTTGAAAGCTGCATGCCACATCTTCTGCCCTACAAACACAAGATACTTATTTCTGCTTCATCGCACAGAACTTACACCAAATACTTGTACGTTGTTTTGGATGTTTGTATTTGTGCCTTAGTATTTAACCGCTGTGAAGCAATTCAGGATTCACGTTTTATCGATCAGATTCATTCTTTTCTTATTTTTCTTACTACTTCTTGCTTTGTTGTGTTTAACGAGAGCACAATCAATGTGAAACATGTAAACATTTTCTCAAAATTAATAGTTTGTTTGGGGAAATCGATAAAGGTCTTTGCCAGCATATGTATTTATGCATAAGTGGAGCCCGCAACGCACCTTTCAGCTTACTAAGGCTTCTTTTCATGGTGAGATACAGTATTTCCCCCTGTACTCGCTTCACCTCCGGGTTTCTGCAGGTAAATTTGAGATTGCTGAGGGAAGGACCTACCCGGATAAAAATGATCCACGCGGTTGCTTATCAAAATGCTTTTGCCTGTAGTTGGTCGTAGGGCTAACTACGACCAATCAAACAAGAAACGAATTCAGAGCGACTGAAACGAGTCAACCGGAGTGTTTTGTGTAGAAGAGTAAATTAAACTTTGGCCATGGCCTTATTGCACAACAGCAACCACATCGACTTTGCAGCGGAAGCATTTTAGTGCATCCAAGTGTTTAACTGTCCATGCCAAAGCCGATTCAAATAAATGCCAATCCTCCACCGTCTACATTGTTTACATCCAGATTTCAACGTGCGTGGATGTACCTGCAAAGCAAATTTAAATTGGTTTGCGGTACGTCTACATTTCAAGACCCTTTGTCCGTGGAGAAGGTTTCTGCGGTCAAAATGCTGTCCGACAGGAATAAGTGTCTTTGAAACTACAAGCTAGATATAAGAACATAATACTTTACACCTATTAACCATAGCATTAAAGCTGAGTGGGCGTTTTTGCAGGAGAGTCTGAAGGTTCTTTGTTGTCTTTCCCGAGTCATTCTTCAGTGGTTTTCACAGTGTGGAGAGATGTGCTGTGTTGCTGGGGAAGTCCTCCATGTCAAAGTAAAGTAAAAACGGTCGCTATAAGTTAGTTGAAGTAGGGAAAGGTGGTCTGACGGATGGAAGTGAGGGTGATTGAAAGGTTCGTAGCTGCCAGAAATGCCAAGTGGATTTCTTTATGTGGTCGGGATGCCAGCATGCCGGTGGAAACAGCTCTGTGGTCTGTTTGGTTAAAAATCATCAGCTATGATACAAAAACAACCTACTGATTTGTCACGACACTGCTGAGGATATAAACAACTCCTTTATTCCAACAGCACTAACACAAACAAACAAAAAAAAAAAAAACGTCAGTCAGATATAAAAAAACAAACAAATTAAATGTTATTTAAATATGAAGCACATGTCCAACCACGCTGACTGAGTCCTCCAGTCATCGCCGGACTCTCGTGTTCTGTCAACGCAGGACACTGTGGACCTATCAGGTCTCTGCACAGATGTGGGCAGAAACAGCCTCTGGTTTCCTGTTGCTGCACTTTTCAGTCTCATCCCTCCCACTTCACTGTCTTGCAGCCAAACACCTGAAGTACAATGACAAGCAGAAAAGACCTTGGATCCAAGTTTACGATATTTACTTACTTTACCTGTGTAGTGTGCTTCTATGAAGGACCAACTTTTAACGCTCCTGGGGATCTGCTCTTTTCATTTCATCTTAAGTTTGTAGAGCTGTACAGAATAAGGTAAATTAAAAGCGTACACCAGTTTGTGTAAGCTTATAGGTTATCCTGCTGTGCCCATCTGTTAATGTAATTTTTAAGGTTAAAAAAAAAAAAGGGAGGAATTCCCTCTTCAACAGCTTTCCTCACAAGGAGGTCATTCATGCGTCAAATTGATTTCCTACCTTTGTTTTGCCATGTATGCAAAGATGCCCATAACCGAGTTGTGTTGGCATGTCAACCTTTCCCATTGGTCCACAGAGAAAAAAAAAAACCCAGAAGCCTCACGGACGGGCTGCACTCACGCACATGCACAGATGCACACGCAACGAGGGGATTTTTCCCATCAGTCTTCATCCTATGATGGGGGTGAGAAGATTTGACATGGAGAATAACACAGTCGCTTGTGTTTCTACCAATTAATTTCCGAGCTGATGGAAAAGAGAGCTGATAGCCTTGAGGAAACGAGGAGTGGACGGGTTGAAGGAGGAGGGAAATGTTCAAAGGAATGCATAAAAAGGAAAACACCAAGCTTTAATGACAACAAACTTGATGTCACTGACAGCTTAGCGTGTAACAGGAAGTACTGGAGCTCTTAAAGCCTTTTACTTAGTGATTCAAGTGTGTGTAGAGGTGTTGTGGTAAATCAACTTCTGTGAGCGTTCTTTAGGTCCAAACAAAAACTAGAGCATCTGTGATATGCACACCACTGTGGCTGGTGTGTGTGGGTGGGGGGGGGGGCGTGGGGGCGTGCATGACGGTGTAGGTGTTGCACACAGTACAGGACGTATATGTGGGAAACACTGTATGCACACCAGGGACAGATGAAAGGGAAGAGGTGGGTGGGCAGGAAGTCTACAACAAAAGAAATATATCATCTGATTTATCAGATGGGGACAGATTGGGCTAATCAGAGAAAGGGGGGAAAAAAGTTGGAGAAAGTAGAAGAAGTAGCTGCAGGAGAGAGAGAAACTTAAAGAGGCAGAGAGTGATGGGATGAGCGAGACAGCGAGAGAGAGACAGAGAGAGAGAGAGAGAGAGAGACAGCGAGAGAGAGAGAGACAGAGAGAGAGAGAGAGCGAGACAGCAAGAGAGAGAGAGAGAGAGAGAGAGAGAGAGAGACAGAGAGACAGAGAGAGAGAGAGAGCGAGACAGCAAGAGAGAGAGAGAGAGAGAGAGAGAGAGAGAAAACAATGACGGAAAAAGATAACTGCCGTAGCGGAAGGGAGTTAGCAGTAAACAATGAGAAGCCGGTAACCGCGCTGTGCACCTGGTACAACAAAACCACAGCCCCAGTTGAAACTGACTCTGTCACCGTAAGAACACCTTTAACCGTTTCACCACCGCACTCAAGGAAAAGGAACACAAATCCAGAGTTAATTTGACTCTCGAAAGTCAGTTTTTACTTTCAACAACAGGAAGTGGACCTGTTTGAAGTAACCAAAGAGAGCGACAAGTTTCCGCTGTCATGGCAATCAAGAATCCTTTTCAATATCTTTGATTTTACAACAATACTCGTCTGGCTGATCGTTCTTATCTTGAGGGTCTTATCTCGTTTCCAAAACGTAAAAAGTTCCCAGACATGTACACCGAATAGTCCGCGTCTTGCTATAAAAGGTTTGATTTCTTACAAATGGCAAAATTAACATTTCTTTTGCCACTGATCACAACATTTGAAAACCCACATTAGACTTTATTTCGTACAACGCAGAGTAAACTCTTGACTTTTAAAAGATACGAGTGTTCCCTCTCGCCTCAGTGCATTTGAGTCCTATTGTGCAGTTCTTAGCTGGGAAGTGTCGACACTTTCTTTGTAATAAAGTTATCCACATTTACTGACTCACATGAAGAGCTCGAGGTCCAGATTCAGCCATGCTCTGGTTTTCCTGAGATTGTGATGTACAAATGGGATGCAGCTTACGTTTGATTTTCAGTTTTGGCTGCATTGTTTAGGTCTGCTGCTCTAAAGTGACTCACAGTAGACTCACTAAGATCATATATTGCATCCTTAAGCGTTTGGCGCAATGTTCAACACTTGCAGCAAGAGCAAAAGGTTAATTTCATAAGTGAGGGACATTCAAGAAACAGATCAGTGACAGTTTACGTAAAAGAAAATACCTTCACCAGTCTATCTGTTCACCAGTGAATGCTGATGAAAGTGCAAAAAAATTGTGAAATGTTCTCAAAAGTGGTGCCATTTGATTTAAAGACGGTGCTTTTTGTTATTTAGAAAATCTACAAACTGCAGAAGTACCTCAGTGGATCCTATTTAATGTCCAAGATGGTGAGGAAGTCAAAAATCAAGACCTAATACAAAGGGGAAAGAAAATTGTTTTGTCTTGCTGTCTCGTATCGTAGGGTGATCAGGTGTTTTTAAAACACCAATGTGGGACAGTTGTCTGAAGTTCGGGGACCAGCGACTCCTGAGTCCGTTTCAGCCAGAATGACCAGCTTTTTGATGTCTTATAGAACAAGAGTTTTACACATTGTCTGTAAATTTTTAGGATTTTTGGAGAATTTAGGGTCAGTTAAACCTAAGCACAAACAGAATAACATTTCGACAAAAGGGAAAACGTGTATTTGCAAAGATTTCAGTTCTTAGGTCATAAATTGCGTTAGATCAAGTCAACTGCTGAATTTCTAGTTTGATCAAACTAGATGTCCGTCATCAACCCGCTCTGGGCTGCAGACTGTCAAATTGTGGATCAGATACCAGTGATGGTTATTTTATTTAATTGAGAAGGAATGTAAGGGGACAGGCTCTGCTCTGACAGACAGACATGCAGTCAGACAGTCAGTCTCCATCAGTGATGTTTTTATGGTCCCCTTGCTGAATCATCCTCCAAATAGAAGCAGATTTACAGCAGGCAAAGTCACAGTCAGCCCTCGGGACTCCAGAGGACTCGTCGACTTTTCTACCATGCCGCAGAGTGAGGCGATGCTCTCTCTTTTTTTTCACTTCTCTGGGTCATCTCCAGCTCTAATTTGTTTTTCTTTAATTGTTTCTGACTCTAAATCTTGCCTATTAAAGTGAGCCATAACTCTAGCGCTGCTGAAAACAAGTGGCGCGGCGTGAGTGACGTCCGGGCTCCAGGCGATGCCCTGCGGAGTCGCAGCAGTCCCAAGCCAACTGAAGGAATGTTGATTTCAATTAAGTAGCCATTAGTAAAACATCAATTCATTTGGCCGCTCTTTTGACTAAAGGAAGAATAATTGTGATTTTTTTTCTATCATATTAACTCTTCTTGTGTTGAATGGAGAAACTGTTTTACATGTGTCACATTCTCACAGTCTTGTCTGCAAGATCAGAATTTAAGGATTATAAGACAAAACCTTGTTTTGATTGGTTCTGGTCGAGTTGATCATGTCGACATGTCAAATAGTGCGTCTAAAAGACAAGCAGGGTGCATAGGAAATGGCCTGGATGTTGCAGTTATTCGAAGATGCTTGAGATGAGCGATACTTCTACTCTATATATTTACAATATAATTGTACTTGAGGCAAAATTTTTGACAAAACAAGTTTTCTCTCGTATGCAGGTCCCTCTTGCTCTGTGCAGCCTCACACACTTGTGCAGCCTTTCTTTGTGTCTGTGTGAGTGCTTGTGTTTAATGTGTACAGTTAAGCAAGGTTAAGCCTGTTGTGGTTTACCATGGAAAATAAAGGCTTTGAGGCCTGTTGTCACCTGAAAAGCACACACACACACACGCACACACACACACACACACACACACACACACACACACACACACACACACACTCAAAGAGGGCTCCTCCCTAACTGCATGCATCTCCGGTGGTGGAAAATTTTAAAGATTTGCTCAACTGCGTCTCCTTTTTTCCTAGTACCACTTTAGAAGGAGAAGTTACTAACCAACAATGGAAAATCTTATAATTGGAAAAGAAAAAAAAAAAAAGTTCTGTAGAAACAGTGCATTGTTGATAGTGATGTGGCTGACGTCTGTTATGAAATAAAATACTCTTCTAAGCTGTACTTGCATTTGTTTGTTTAAGCATTTTTAAACATGTATCGTTATTCATACATAACTCTTCTGGAGTCTAGATTGAAAAATATTAAAGCAGTGAAAAGGGGTAAAAGTTAATTCCTCACGAAAGTGTATCACATCAAGTTCACACTGAGGTGCCGCAGTATTGCATGAAAACGGGGAGTAATGATGGGCAGCAGAAGTCAGAACAAGTTGGTTCTGGATGAAACACTTTGCCATGAACTATTAAAGGAAACGTCATGGAGTATCATAAGCTGAAATAATCAAAGTCTGTTGCTGTTTCCTAGCAGCATCACATGTCGCAGCTGCAGGAAAGAAAAGAAGGAAGAAAATTGGATTTAAATTAGACATATTACAGAGCTGATGAATGCACACGCAGGCATCAACCAGTAAAATTAAAGGTGATACAGAGCTTGTACCAATTGTGAGTTTTTACTAACACCAGGTAATGCGAAAATGGAGGTGAAACTAAATTGTTTAAAATGCTTGGAATTTTGTGAATAAGTTAAAGGTATCCCTTAGATTTTGGTAACTGGAAAAATTTTATCGCTTTATTTTTTTAATTCTGAAAAATCAATCCAACTTGGCAGTCGGTGTCAAAAGTAATCCCATTTTGCAACTATAAAGTTGTGTGCGGAGAAATGAAGTAAACTGTTGTCATTCTTGCCAAAACACATGTCCTAAGAAGTAAATTAGCCGGCAGAGCCATGGAAGTCCACCAGAAAGTTTTCTTTTCCGTAAATTATGCTTTTTGTGGTGTTGTCCGTGCTGCCTGCTGCCTATCGGGACTATCGGCTGCATCGCAGAGCGGTCGGGTCCCGGAGGCGAAAAGAGCCATCAGGGCTGCTGATGGTTAGCCACTTGGCTCGGGTGGACCGGCGCTGAGAGGGGAGAGGCCCGGGAACAATTATGGCTTGGTAGAAGTACCGGAGCCGAGCCAGGCAGCTGCTGGTTGTTCTCTGAATATGCAGCGATTGTGCGCGCGTGCTTGTGCTTGTGTGTGCTGAAGTGGGGCGTTGAGAGGCAGCGATGCTCTTCTGTGCAACCACGTATTTACATTACAAATCACGACTAAACAATTTAGCTGACCACAGACGCAGACGTCAAGTGCTTTTATAGGCAGGATGGATAAGAATGATGGACGGATGCGCAGAAGAATGCAGCGACCAGGGCACAATAACAAGAAAGGGTGGATTTTTGGATGGACGGATGAACAGATAAATGAATGAAACAATTGACTCTTTAAATGGCCTGACCAGTGGTTTAGGTTGTTTAACAATTTGAATGCAGATCATATGATTACGGTCCCACGCTGTATGCTTATGTTTCCACTTCATCTTATCTGATGCTTAAAACCTGGAAACTGAAGCCTGCGTTCAGATCAGGTAATCTTTAAATATATTCATCTTTAACGTTATTAGAATCCCAGTTTTCCAGCGACCAAAGAGACTGAACTGATAAGTGCAATAAAATAGGAACTTGGTTATTAATTGTTGAGTATTAGCCGTTAACAAGGAGTCTTAAGTGGATGGGAGCTGAGCTGTCAAACACACGAAGGGCCTGCATAGATTTTGAGGTCATGATGGACAGACTGGTTGGTCAGGATGGCCAAGAGTTCAGTGTTAAGGCCCATTTATGCTCCCATACGTACGTTTCAAGTGTTGTCATACGTCAATTCTTCCACTAGAGGACACTGCTGAGTTCAGTGTTCATGTCCGCGTTTTGATGTTTCAGACACCGGTTGGTGGTGGAAATGCACCACTACAAAGCTGTTTACAACCGCCCAAAAAACAAAGAAGAAGAAGAAAAGGACGAAGAATTAGTTTCAGCAAACATGCCGACGGTGGAGGAGGAGATCGTGATAAAGCAGGCTTATAGAAAGAAACGTAAAAAAGGCAGCGCAGTAGACAGCGCTGGTCTGTTCAACTATTAAATACATTGCGGCATGTGGACAGCGAGTTCCTCTTCTTTTTCACTAGTTTGTTCCTTTTGCTGGTCCCACGTCAGCTATGCTGCTAAACACTGCCCCCCGTGGTTTCTGGTGGTATTGCTTTGTTTGTTGTGTCAAGCGACGGATTCGCAGGGCTCTGAAGTGGACCAAGTTAGGCGCGTAAAAAAGCACAGGAGACTAAGGTCTGCGTATCTGTCTTCTGCGTCAAGCAAAAATGGGATGGGTTTAGCTGAAGTTTCCTCATTCAAGACGAGATATCAGCGAGGCCAGTAGGAACCTGCTCCAAAACATCTGGTAGGAATGTTGGGTAAAGATTTACCAAAAAAGGATCAAACATTGTTCTAAGCTCTGTTTTTCTGAATCAGTTCAATTTTCGAATATGATGATGACATTCCCCCGTGATGTACCATTAAATTACACATTTCACACTCCTCATTTCATCACTTAGTAGGAGGAGAAGGAGGGTTGGAGGATAGGTGGAGAGACCATGAGATCAGGGGCCACGTTCCAACGCATCCTTTCATGTTTATACTAAAGTCGTACTCGTGATTGCTTTTTTTTTTTTTTTTTTTATCTTGCTGTCGCACAAATAGCTCAGGATAGGAGTTGAAAACACATGTATGGGGTTAGATATTCTACATGGTTAGGGTTATAAAATTAAGCATGAGTAGCTATTACATGTCCTGATGTTTACGTTGGCTACCCCTGAACAAAAGAAAACCCCGTCGTCTATAAATACATTTAACATGTCACGATTTTGCCACGACTGCTTTAAACATACCTGTTGCACATTTTCCCTCGAGATTTGGCTGCTGCATGTAACAATGAATATGTATTTCTAAAACAGGATGGTTATGCAAATGGATTTCTGTGTTTCAATGTCCTTAACCAGTTAAAAACAGTGCAAGAGGTAGTTTTCCTTTAGCAAGTGAAATGTAGTCCACATTTGTGACTTTTTTGTGTGGTTTTCATCCATCATACATCCTTTATTAAGGGAAATGTTTGTCCTACAGAATATATATATGTTTATTCTACAACAGCAAAAGAAACTATGCAGAACGGCAGGATCATTTGACACCGAAAATCATCTGCAATTCAGTTCCTACACGCCGCCCGCAGAGAAAACTTCCTGAGGATTTGCACTTAAGACTCACTGAATAAACTTGAAGTTGAGGAAAGCAAGTAGAGGAAAGTAGTGCAGGATTGAGCAGATGACCAAAGACTGTTTCAAGGCAGAGGTCTTTATGTAGAGCCAGCCACTTTATTTTGGGGTGATAATTACACAGTATGGGTAAGCCACCATGTTATTTGCACAGATGATCGATAGCAGAATATCAACCCTGGCCGTGTAAGCCAAGCGGGCAGTTCAGTGGGCGTTCTGTAAAACACAGCCCTCCAGTCCTCTGGAGGGGACCCTCACACAGATGTGGACAAAAATACTCACAAACATACAAAGCGAGACACACGCCGTTCACTTTTTTTTTTTTTATAAAATTATGCACACAAGCACGCAAACATACACATGTGGTGTAAACACATAACGGACACGGCGCACACATGAAGAGTGGTGACGGGCGGTCTCTGTGATGCTGCTGCACAGCGAGGACTCCTGGGCCTCTGCATGCTGCTCTGTGGTGAAATGCACCAGCGCTGGCTCCTGCAGGATTTTGGAGCAGCTCCACATGTGGTCAGCTGGATGGTAGCGCCCTTGCCTCCTGCTCCCAACACAAGTCCTGTGGAGTGTTGCTATGTCGAAATCACATTAAAAAAAAAAAGAGAGAGAAGTTTGTTTTTTTTCTCTTCCTCCTTTATAGTCACAAGCATTGGATTCAACACAGAGATTGATCATCTGTAGGGAGTCATTTGTTTTGACTCATTACACTTAAAGCGAAGATAACTTAATACTGTGGTTTTGAAGTTCAGTCTGTATCAAGCTGTGGCTGTAAGTTTAAAAGAAAAGCCAAAGTTGCTGTTGCACTAAATTAATCATGATTGTTGGAAAGATTTCCAAAGTCAGTACACGATCTCCCAGTGCACCTTCGAAGAGGCCTCTAGCTAACCTCGGGTCAAGAACAAAACAGAGTCTGCACGATTAGACCTGGTGGGGAGTGCATCTCCTCTCCCCAGCTCTTCTTTGAGTTCCAGGAGATAAAAGCGGCTGGCTCACCAGCAAATCAATAGGCCCATCAATGGTAACATCTCCGGAAGATTAAAGAGAAACTCACTCAGAGGCAGCGAGGGAAGGTGGGGTGCTAATACGATACAAGACCTGGCCTATGGTAAGAGATTTAATTGATGAGAAGGGAGATGGAAAAGGAAAAGGGAGGGAGTTGGCAATATTGTAATGGGATGAGGTGTGCGAAGGGTTCTTTTTTGTAATTTCTTATTTGATCCATTAGTAGGAGTCTTATTTGTCTTCATTGGTATCACATGTGCACTCTTATTTTTCTACCTTTTCCTCTGTGTATCTGTACATTTGTATCTTTGTAGTTTTTGGTTTGTTCTCCACTTCTCTTTTCATTATATTGTTCATCTGCTTTCTAAAATCTCTGTTTGATCCATCAAAAAGCATAAAGCATGGGTTTTCTGAAAAATCAGAATAATCTCTTTGTACACAGACAAACTTCTGCGTGAACACATCTACAGTTGCAATTTAATGTACATTGCATATTTTAAAACTACAACCAGAATTGCTTGTTTATTGCCTGATTTCATTAATATTTAAGTAAACATTTTTTTAGTATTAATTTGCAATTGCAATTGCACATTGAGCAAAGGTATGATGAATGAGACAGTTTGATCACATCTGCATCTTTTGCACCAAAAATCTGGCATAAGTTTCAGTTCTTCCCGTCCCAGCTCTCTAGACCCCTTTTGTCCAAAACAGAAACCTGATGAAACTCTGCATGCAGCCTTTCAGCCACTGGCATACTTTGCACTCCCTCAAATATAGGGGGGTTTCTAAATGAGAGCAGCATGTTGGGGGGGGTGCAGTTAGGGAATGTAAAAGGGCACTCAATAATATTCCTTCATAGTGAGGATGAGACCACAGGATGGAGCCTGCTCTGAGCTGGTCTGTGTGGTTGTGGGCCGGGGTTTGTGCGCTCTCTATCTGAAGCCACATCAGAGCCCTGAGCCATGTGTAATGTGATCTGGATGGGCAGAGGAGGGTGCACCCCCGCTGGATTCAGAAGAACCGCCGCTGAGGTGCAGCGCCGGGATGGGTGGTCAGTGATGTAAGCTATGGTTGGAGGAACAGGGACATTTAAATGGGCTGTTTTCTGCTGCCATGACATTTACTTGTGTGTGTCCCTGCGCTGCTGACTTCATTTTGTTTTCGACTGTGTTCTTTTGCCTTTTAAAAGAAAATATTTTCCTCTTGCTTCTTTGTCCTGTCTGCAAAGTAAGCTTTATTTTGTACTAGAAAGCAAATGATGGACAAAGATATCTAGGAAACTGAGCGCAACATAATCTAACTTTTCAACCAGAACATGTTAATACCTCTTCAAATCCACCAGGACTCCCACTGTAGTATGTAAATTTTAGACGCCCTTGCTCAAAAATTCACAGCTTGTTAACACATTTTGTACCGTGTGAAGAGACTTTCAGTTGTTTTTTGGGAGATTTTTGAAGATGCCTCCTGCAAAGGGTTCCTCTTCTTTGAGTGTCTTGGGTATTCTTGCATTGACTGCTCTTCTGAGGCCCACAGATGATTTTGATCTTGTGAGACTGCGAAAGTCGGGGTGAAGTATGGCTCCCGTTAGGAGCAGATACCCAGGATCAGCCCACTTCTAGGATTTGTGGCTAAACTGTTTAGCCTGAACTTATATCAGTCCAGGACTTATTCTCAAAATACATGGGGCTTTTGTAGATGTGCATTTGCAAGCAGGACATGGGACTAATTTTCTTCTGCTGACTCATCCTAGTTGGTCATAATTACATAACAGGTGCATCGCTTCATGGTCTGCTGTCTTCCTGGAGGTCTTTTTTTTAATTTTTTACTCAAAACAGGGGTTTTTTACTTGCCTTTCTAGCAACTATATGAGTAGTTTTCTAAGTTTTTTTTTTTTATTCTCACAGGTCACAGCTTTCACTCTCCTTGCCAGCTGCCGTTTCATAATTAAACTTCAAAATGAATGAAATAGTACATTCAATTGGTTTGCATCTCCTGCTGTATGGGTACTAACTATGTAAACTTTTAGGCTGATGGGAAGCTGGTCAAGAAGGAGAAGGTGCTGAATGTTTGGAAAAAATACATTTATAAATCTGTAATTTGCGTCTCACCTTTTGTGGTAGTGACTGCGGACAAGTCACAGCTATCAAAAGCGAATTAATATTTTGAACAGGAGTCCAACTCAAAACCCGGTCGGTGCTCTACAAACTGTCATGGATTCACTTTCTTTTCTTCCCTGTTGTGATCTTCTCTTTTCCAGCTTTGTCTGACATTTTTTTCTTCCCATCTCTCATGCAGTTGCTCTCCTTCTTTCTTTCTGAACCTTTCTTTTTCTCTCTCTTTTTTAAATTTCATCCTCCCCTCTCTCTCTCCCATCCCTCCCTTTCATTCCTTTTACGTTTCCTCTTCTTACTCCAAGTCTTCAACAAACAAACAAGCGGCGGGTGGCTTACGTCTCCTATCTATAATTCAAGCCAGTAGAAGTACAGCAGGGATGTTTGCCCAGCGCAAGAAGGGCATCTCTCAGCGAGAGCATCAAGCAGAGAGTGAAAAAAAAGAGCACGTTTTACCATCATGGTTTGGACCCGACTCACAGAAAGTTTCCAGCACTCAACTAAATAATTATGTTATGATGTTTATGGTATTTTTGCTTTGTTTTGAGAGAAAACACAACAGGGAATGGGGGAAATTAAATAAGATGGGGGGTATTATGTGATCAATTTCTGAGAGTAGCTGAAACTTCAGCTTTTAACTGATTTTTGGATAAAAACAGCCTTCAGGGAATCCAGTGCTCAAATACCACCCAGTTAGTTTTAACATCAACCTGAAGAATATCGACTGAAGCAAAAGAATATGCTTATGTTTTTTTTTCTTTTATGAAAACAGTTTAGTTTTTTTTTACCCACTTCAGGCCTCTTGTGACTTGCTCAAGGACACTTTTGCAGCTGTGCAACAGTTACTGACTGTGTGCATTATCTATCATAGAGAAAAGCAGCCTATCCCCCCTCGAGACCAAGCCAAACCACTTGTGGTAACAACAGCTTATAACGATAAATGTGAGTCGAGAGGAAAACCAAAGCTGTTTTTCCAGGTGTTTGGAGGAAACTCCAGGGTAGAGCGTTGAAATCCATGCAATGTTGCCTGCCTGAAACCTTTCACTTTAACATTCATTTCGACTTTTTAAGGCACGCTCACTTAGGCGCGTGCACTCGTGGCTCTTGTCTTCTAATCTTGTCGATTGGCTCGCATTTCAATTTTGAAGTCAAGACTGAAAGTAGAAAAAGCCTGGTTGACTTTTTGATTGGTAAACTAATTGTTTGGTATCAGAAGCAGAAGCCTCTAAAAGTGTGTGGGACCTGAAATCACACCATCGAGTGGCTTCTTTTGTCAAAGTCACAAAAACCCTAAAATAATAAGAGTAGAGTGACATTGATTTGTAGAGAAAACTATTTTAAAGAGACATGCACCACAAAAAAGGACTGTTCTTTAACAACCTTTCAACTGACAAATTAAAATGTTATATTTATGCATAAAAGTGGAAAGTAGTTTTTATTTTTGGGTAATTTCTTTGTCAGTAAACTGACTTTTTTTTGTCTAAAATCTCCACTTTGCTTCTTTTCTTTTTGGTCTGTAAAAACTGAAGAAGGGACGCAAAATGTCTTGAGATAAGCCTCTGGGACTTTTTGTGGCCCGCAGTCAAAGCAGTGGTGTAGTTGCCGTGGTTACAGCATGCCTCCTCTTTTTACTTGCTGCTGCACGGTGTGCAGAGAAGGGACCAGCCCGGCAGGTGGGCCTGAGAGGGGAACAAAGGTGCAGCAGAGAGCAAGCGAGCAGAGCCCGAGAGGAGGCTGGGAGGTGGGGCGCCCTGCACATCCAGAGGAATCACTGCAGCCGCTGGGGTTAAAGGAATTAATCAGACAGAATAAATTAAAACATGAAAGGAGAGAAGTGGAGACAGGGTGATATCCAAACCTTCCTTCCATTTCTTCTTCTTGTTTCTCTCTTTTTATTCTTTATTCTAGAAATGAAACTTACTTAATCAACAGAAAATAATTAAAGACACTTCTTATAATACCTTAGTTATTAGATGCAAAACAGCATTAGTCATAGTTCTCTTCCTTTCTCTCTAACGATATCTAGTCATCCCTTCCTCTCATCTATTGTATGTTAGATGTGCAGGAAAATACTTATTCTGAAAGTGAGAACAGCACATGATTTATCTGTAAGTACAGAAGTTGACAAAGAACAGACGATTGCTGGACAGTGAAGTTCTGCTTGTTTAGTCAAAAACAAATGCAAGTCAATTTATACCCTCATCTTATTGTTGATACACTTCTTTATTCGTGATATTTAACTGGATATAGAGAGATGTACAAAAACTGGAATTTTAAATGACACCGATTACATTTTTTTACATTCTGTTTGATACTGAAGTAAGTAGGTTTGGGTTTTATAAAATATGTTTTATTGACACAGTGATTAATGAGGAAAAATTAAATAGATTAATCAATAACAAACATCATCACAACTGATGACGCCGTTTTTATTCACAACTGTGCGTGCGCTTCTTTCCAAATATTAGTTTTGTCTGTGTGAGCATCTCAATAACTTTTTCATGAGGCAGTGACCTCATGAAGTCAATGTGAAAATGCCAAAAAAAAAAAAAACAAAAACAACCTGATACAAAAACAGTTTTGGTCCATGTAGTTGATTTATTTAATTGTTTAATTTTATTGAAGCAGCTGCTTCCAAGTATATGCTCATTGTGCCCTAAGATGCAGTTGTTGAATTCTAAATTGTTTCTGAAAGAAGATGCGAGGAACATTAATGTAAGTTACCTTTCTCTGAATGAGAACCTCACACCGGTTTTAAAGCATCCTCATAAATGTGAAGAATGACAACAGACTGGATAGGGGCTTCGCTGTCATTTCACCAGAACAAAAGTCAAAACGAGATGCAAAATAAAAGATTATGCAAAACCACCGTCTTGTATATGAATGTGCTTTTAAAAAATTGAAATGCAGTTTTTATTGGGGTTTTTTTTTCAGCAGAAGCATTTATGAAAAAAATTGAGCTTTAGAGAAGCCTTTTAGCTTGTGGGTTTTTAGCTACTTTGTTTTCTTAAAAAAGTCATGGAAACAAAATATATATAAATATATATGTATATATAAATATACATCTCACATTTCACAATCATGCCACAAAAATGCCCTTACATATCTGTTCAAGCACATAGAACGTGTGCATCCAAAACAGCAGATCCGACAGAAAACAGTGTGCACATGTCGGCGACTGACCCACAGGGCTGAAAGCATTTAAGCTGATTGGGTTTTCTGCTTCCTTAAAACTTCTTGGCCTACATGTAGAGTCACCCATTCCTGAACATCTCGTCAACAGCCCGATCTCCACAGATGCAAGCAATAAACATGAGAAATGCTTGTTCCAGGAAAACATTTGCTTCCTTTTGCATGCATAAGTTTGAGTGAAAATCATAGAAACACTTAAATCGCCAAATTTGGGTGTTTGAGTTCTCTTTAATTAACAATTTTTGCATCAATAATCATACAATTTGAATATAAAGTAAAGTAAAATTTTGTGGTTTATTATTTTGATTCCAGATGTTTTTTTTTCTTTTCAAATTATTAGATAATTTATTGTGCACTTGAACAGTCCTGAATATAATGGAAAGTGTCTAACACAGTTTTAGGAGTCAAATCTTAAAATTTTTAAAAATGTTAAATTTTTTAAGTTTTGTTCAGTACAAAACTCACAGTACACTATCAAATTCAATCTAAAATAGCAAATAGACCTCACAATTTTGACATGGGAGTCAGAATATGTATGTAGTCAAGACATATTTGCATGCTGATACAATTTTGTTGACATTTTGTCGCAACTCCAGTTCTATAATGAATACGGGCTTTAAGTGCAGGTTCTTGGGTTTTATTGGACGGTGAAGGCTTTAGGGATTACAGTGATTTAATATCAAAATGCCTCTATTCAAAAGAGCAAATGCACAAGCTGGTATCGCAGAAATGCCTGGACGCTCATTTATGGAACGACGGGTTATCGCAGGATCCTTTCCAGGATTGCGCAAACTTTGTCACAATATCTAACACTTTCCAAAAGGTCAACATGTCAATGTTCAAGTGTATTATAAAGAGAAATCTTCTCAAAAGAAAACACAGATCCCCATTCACAAAAGTTAAGAACAGAAGGACTGTCAGACATGAAAGATTTACTCAATCATAACGATGGGAAGAAACAAGTGGATCCAAAGCAGAGTTCTCCTTTATAACTTATCTGCTTATTTGTTGAGCTTTGTCAACTCAGAACAGAGGGGACCCATTCTTTTGTCCTGTACAGGCTCCGCACTATCATCACAAAAGATTCGAAAGTATTAAAAATGTACATGTTGCAAACTGTTTATTTACATTAGAGGTATTGAAGATGAGTGTCTATATTTGAATACCCTCATGTTATGCTTTTAACTTTAATTTGCACATCATTTTATGTGAACTTTGTAATATTCAATAGATGATTTTTTTTTTTTTAACGCTCCACTTTCTTAATACCCCCCCACCAGCAAGGCTGGTGTGGTTGCATCTCTTAACCTATGCATTTATCTAAAAAGAAAGGACAAAAAAGTACTTTCACTATGACCCGTATGATACTTTTATTGTGGTTCTTCGGTTGCTATATTTGTGTAATAAAGGCATACTGGCACACAGGAAACACGTCAACGCCAGGGGTTTTTTTTTTTTTTTTTATGTGTGGCGGCATTTCTCATTTGAGAACTTTGTTTGGTATTTAGGCTGGTTAGTGAAAGCGATGCTCAGCAGCCATAGAGGAAAGGTTTCACAATGAGTGAGCGACAGACGCGCTCCTTCACCTAACCAGGGGCGGAGCCACATAACATGAGGATAGGATTGTAATTACACCAGAGATCCTAAAGAAAAAAAACAAACAAAGCTTATTATTTTGTTATTTGCTTCCCTTGCACAGTACAGTCCGCAAAGATCTCTGGATGTTGTTGCTGTGTTTTGTTTTGTTTTTGTTTTTACTTCTTGGTGATTGGATAAGGTTTTCATCCTTGATTCCAGCCACCAGATAAATCAGGCCAGAAAAACACTGAAGTTTTGTCTGAGAATAAATGCAAAAACCACTGCCTTTCCCGTCTATGGCGAGCCCTTGGTGTCGTTCTGACAATGCTCTTATCGAGCCACAACGTTTTTTGTTGTTTTTTTTTTTTTTTGCCTCTGTTAATTGGCTCCCACAATAAAGACAAATATGGCTGTGGCCTCAAGTAGCTGTACTATCTATTGTTTGAGTAAACCAAACCCTGGAGGAAGTGCGCCTCAAAGAGGATTTATGTCCTCCGCGGTCGCCTTGCTTCCTGCTGACTCCGTGTGTCAATATTTTTGTCACAAACTAGTGCCCAAATGTCACAAACAAGTTGTTAATTGTGGAACGCTCTAGTTGAAATAAACAAGTACACCATTAATTAGCTCTCTTTAAGACCAATCGTTAGAGGTCATTTCAGCCAGAAGGAAGCTGTCGCCGCAGTCTTGGAGAGAAAGTTGCCTGCTAGTCTGTCTCTGTCCGCTCATAAAGAAAGTGATAACTCATCACTAAATGCCAGGGCACTGCTTGGATTTGATGTTGCGACCGGTCGTAATCGGGGTCAGGAGTCGGCTGCGAGAGCCGTCTTTGGGATCAGTGCTTCTTCTCCCCGCATCAGGCCTCAGCTGGAATGTCAGATTAAGTGTGAAGGTGAATATTCCTTATGCTCTTTAAGCAAGTCTTGTCAAATCCACAGCTTCGGCCGCTACGGCTGCAGTGGAACGATTGCAGATTGTATCGTCTCATGCACACATGAAAGCTGAAGGCTTGCCGAGATTACATGAGTCATGAAATCAGGAATATTACAGTATTAAAGTTATTACAGGTGAAGCCCTGAATGGGGTTAACGTCTGCATGCAGTAGTCAACAAACACCACGCATCGCTGCTACCTGCAGCTTTAATATACCGCCGTTGCCGTTCAAAGATATTGATATGCAATAGTTGATTGTTTGGATGTATGTTTGGAATTATTCTTAAGCGTTTTTCTCGTAAGGTTATTAATTTTATTATTGAGATAGCAAATCCCATGTTGTGTCAGGCTGATTTATGTCGTCATCTCTGCAGCCGCTCAGCTGCTGGCGGTGGGAGGTGCGCCTCGGTCACCTGGTCACGATACGCACAGTAGCGGCAGCCAACAAAACTACACGTCTATGTCTTGATTTACAGTTCGGTTACGATCCTCCCCTTCAATCACGACAACGGTGAAAACAGATGTTCCTTTTTGCGAAATATCCAGTGAGTTCAAGAAAACAGGTTAAGAGATAGATGAACTGAAAAAAAAGGTTTGGTTATGTCATCTCGAGTTAACCAAAGAACTGAGTACTGGTCTCAAGGGGGAACCTCACCACCAAGTGTTTGGAAGTTGCATTTGATTTTATTTCCACAAAGTCGGTGTCATTTCAGATTGGTTTGAAGATAGATTTAGCTAAAAGGGACAGCTTCTTCCAGCCACAGCATTTGTAAAAGTCGATAAAAAAAAAAAAGGCTTTATAAAAGAAGAAGTGTATCTTACTCATCAACTTAAAAGCTCACGAGCAAATCAGTTGCAAATCATTCTACCTCTCGGATGCCAAAACGTCATCTTGGATCGAACATCTGTGCTGACAGGAAGAAAAATCTGCATCCATCTTTCTCTGTGAACATCACATTTCAGTTGGGTATGTATGCTAATATGAACAAACACACAAAAGCATTTCTGTCTGTTGGTTACAAGCTGTGGTCACTGATTCATCATGTCCACGGCCCAGATGTTCCAGTGGTGTGTGGCAGCAGTGGACGACAGTGTGTACGTGTGTGTGTGTGTGTGTGTTTGCATGCACACCACTAGGCGTGTCCTTGCACACATGCACTCATGCATGTGTATGAGCAATTCTGTGCGTGTGTGTACGTGTAATTTGGGGAGTGGGCGGACTTGTTGGGGGGTGTTTGGTCCTTTTTTTAAACATAGCTGCGTTGTTATGGTTGCCTGGGCTTTGATGTTGCCCAAACCTCCAACTAAGAGGCTCTCATTTTCGGCTCCTGACTCTGGAAAAGGCAATGACTTCCAGATTGGGGGACCTACTCAACACTCAAGTTAGACGCCGGGGTAGGATGGGCTGGTTTTGGGAGACGGGGGGGTTCCACAAGTGGCAAAGCAGATCACCCTTCTGGCACCAAACATGATTATCAGTGTACATGCACTTCACATGAGACACCATCTGCAGGATGCAGCGTTTCATCCTGGTTGCTCAAACACTTGGTGGCAGTTTGCAAATGTATTCAATTTTAATCATCTTTACAGTATGTGTTGTCTCAGAAAAAAGCAACCCAAGCAGCAATAGAATTTCTTACAAAACATATTTACCAATGCAAATGAGCTGAATGCTAAACCCTAGACTATGGTGACAGAGGAAACGATTGTGAGTCAGTGAATTTTATTGAGCGTTAAACGGGAGCTCAAAGGAGCAGAAAATTAAGTCAGAGAGCAACTCTCAAGCACCCTGAAATATGTGACAATGCCTGCAATAGAATTATGTAGGTACGAAGTGGAGCGTACGTGTTCACGGTTTAAGGAAAAATCAAGACTTTGCACTTTTTTTGCAGACTGTCCATGTTTTTTTTTACAACCTCCCAATTTATTATTTTACTTTCTGGCAAATAATGTTGTTTCTTCTCAACAAATATAAAAAAGCCTTTCCTCTCAAAATCAATCATGACGTGTTATTAGTCATAGAGGATGGTTTCACAATTATTCCGTGCAGTGTCGAGCAGTTCCAGTATTTCATACAGCTGCACGTTTTCTCTTGATGTACATTAATGTTCCAGTTGGAAGTTGGTACACTAGTTTATCTGATCTCTGTGGGATTTAAGAAAGGACTTTCCATGGGATCGCACAAACACAAATCTCTAATGAGCAGTTTCCCCCTCATATTCCCCTTCTTGTGTTCTCTTTCTTTCTCCTGCTCTTTCTTGTGCACATTTTCTGTATGCAGGTGTGGGGAATTTTACCGTACGTTAGAGTCAGAGGTTGGTTTTTTTTCTTTTTCCACTTCTGTGCAACCATAAACCCAAAACCATGCGTGTGTGTGTGTGTGTGTGTGTGTGTGTGTGTGTGTGTGTGTGTGTGTGTGTGTGTGTGTGTGTGTGTGTGTGTGTGTGTGCGCCTGTGCCTTCTCAGATGATGCAAGAAAAAAGCAAAAAATAAAAGTGAATAAATGTTCCAGACTGCATCAACTATGGACAGCTAAAGCTTTATGATTATTCAGATGTTATTACTTATATCATAATATTAATGTGTTACGATCAGCGAAGCGATCGATCTCAGGACAATAAAACATTGTAGGTGGTCTAAGTGAGCAAAAGACAATCACACCTGTAACAATATGAAGATAAGAACAAATTCCCGCCTGTGTTGAAAGCTTTACTCCCTGTTTTTAGACTTACACATGATTTATAAATCATTTTCATTAGTCTGCCACTTTGGTTTTTAGTAAGTAGAATCTTAATTCATTTGATCACAAAACATGGCACACGATCGCCTTGTGAGAAAGCTCTTTTCTACAAAACAGTTTGATTGCAGCCACTTAAAAGGACCACGGCGAGCCAAGGTGAATCGACTGCTAATTCCCAACGTCTGTCTTATATCTTTTGTCTTTTATTTCCGCTGCACTAGGACAAGGATAATTGTGAAAGAAACGGTGAATGGGTGTTTTTTAATGTGCCATCTCCATGAAAAGTGAGATTAAAGACATTAGACTCAAAAGCACTCTGAGGCAAGAGAGAGGATGCTTTAATTTCCTCTTCAAATATAAAAAGAGCCGGATCTACTGAGAGTGTCGTCTCCGAACTAAAGAATACATTAGAGGTGTTTTATCAGCATAAGGTCTGCGTTTCGTTGCACGCATGTGTATTTGAAATGCATACATACACGTGTTTGTGTGTTTGTGTGGGGTCAAGGTGGAGGGCTGTCATCACAAACAAGTGATGTCTGAAATCCCATTAACTCTTGTATTCAGCACATTTCTGTTCAAATAGAGAGGAGATAAAAGGCAGCAGCAATATGCTGATAAATCAAAGGCCTTTCAAGTAAAATGAGACTACAGAGCGACTGAAGCCTACATTTACAAGTTCCTGACGCACTTAAAAAGGTATTGATATCTAATTGTAATTTTTAAAGTAATCGCCTCTTTGAAGTAATTACATCTTTGATGTAATAATCAGATAGGAACCTTATTATGCGACCCTGCTCAGTGGTTGGTATCTGACAGTGATTTTCTTTGCGTCTATGTTCACATAAATTTAACAAAATCATCCAGATTGCTCCACAAGCTCAACCGCTATCACTTTAGCTGAGTGTTTTAAAGAAATGTCCCAAAATCCATCCAGAGAGGCAAAAAAAAAAAAAAAAAAAAAAGGCAAGAAATGGCACAATTATACAGTCACAAACATGGGTCTTGGACTTCCGGATCGGATCACTTTGAGCAGTGTATTTCTATAGTTCTTCGATGTTTTAGAAAAAAAACAAACCTTGGAATGTGAAGACGTGAAGAGCCCCACCCACTCCCAGGTGCAGCCACCTGCAGTCGGTAGATGATGTAGTTGGTTGTTTTTGGGTGGCACACCAAAAAGAGATTTTCATCTCGTTAAAACTGTCATCACTCTTTGACAGAGGACTTATTGGCCTGGAATCTTATCCGGTGTGTCTTATTTGCCCGTTAAAGAAATAAGTTGCGTTTCATTTGCCCACAGTTTTAAAGCCCCCTGTATTTACTATTGATATGCACCATTAATTTATAGCCCAGTGATTTATGTCAGCCTTCAAGGGTGGATTATTCATTTGTTGTAGATTAAAGGGTGACTGAACTTTTCCCTCGTCTGTGTGTGCGTGTGTGTGTGCGTGCGTGCGTGCGTGCGTGCGTGCGTGCGTGCGTGCGTGCGTGCGTGCGTGCGTGCGTGTGTGTGTGTGCACCTACACGTATGTGTGAATCTGCTGTTTGTACTTTTAATCTAAAAACTGCAGGTTTGTGATTCATTGATGGCTTAAGTGTCATTCGATCTCTCACGTGTGCGCCCCCACACATGCGTGTACGCACTCGTCTGTTTCAACAAAGGTAATTATGTGTAAGTTTTGTGTGTGGCAGGGGTGAGGGGATGAAGGAGGGGGATTTTTTCCTTCTTTTTTTTTCAAACACAGAGGGGTTTATAATTATGGGTTAAATGAGTTCTCTAAGTCAGCCTCCCTCAGTGTGTGTGTAAAAAAAGGAAGGCACAGCAAAAGCCACTTCAAGGCCGACTAATTACCCCGAGGAAGAGAGGAAACATAAATGGACGATTTTGCGGCTATAATGTTACAGCAGAACGGCTACATCAACCTCAGCACGTGAAACGGAGCCACAGCTACTTCTGAAGGCTTCGAGCAGCCTCGCTCAGATGTGCAAGTGTGTGTAGAGCATGTCGAGAGGGAGAGTATGACTGTCCGTATCTGAAAGAAGGAAAAAAAATACGAACAAAATCTAACTCACCGCTGCTCCTCTGAAAACTGATGTTTCTGGAACATTTGTTTCACGTTCAACGTGCAAACTGTCTTTAAATGTAACACAAACATTCACTTAAATACTTACGTTTTTCATTTACTAATGCATCATTTCCTTTTCCAGAGAGCAGGGATTCTCTTAACAAAGATAAATGATATACTTTTGCAAATGATTTGTGTTAGTGGATAACAGAGCAGCTTAGTGGGGCGTTTACATGCAAAGGTTAAAAACTATGAGGTAAACTTTTGGGCGTGAGCCCAAAGAGGAAACGCAACAACACAAAAAATCGATAAAAAAAACATCAGAAAACACATAAACAAAAAAGACATAAACCAAACAAATGTACTCATGATAATAATACAATCGCAATATCTAACAAAGCAAAGGATGAACAAATGATCAGAAGATTCAAGCTTCAAAACAACGTGTCAACAGAAATGTTTTCATCAGTTCTTCAAATCTTGCCGCTCTACAGTTTCAGAGGGATTCTTGTCCTTAAGTAGGCCAGTGATTTAGTGCAGCTTTACCCTGATGTGTGCATCCGCCTTTCTTTTTTTAATTCACGTTCTTGGCTCTCTGTCGCCTCCTTGACACTTCTTGGTTATTAAGGAAGGGAGCAAAAATACTGTCAAAGCCACACCGTTATAACTTAGCTTTAACAACCCAACTGTAGTGAAAACTGCAGGATTGTGGCAGCAAAGGTGCGTAATGAGGTTTCGTGGATTTCAAGCGTTATGTGTTAACTTTGTATCAGCTCTCCCTGCAGTTCATCGTCTCTAAAAGACTTTGTATTGATTTGGTTCAAACAGTTCAGTGCACTTACAGCACCAGCACCACCATCTGGTTTCATGACTGAAATAATGATCAGCCTCATAAGACATCACCTTTAACGTTTTGTTGTGTAGAATAATGTGTTGCCAAGACAACGTAGGTCTGATGAATCGGCCATTCTCTGTCAGAATTTCTGCATCTTTGAATCATTCGACTTCCTTTTCATCTCTGAGCACTTCGTAAGATTTTTATGAAAACAGACCAGCTTATCGAGCCCCAACCTCCTCCTCCACCCCTTCTCATATATCACCTGCTCCTCCACGCATCACACTTCCCACCCTTCGGCTACTCAACAGAGGCAGCGTGTTTTGTTTTCATGCATCTCGACATTAAAAGCGGTTTAGCAGTTTGATCTTAGCCCCACCGCTGGTCGATTATCTCATGCACGAGTTTTGTGTTCGTGCGTCTGGACAGAGAGAGACTTTAAGATGAATGGACGGATACGAACAGAGGTATTGAAAGCGCGTGTGTTTGTGAGTTAATGTGGACTGTGGCATGTGGAAGCTCTGCCTTTAAGTGATAAGGTATTCACTTTGTACCTCAGCAGGAGGCCCAGCAGGTTGCAGCAGATCTGCCCCTCTGTAGTGCTGATGTTGCGCACTTCATATGCAGACATTAATGCAAATGGACCGACAGACACACACAGATTTGTCCATATCAGTTTACAAAGTAGAAGTTTTTTTTTAAGAAACAAAATATATATATATATATATATATATTTTTTTTTTTTTAATATATGTGTGTGTGTGTTCATGTACATGAAAATCAGTATTTCTGCCAAGCCTTCTGAGACTGAAGACAGCTTTCAGACACACACATGGACACATATGCGCAGATAAATAAATGCATACGCACGCTCTGTCATAAAGACGCATATACTCCCGCAGAAACAATGACGATGCTCAGGCCACACCCACATACACATAGAAGCCCGCCTGGTTGGCCGCATCCACCTATGCATACCATCGCAACCTATCGTGTGTCACCCGGCATGCTGTGAGCCTTTAGCAGTAACTATATTTTCACATAAATTATTGAAACCCATTTGTAAACAAAAACATGAAAGCAAACAAGCTTGCATGTGCCCTCACTTGATCATCAAAGGCATATCGATCAAATGCTTCTCCTCCTCCTTGTTCAGCTAAAAACCTACAAGAGCTAAGTGCAGCCCATGTTTTCAGTTCCAAAAACAGATTTAAAATGTCCAGCTTTCTTCCTGTATTTCATTCAGGTATAGTGTTGTGTGCATTTGTGTGGGTGGATTTTTGTGTTTGCAAGAAATTGTGTATATAAATGCAAACTCTAAAGCAACTTAGAAAATGCATTGTTGTTCAGCCCTAAAAATGTTTTAACATCTGAAATTCAAGTCTCGAAATGCAGTTACCAAGCATATAAATACTGGTTTTTGAAGAAGTGATAAAGACACGCAAAAGCAAGGTGTGACTTCATGTTGTGTTGTTGTGTTGTTGTGTCTCCCCGACAGTCCAACAAAGTCTCGGTGGTACAGCAGTCTCATGGGATGCACCCGCTGACGTCCCTGCTTCCCTACAGCAACGACCACTTCAGCCCGAGTCCTCCACACCTGCCCACAGACATGAGCCAGAAGACAGGTGAGAACACACACATGTATGTGGCATACACTCAAAACAAAAGTGCATGTGCATAATGATGATGCAGGCATTGCATGGAGACAAAGTGGAGCACACATAATCATCAGTTCTGATGTTAGGACATGTCTAGATGCACAAATAAACACAGACACAGTGCGGACAAGTGCCAAGTTGTTGCAGAGACCTCCCTGTTTTTTTTGTTTTTTTTGGGGTGGGGGGGGGGGGGGGTTAACTCTACATATGCAAAGATAAAAAGACACAAAGTGCTCACATACTGTATACAACCATTGTGTCATTTTTCCAGATGTGTTCAGGAATGTAACATTAACAAATATATTCGTATTCTTGCCTTTCTGTCACACATGAACACATGCGCTCAAGCACGCACAGATTGTGTGAAGTGGCAGCACGGGCTCCGTCAGCCTGTGGCGGTCCTACGGTGGCTCTGAAGTGGCCTCCTCTTCTGAAGGGACCGCCAACCACACACGCACACACACACACGCACACACACACATCCACAAGAAGAGACACACAAAGATGGAAACAATTAGGGTGACAATCGCTCAAGCCATCACAGCTCACACAAGGTTCTCTTTAGCAAGCATTGCACATACAAAAACATTCTTTTTGAAAGTCACAAACAAGCACAACTGGACATTCAAACTCTAGGCGCTTTGCCTTGCTGGAGGCGGAGCCTAAAGGGTGGCGGAGTTGGTTGCCTGCCTCACAGTTTGCTCAATTAAAGGATGTCTTTCATGCGACTAACAACCATCTTACTCTCTACTGTCTAGTTTCCTTTTTTAATTTTGAGCCCCTTGAAGCTTAGCCATGATATTCAACTAACTCAGTAATGCTCATGTGTATTACCTGTAACTCCGTGAAAGTATCTGATGCGGTATGTGGCTGTAATTGTTTGAGCCGGCTCCTGGTGGCCACTGGCGGTACTGTATTTTTAGGCACTGAGCCAGTACTGCCAGTACTTTCTATTGAACTGAAGTCAGGGCATGGTGATAGCCAGTCCAGTACCTTCATTTTCTAATCATTAAGCCATTTAGCAGTTAACTTGGAGGTATGTATGGGTTTTTTTTCCCCCATTTGATAATGCCATCCCCACGCCTTAACTGATTAGTTGATGTCTTGAGATGTAGCTTCAATATATTGACAGAACTTTTCTTCTTCATGATGCTGTCTTATGTTGTGATGTGCACCAGACCATCCTGCAGCAAGGCAGCCACACAATATGATGCTGCTGCCGCCGTACTTCACGTCTGGAAGGAGGTTATGTGACGTTTTCCTCCAAACATGATACATGATCACTATGACAAAGAAGTTTCATTCTAGTCTCATCAAACCTCCAAACACATCTCCATAAAATGCGCTTTTTCTGCCATGTCCAGCTGTAAACTGTAATCTGGCATTATTAAGAGAGTTCTGGAGTAGGTTTCTCTTGCTGCATGGCCATTCAGCTCCGTTTAATACATTTAATACATGTTTTGCTTCAGAAAATGATCATCTCTTTTTTTGGTTCCAGCCAGCGGGTTTATAGGGTTGTTTTGTTATTATTTAGGGGGTTAATTTGCACATTTCACAACAAAGCTCCTTCATCTCTGGGACACAGAGGCCATCTCCATCCTGAGCAGTATGACTGCGTGCTCCTATGGTGTTTTATACTTGCATATCCCTGTTTAAATCGATGAACTTTGACCTTCAGGCATCTGGATGAACCAGACTTGTGAAAATCTGTGATTCCTGTCCTGACGTCTTGTTTCATTTCTTTTGATTTTCCCATGATGTCATGCAATGCAACCCTTGTATTTGAAGGTCTGCCTTAACACATCCACACCTGTGCCCAAGTTAACTCGAATTATGTCACTTCTCAGGCTCAGACATCCAAGCTGCTTCGAACAACAGTAAACTTTTAAGAAATTCAAGTAAAACAAAACAGAGAGAGAAATGAAACCCAATAAATGCGGATGAAGCAGTGTGTTTGATCACTTTGAGAGAAATTAAACTAAAACATAACTTTTGTGAAGAAATTATTCAATGTAATTTTATGGTTTCTCAGTCAGTCCATTTACTGTATGACAGTGCAGACTGGAGTTTCTGATAACAGTAACAGCCAGATATGAATAGGCCTCTCACGCATTTATGAAAAGCTGTGACAAACCTGAAATGATTTGTGTGCACTGTTTGCATCATTTACTGAACATCGCAGCTTTAGAGACAACTTGTGTTTATGGACTTGCAGGAAATGAGTCAGAATAGTACCAAAAAAAAAAAAAAAATACTCAAAGGTTCTCACTAATTGCACTAGTTATAAGAAGGATAATGACCATGTAAGGGTTTATAACAATCAGAATGGGATCTAAATTATTACAATTCTAAACCAATTATCATCAAATGTGAGACACATAATACAAGAAATGTGCAGGCAGAGGTTGGCAACACACTCATCCTGACGTTTCAGAGAAGTCAGAGTTTGATAAAGCTGAATACTATGAAATCATCAGCCAGATGTGTTGAAGTGAGATATATACGTTTTAAAAACACCGTTTTTTGAGGAGCTTCAGCTTTTTAAAGCTCGTATAAAGTTTCCAATTTGAAGCAAGATTTGCAAAATAATTTGACAGCGATGACGAAAAAAGCAAGTACAGAAAAAAAAAAACAATGTTGAGATCAAGACAATAGAGTGATGAAAAATAGAGAAGAGAATAATGAAAGTATTGTAGAGCTGTGATTAGGTATTAAACAGAGATACCTCAGGCAATCTCCTGCCTGCTTTGTCTGGAAATCCCCTTTTTCCTACAAACACATGCTCCTTGTCTCATCCAGACTGGGTGTGTGTGTGTCCGTGGCTGACACTAACACAGTGACTCAGCTGTTAATGACAGACTGAGCCACCTGCTTCTATCCCACACGATGCACACACACACACAAACACACAAACACACACACACACACACACACACACAGCTAACACCTGGCTGCTGCATATAACCTTTCTCAGACCATATCACCTGAATTACGACTGCGTTTCCTTACAGAACATCACCTCACACCTATCATTTGTCAGCTGATCACAGGTATGGGTTACCTCATTGGTGATGTCATTGTTTAGGCAAGCGCTTCCGCTTCTTTTTGTTCTTGTGCATCGCTGAGCTCAGTGTGGAAGGATCCGTGTGCAGCTGAAGTACGGAGAGCGGATGTCTGCATCTAAACGCTCACTCTTGAGTGCAGTAGGAGAGCTGAAAATACTTAACAAGAAGCAGTAGTTCGTGATTTCAGTATGTCGACGGTTTCCAAAGAAATGCATGACATTTCATGGAAATTGTCAGATGGTTTTTTGCGAGTTTAGATAATCAGTTCCTGATTTCTCTAGCTCATGGGCCTTCATCACTCATTGCATGTGTCTACCAGTCATGACCAGGGAAAAAAATGAGGGTCCGCTTGTTTTCCAGAGCTGAGCTTCTGCTCTGATTTGATTTTTACAAGCTGGAACTCATCCACCAGGAACCGAGTATGAGAAAAGGCAAAGGCCAGATGTTCAGATGAGGCACTCAAAGTCTTTATTACAGACTTCTGTTTGAGCAGACCATTGGCAGGTATTGGTAATATTCTTTAATGAAAACGTTTTGCACCAGTGTGGCAACATGTATTTGTATTTATGCTGTTCTTCACAGTCTTCTTCAGCCAGTCTAGGTTGGATGCATATGCACAAAAGCATTACAATCTAGTAGATCTATGTTTTATTTGTTTATCAAATCCTTCCAGTTTTTCAAGCATCATTTGGATTCCCTCTATCATCTTTAATGATACGGATACTGAACATTTTCTGTCATCCAGGTCAACTCAAAAGAATACCAAGTAGACCAGAGAACTAAATCACTGAAAACTGAAATGTGGCAGATGACCTTGTTGTCAAAGTCTTGCTTCTCCAGTAAATGTGGCTGTTTTGAAAGAAAGTAATTAATCCAGTCATCTAAAGAAGAGGCAAGCGCCTGATGAAAATCCACAAAAATGCATGAAAAAAACATGTAAACTGCAAAAGATTTGTTGGATTTGAACCCAGAACCAACTTTCTGTGTGGCAGCATTTCAACCAATGTTAAGGCTCTATTTTGCACTTTTGAAGAAAGTAATGCAGATATGCACTTTAAGAGAGCGCACTCTACCTATGAAAGTTTTGTTAGGCAGACACACAAACAGTAGTGGTGGATCGGGGGGAACTACGTCACTCAAATCAACAGTTTAATCTCAATTAATAAACATGCTACATGAATAAAGAGAAATCAGTTTACGGCTTCTTATGTCAGTTTTGTCTCTCGTTATTATTATTCCTGGCGTTACTTGGACTTTTGAAGGGTTAATTCAGCAACTCTCATTTGTAAACATCTTTGGTGTTGTCATGGTTAACCATGATAGCAGATCTTAAAAAGGGTCAGAATCACCAGCAGGATGCATCAAGTTTTTGTCCTTTTGAAATTTGCCAATAATGTTTTGCAATTTGCCAATAACTTCAAAAGCCTTGCTGTGGCCTTCAGGTTTTTTTTTTGTTTCGGCCACCACATGAGCTCTTCAGAGCATCATGTTAGTGAAGGCATCTCAGAGTTGCTGACTGACTCGTTTTTGTTAGAATTCTGTCCAAAGTTGATATTTTTCTTTCTTTACACTCATTTATCACATGTTTAGTTCACCACTCTCACTTTTTCTCACTGCATGGTTTACTTCCTGTGTTATTTCCATCACCGCCCACTGTCTGTTTTCAGCGCTGCCTGAAAATGTGACTTCAACTTTATTCATAATTTAACTAAACATTCCTCAGATTTTCCTTATAAGTTCCCCTCTTGCATCTAATGGGCTGAATATGTCTTTTCTTTAATTTATTTATCTTCCTCAACTGTCTGCATATATATTAATGTTTAGTACCTTAATTTGATAAAAGCTTTATCCATGACATATATATGCATTTTAATTTTGCAGCAGATGTTAACAGGTCTGTAAGTGTTTTTGAATGTCTGCGTTACATGCATAAAAGTATGAACATACATCCAAATATAAACATGCAAGCATGCACTCACATACAGCTACATATACACATATATATGTACTTGTACGTATAAAGCGGGATATCTGTAAATACACACTTAATTAATAATAATAATAGGGACAGTATAGACATCTAGAGCAACAACAACCATAAGGCCAGTAATAATAACAATCTTAGTATCATATGAATGTCTTATGAATATTTTTTTTTATACCGCATCACCCACATCATAACCTTTTACAATTGATTTAATGGCCACATTAGAGTAAATGCACTCGTTTGAAAGTATAGATCAGCCTGCGTCTGCGTCAGGGTTGCATTTCTCTGCCATCAGAAGCAGTAGAAAAATGGTTAACAACATGGTTAAAACGTGAAGTATTTGCAGAATTTAAAGTGACACAAAGACCTTCCTGATGCCTGGTCTAAATTTAGCAGCAGAGCAGTCATGACACATTAGTGGAGGCCCAAAGTGTCATATCTAAGCCCAGCTTTACGACATCACTTCACTCGGTTACAGCAGGAGACTTAAAGTTAGAGACTCCCAGTGGAAATGATAGGAAGGCAAAGTACCAGTTTCCATGGTAACCATATAGTTTTTTTTTTGTTGTTGTTGTTTTTTTTTTCCTCCTGGCTTGTGTTCTCTTGCAGTCACAGTAGCTGTATGTATGCATGTTTTACGTCTTTCAGTCAGTGGGAGCTGCGTTATCTGAGACCTCAGTGACCCCTGTGTCGGGTTTTGTTTGACTTGTGTGAGCCAGGTGGTCAGCACAGTCACTTCAGTCATTTCAGCATCAGCTATAACACCACATGTGTTTCAAAACTCCAGCTTCTTCACACTCGACTGAGTTCCATCACATTGGGTTGTTTTTCTGACTGTTGGCCAGACAATAGACCATTAAACACGGGAGTGAAAAAGCAGAAGTGAGGCGTGTTTGCACTTACTATATATTTTTGAGTGTCTTATAGCACCAGGAGTGTGAACAAGTAGTCACATGCTTCGTTTTGAGGTACTTTCAATCTATTACTTAACTTCTGCATTTTGTCATCAATCTCCTGAAAGGGCCACTCTAGCACATCTAATGAGTTGTAACACGTGTCGTCTGTTCATTTAAAAAAAAAAAAAAAGATAACGCTAAGAAACGGCTAATAAATAAAAACAATAAATACACAGCAAATACAGAAAATAGCACAGACCGTAGCAGAATATAGGTCCCATATGAGTGGCTTGTTATGAGTTAAGCACTCGGTATAAGTGACTCTTTGGATGTTATTGGTTACCGTAGCAGCCTTCATAGCATCTTCCTGAGGGCAGTTTTGTGAATTAATTTAAAAAGGAATCAGACACTATTTGTTGAGCTTTTTGTATCATTCAACTCAAGTTTATTTATATAGCGTCTATTACAACACAAGTTGTCTCTAGGCGCTTTCCAGAGACCCAGAACATGACCCCCGAGCAATTATTACATAAACAACAGCAGGTAAAAAACTCCCCTAGTGGGAGAAAAACCTTAAGCCAAACAGTGGCCAGAAAAACTCCCCTTTAAGAGGGACCTGGAACCTTGAGCAGGACCTGGATCATAAGAGGGAACCCTCCTGCTGAAGGCCAGCTGGGTAGACAGCAGACACTGAAGTGGTCAGAGGGTGGAACTGCAGGTCAGGATGTCAGCAGGTATCCAACAGAGACATCTACACAGACAGGTGGAGGTAAACACTGGGATGGTCAGAGGGTGGGTCTGCAGGTCAGCATGCAGCTCCTGAGGTTGTGGCCTGCAAACATGTACGGAAGAGAAAAAGAGGGGACAGACCAGCACAACAAACTACAAGAACAATGGACCACAATTATGATTATGAGATACTTCTAATTAATAACTGAGTATTGAGCTGAAGAAGGTAAAGAGAAACAGAGGAGGTGAAAGCACCAGTCAGTGGATCATGTTGGGGTCCCCCTGCAGCAGGTCTACAGCAGCAGATCCAGGATGAAGCTGTGTTGAAGACCAGCTGCTCTGGTCTGGTCCTGTAAAGTTGATTGTACATGTTCATAATTGTACAAATTGTACACCCTGGACAGGTCGGCAGCGGGAGGAAGAATTCATATTTTTAATTTCATTACACTACAAAGAAAACGAAACAGAGTCTGAAAGTGTTTTGATTTTTTGGCTAAACATGCACAAAATACACAATTCCTCTACATCGTAAACAATCTAACCAATTTAACGTAGTAAACTTGCACAAGTGCATCAGGTTTGCATTAGTCCCGCACCCTCAAACAGTCATGGCAAAAGCGCTTCATAGTATTATAAATTTTAAACCTTAAATGCCAGCTAACTTTTAAATATTTTAGTCTACGTATATGAAAGAGTTAAGCAAAGAGACAAACATTTCTCTTTTTCTGTGGTGCTTTCTATGATTTTCTTACAATTAAATCATTGTAAATGCAATTCTTTTAGATTTACTTTGACAATATAAAAGTTTAGGAACTCCTTTTTTAATCTATGAGTATTTCCGTACCTTATGTCTTATGACTGATTGTGTCAGTGTAAACGTGTGTGAATGTATGAAAATGTTTAAACTTGGTCCCAGATAGCTGTTTATGCACGTGCATATTTTTGAATTGATAGCGAGAGTGTGAGTCACTCTGCTTTAAAAAGTTTTGAGAGAAGTGAAACTGCATATTAGAAATTAAATGTGTTGAATAGCAGCATAAAATCCAGCAAGTCATATATTACATGACTTTTATAGTCTGTTGGTTTATGCAGTAAAAAAAAAAAAATTTTTTTTTTTTTTTACTATTGCACTTCTGATCTTTGTGTTGAAAGAAAAAAAAGTCATTGTTTCTGTACTTGTGTAAAATTTGTCATCGCTTTATTACCAGTTTTACTGTAACAAAACACTACAAAGTCTCCTCTGGTCTTGGGCTCTTTTATGTACACCACACAGGCCGATTGTCAAGTCATTTAAAAGCTGAGAAGCTGCAGCACTTTCACTTTCAGTGGTTACATCCACCACAGCACATTATCAGTGCAGGAATACTATTTTCAGCTCTTCCACTCTCAGTTTTACATGCACGCATTCTGATACCGGGTGCACGGAGAGCCAGTTTGACTCAAACGGTTCCCCTTTGAAGTGCCTCCCGAGACTCTGACACGGAGACCGTGAGACAGTCGCTGCAGTTGTTATTAGACAGCCGCGTTAAAAGGGGCATTCCAAAGAAAAATGCCCCATTACTGCCGCTAATCTTCCCCTTCAGGTTTCCCAACAGCAGGCAGGGCTAATAGCGAGGCAAAAAAACGTGACTTACAGAAACCGGTGTCTTTGTTTCCATCACAATGAGGTGTGACCGTGTAACTGCTGTAAGATTTTGGTTTAAACCTTCTGCAGACAGTCATTTTAGGTAACAAGGGGAAGGCTTTAAAAACACTGTCAAGTTTGTTTCTTTGTTGTCAGGTATTGGTTATTTTCAGTTCATCATATTTAGTAGTACACAGTGTGACTGTTTGCCCAAGACCACATTCAGAGCAAGAATCGGCCTCATCATGACGAGGAATTGATTTAAAAGCTGTTTTTGTGTGTTTGTTTTACGTTTCATCTCTCGTAAGGTCCCACTACTGTAATTATTTTTTCTGCTTTGCTTTTACTTAAACTAAATGTGCTACAAGCGGCATGTTAAAGAAGTACCAGAAGTAAATCTTTCCTCTTGGTAGGAAGTGTTTTGTTAATCAGTTTTGGCATCAAAAATGCTTCACCAGCCGTGACCTCCTGCCACTGTTGCCATAGAGAGGAAGTCAAAGACGGATGATAATCACGACTTTTTCCTCAAAGATCTGGAGTTCAGAGGAATGTCTCAAAGTTTCTACACACACAGACTTTATCTACTTTTCTTTTTTTTTTTTTTTTTTTTAAACTGATGATTCAAATTGGAGAGTTTTGTCTATCTCACCCACAGATGGTTGCCCCCTCTGTGTCCCTAAACTGTGTCTGTGGGGTAAAATAAATGGCTCCTGTCAGGTCGCTCTTCTATACACACAAAATGTTGTCTGTACTGACGCAAAGCGTCCCCAAATGATATAGCGTTTTTCTGTGCAACCTTGTAATCAAAAGCCCCTTTGTTTGGCTGCTTGTTTGTGTCTGTTATTGTGCAGTGCTGTTGTCAGTCTCCACAAAGCTTGAGTTTTGTTTCAGATAAATGGAATTTACCCCGATCAAGAACCTATATTTGACCTTCGGTCATGTGTGAGTTTGATGCACTGAGAAAACTCGGCGGCGTTAAATAAGGACACAAAAGTCCCCTCTCCTTCTTCCGATACAGTCTGTTGGGCTTGAAATATGCAATAGTGAGACGCTAAGAATAGAAAAGTAGCTGAGTGTGCGTATTGTTATAGTCAAAAGAAGGTTGAGACGGAGCAGAAGATGGGATGAGGTGGGAGGGTGTGGGCTTTGCAAAAAGGATGAGCTGAGGTCTCTAATGATGAAGAGAGAAGGGAGGTCAGAGGTAAAAGAAGGGTGAGAAAGAGGGAAGAAACTAGGAGTCTGGACGAGGGGAGGTCAGAGGGCAGCGACAAAAGCCGAGGGAGGTGAGGAGAGGTGAGGATGGGTGTGGTGGGAATGATACAGGGAAGGGAGGGCCCTGGGGAGGGGGGACCTGAGTGGTGAGACAGGTCGACTGACTCAGTCACATTCCTGTAATCCAGATTTATAGCAGCTCGGGGTCTTGAGACAGGCCTGGAGCCGCTGCCAAATTACAGTCATCTAGAGCATTCCTCTGCTGCAAACACAGGTTAGCAGCCCGGTCGCGCTAAGTGCTAGGTGCTGCCTGTTGACAAATGACTTCCTTTGAAGGGCACAAAGAGGGAGACAGCGAGAGAGAGGCTGCATGTTTACCGTTGGAGGGCACGGAGTCGCACAGTCTGTGTTTCTTTTGTTGGAAAGCACTTTTGCTATAAGTAGAGATGAAGCCTGAGTGTTTGTATGCATGTTTGGGTGTGTGTGTGTGTGTGTGTGTGTGTTTTTACAATGCGGGCACTTCTACCACAAACCCTATCTTGTTGTGAACATCAGCCCCAGGTGGAGGCTCCCACACACGTGCACAGATGCACAGTGGGACAGCGCGGACCAGCGGTGTGTGTTCAGGGTAGCTCTGCATTTACAGCCTGGTTCCCAGGCTGCTGACGGAGCTAATAGCCGGGGCCAGGTCCTGACCTGCCAGCTATGTTTCTGTTTAAAGACTTTCGAGCATTCATTGAGGTCACATTTGTCTTTTAATATTTTAAGCAACGTTATGCAAATGATGATTACGATGAACCAACGTGTGATTAATGCTGGTGTTGGTGTGTGTCCTGCAGGCGTTCACAGGCACCAGTCCCAGGATCTCTCAGGGTATTATTCCCTCTCTCCAGGTGCTGTCAGCCAAATCACTCCCTCCATGAGCTGGTGAGTTTCACGCACACGCTGTTTTTAAAATACAAATCCCCAGAAAGCCGCTGAGTTTTGCTTCCAAATGTCTAGATTTTATTTAGATTTTCTGACGTTTCAGCAACTGCAAACATCTAAAACTATCTGAAACTATTTTTACATTTTTCTTAGATTATATAGATCTAACAATTTGTCATTAGTTGATAGAATAATCTTCTGACAAACCATAAAACTATTAGCTGGAGCCCAGTCTACAAAAAGTTTAGTTTTCCATCCATTAAAATGTGAATATGCCTTAATTTTCTGTTATAAAGTGGATGTTTCAGTCTTATACCAGTAGATGCAAACTAGGATTTTAAATATGTAATCTAGATTTCATAAATTGTTAGTAGGGCTGATAAAAATTTTAACTAAAGATTTCATCAAAAAAAAAAAAAAAAAAAAGAAGATGAAATTTTAAAAAATCAACACAAATATCAAATATGTCTTTTTCTCACCTTTTTCTGTTACGCATTACGTAACAGCACCAAACGTCCCGGTTTCCACTCTGACCCGGGTCACTGGTATCACCAGGTCACCTGCTGCCATAGTAGGTAGCGTTAAAGTCCCGTTGTCATGGAAACCGCACTGTTTGATGGTGCTTGTTCAGGACTCGTGCCTTAAACCTGCAGCCCCTGGTTAAAACAAAAGTGACGGGCACAACGGCAGTATTTTCTTGACCTTTTTTTTTTTTTTACATGAGGCTGTCAGTAAAAGGACTTTTAATTTAATTCAATGTTGGATGACGCTGCCAACGTGACATCTTGTAAAGGATGTTGAGACAGCTTGTAAAGCAGCAGTCCTTCAACACCCTGGACTTGTTTCATGCAGTGCCTTCGCAGTCGAATGTGGAACTTTGTGGTCTTCTTCAAAATCAGATGGATTTTGGGACATATTGGCACTTTCCTTCAGAACCTACCCTCAAAGGAGCTCTGCTCCACGCTCTCTCGTTTCATTTCAGGTTTCAGAGTTGATTGTGAACCCGCGATCTAATGCCGGTTTATTGTGAATTCATAATGTCAGGCTACTGATTTGCGGACATGCACAAGTCCATAAATTATAACCTACAGAATCTATGCCTGGACAAATCCCCTCCAGGAATAGTTAATGGCTTACTTCAAATGTCACGGAGATTTGGGATGAAAGCTTAAAATCTTTGTGTTGTGTGAATTTGCACATGTGTGTTTTTGTCTGCCCATCGTGTTTCTGCAGAACAAGCAGCTTTCTGTCCCCAGACGTTTCTCAAGTCTCTGTTTTACAAGCGTTTTATCTTTTTCAGTCAAGAACACTTCACTATGGATTTTCACAAGTATTATTAACAGATAATCTCCTTTAACCCAGATTATCTGCTTGTTGTGGCCTGTTGTAGTGAGCTCCTTTGTTGGAGAAGGAGGAGGAGAAGACGAACAACTGGCAGTCAAATGTCAGACTGGAGGTTTTCTGTTGTTCTGACTATTCGCCTGGGATTTCTGTCCCTCCATGTCCACCTCCTCATGTCTCCTTTGTCCCGCTGGCTCGCTGGTTAGTCGCCTCACACCAGGAGGATGTCAGGAATTACATGAGATGAACTTTGTTTCTCTTTTTAATGATGCAGCTTAGCACTTGTAGCTGCTGTGGTGTGAACATGGTGTTCACAACAAGTGTGCGACAAAAGCATCCTAGTTTTCCAATAACTGAAGAGACAAGTTTTTAAAAGTGCAGTTTTGTGCGCAGAATCTGGTGGAAAGTGTGTAAGATGTTATTTTACAGGGATTGTGTCTTGGTCCCTCTGACGAGCTGCATCCTGACTGTTACTATAACTACAAGCGACAACAAGGTCCAGAGCAGCACCACAGAGCGGGTTGTGTAGCTTTTCGTTTCATTCCCAGCATACCTCTGTTCAATCATGCCTTTCACCTACGTTAGGAGGTTTTTTCTTTATGTTTTTTTCTTTTTTACAAAAGTGTGCCCCATTCAGGAGCTGCAATAATGCTGATGTTGAAAGTCAGTTTCCTTTTTAAGCTGTCGATCAAAAACAACTAGTGATGGATTTTTTTATTAGATTAAAGTGTCTGCTGGTAGGGGGAAAAAGAAGTGGACTTTGGACTAGTTTGGCATGCTTTTATCTGAACAACGCTTGACCCGTAGTGCAGTGTGACCTCAGTTAAAGCAGAATGTGTGCAGGAGTGGTTTGAGGCCAGTAAAGTCTAGATCACAGCAACGAGTTGCGACTGCTGCTGGGCTTTCCTGTAGGACTGCCGCCTGGTGCTCCAGAACAGAAACAGTGGAGGAGAAGCAGTGGAAGCATGTTTGTTGTCAGGGGTTTAGTTCATATTGAATCGGGTGTGTTTGCATCTGCTATAACACAAGGAAGAATCAGCTGAAAGGGTTGTATTTGGTCTCTGAGGGGGATGCAGTTTTCTACATATCAAAGGCGCCGTCTTGCACCGTGTCCCCATGCTCGACCTCCTGCTGTGCGTGTGTGTTTGTGTTTGTGCTCCCACTGCGTAGGCCCAGTATTGACACACAGCTGTCAGCAGTGCCGATCCGGACTTCTCAGGTGGGATCACTGTGCATCTCCAGAGGCATTAAGCCATTTGAAATGAACTCAGGTTTCCTTTATCTGGATTTATTGTGTTGGTTTGTACATTAATGCAGAGAAATGCAGAATACACACAGATGGGTTTAAGTCATTTACGCTGTGTGCCTGACCTGGACATGGACCTGGAGCAAAAAACAAAACTTTAATGTAAAAACGATAAAGAAAAGGAGAAGATAAACCAAGTTGATATGGTAGGGCTTTTTTTTTTCTCAGTGTGATTAACACAAAAATTCTAACATAACCAGACATGTGAGTGTTTTTTTCAGTGAGTTGTTTACATTTACAGGGTACAGTGACATCACAGACCCGTGTCTGCATAAAACAATCCAGTTAATACACTTTTATCATTTCCCGACTTCACATCATGGTGCATTTTCTGTACAATCTGACAGCACCTTGAATCCTTAAAAAAACTGCATAAAATATTTATTTGTAATGAAATCTACAAATATTGATGATCTGCCTAATACTGCAATGCTTTTATCTTCATTTTATTCTTTTTTTTTATTCATTTTTTTAAATGTTCTTTTCATCTGTAGCACTTTGAGATTTGCATCAAATGTAGAATGCATTACAAATTAAATGTATTGTTATTATTATTATATATATTATTATTATTGTTATTATTATTATAACTACCTTGGAAGAGGCAAAGCTGTAGGACAGATGTATAATAAGACACAGCCTGCTGGCGAGCGGGTGAAGCGGGTGGAGCGGCTTGCTTCGCCCCCTAAAACCAGCTGTTATGAACCTACATGGTTGAAAAGGAAGGTTTTGCGCTCTATCCCAGTGGTATTTTCACCAAAGTGCATCAGGCATTTGATGAATACATCCGTAAAATGTCAGCTTGTAAAAATTGGATAGGACAAAAAAATTAACAGGGACAAAAACTAACCATCATTATTCCATATAATAATAATAAAGTCATTTTAGAGGCATCTTTTAATTCATCTGAATCTAATTTTAATCACAAAATTGCTTCTAAAGCAAGATTAACTACAATTGAACTGTGCCATAAAACTAAAAGTCAGCCCCTGCTGCTGTCTCTCCCTCTGCTGTGCTGTGGCAGGCAGAGCCAGCCAGTCTACCCTGGCCTGTCCCCCTGTGGATTCAGGCAGACCTACTCCTCCAATCTCCCCAGCGCCTCGTCCTACTCCAGGTATTACAACCCGTTGGCTGGACCAAACCAGGGAAAGAGCCAAGAAAAAAAAAAAAAAAAAAAATCATCAGCTCCTGTTTACAGCACATCTAAAATGCCCTTGCCGTAGTTTTCCATTTACTGTGGCAAACTGACGTTCAGGCCCTCTGTTAGAGATCAACGGATGGCTACAAGCCAGTGTGCTGTAAACAGGACCAGTCCGGCGGCTCGCCAAGCTGAAGACGAGCAGAGCCGAGCCGAGCTAATTACTGCTACACGCACTGAACACTGTCAGGAAACTGCTACTCTTTGTATTGCTGCTTTTAAGCTTTTATTTTTGTTTTACGTACGTTCTTGATCCTCAACCTCAGACTGATACCACAAAAACATTTTCAAACCACGGACATTGTGTTTAAATGTCATCCAGCAGCTTCTCGTGCTCCTGGGTACATACGTGACCTTGCTGTGTATGGTTTGTTTTAGGTTTGCATCGTGCCTGATAGGTGGGGTTCCTGCACGGTGACTGTATAAGTACAGATCACAGTTGTTTTAAAATAAAGTTTTAAAAAAAAGAGGCTAAATGAAGTGGAATCTGTGTTTTTCACCTTTGTTGAGGCGGGGGGGGCATCTGTACGCCACATTTCCAAATGGTGTGCATTACGTAACTTGTACGACTGTTTATAATTATGCTTTTTCTGAACTTAAAAACGCAGTAAATCCCACCTGTTAGCTGCTGAGCACGCAGAAAAGCAAAAACAAACAATACCAAACGCATTGTTTTTTTGTTGTTTTTTTTCTGGCCAAGATGCTTATTCAGCTGATGCTTAATGCTGCTTAGGACATTCTCATCTTCACACTCTGGGGAAGTACAGAAACAGACATTATATGTTTTGTTTTTTATTTTTAACTATTAATGTGAAATCGAATACAGCCCGTTATGGCTTTGATTTAATGAATTTGTAACTTATAGGGGTTGATATTAATTGAGTGCTTCGGCCCGACTTCTCAGTAACGCTTGGGCGCCCTCTAGTGGTGCCAGAATTTAACATCACTGCTGCAGTGATCTAGTAATTCTGCCCACGAGTTTGATGTAAACCTTTCATCATATCTGTCCACTTAGACATACTTCAGATAGTAAGTAAGTTGAATTACTTTTGAAAGTTTAATTTTCAACAACTTTGTTCTCTGGTTGACCCCCACCAAGGGGTTTAAAATCACTTCTGGACCTCAGATGATCATCCAGCAGGCTTTCCGTGCTTTCATGCTCATTGCTTACCCAGAACTCCCGCGCCTGCTTTAATGCTCACTTTCCTCTTGAGCCCGTAGCCGCTGCATCGCTCTGGACTCACGTCTTTGTCTCCTCTCTTCCACCTGTTCCTGTTCCCCCCACCAGGTTCCCTCACTCCCTGATGCTCGGACCATCAGGCATGCATCCTACGGGGATCCCCCACCCTGCCATAGTGCCCCCGTCGGGCAAACAGGAGCATGACCAGTATGACAGGAGCATGTACGTGTAAGTATTGCCCAGGCTTCATGCCGCGCTCGCTTCGATCCATCTCTCTGTCAACCTTCTGCAAGTTAACCTTCTTTCACCACAAACCTCCAAACTGTCGGCAGTCCTTCTGTTTAAATCTCTCGCTCACATGTGTTTATGTCCGTTTTCTGTTGTTTCTTCTCGCTCTGTACGGTACCCCATGTGATGGACATTGACTGATATTTCTTTAGCCATCCTTACCCTTTCATCATCTTCGTCCTCCTTCAGGAAGCCACAGATGGAAACCAAGCGGGAGAAGGAGCCTAAGAAACCGGTTATCAAGAAGCCCCTGAATGCCTTCATGCTCTACATGAAGGAAATGAGGGCAAAGGTCATCGCCGAATGCACGTTAAAGGAAAGCGCGGCCATCAATCAGATTCTGGGACGACGGGTGAGCGAGTTACGCACAGACGCAGACACAAACACAAATGTTTTATGTTTTTAATCTCTCCTTGGTTTGTGTGTCCAGTGGCATGCACTGACCCGGGAGGAGCAGGCCAAGTACTACGAGCTGGCCCGGAAGGAAAGACAACTGCACATGCAGCTCTACCCGACCTGGTCTGCTAGAGACAACTACGTAAGCACCTTCTCCTGTCCCTTCTCCCCCTGTCCTCCTGTTCTCGACCCTCCACATCGGTGCCATGTGAATATACTCAAAATGAGAAGCCGATTTAAAAACAAAAAAATCAAAACCGCGAAAATGTTAAAGCTTTTCCACTTTGTTTTGTAAACAAAAGTCACGAATTTTGTATCTGGGCTTGTGGTTGGAACAATCTCTAGATCTGTACGGTCAAGAAGTCATTTGGTTGCTATGGCTACAGCGAGCTCGCCACAGCTATAAACTTTTTTTTTTTTTTTTTTTAACACAGCTTTTATCCAACAATCCCACAAATACTTAAAAAAAATGGAATGAAGACTTCTTCAAAACAACAATATTTTCTTGAATCAAATTGTTTTTTTTTTTTTTTAATTTTTTAAAATATTAAATTAAACATCTACAGGTTTTTCAACAAAGAACGAAGAAAGAAACTCAGGACGTTTTTTTTTTCTCTCTCTCTTAATCGCTCCTTGTAAATAAAACCACAATGTGATGACGTCATCAAATCAGAATATTTGTTTTTCTTGCCTTAGACCTTAAAAAATGTATAACTTATTGATTACAGTTCCACAAGCGTACTGATCCGTTGCACTCAGGCCTGTTGATCAAAAGTCAGCAGTCATGGCAACGAACAGACCTGTGTGGTGCATGCGTTTCAGTTGAATGTTTTGGGGATGTGCTGAATCTAGGCTGCTGTGTGCCTCTGACTTCTCAGTTTGCTGTTGAACTCTTGCAGGAGGCGGGCCTTAGCGGGGTCGCAGGGGAAAAGAGTAAAGCTGATTGGGTAGGGACTCGTCTTACGGTGGATTTATACCTCTGTGGTGGGAAAAAAAAAAAAAAAAAAAAAATGAGGCTGTGAGGAGCTGCATGAGAGGGGTTGTGGGGTAATTTCTGTGCAAAGTCTGCATGCACCTTCCAAATATCTGAATAACTCACACGCTCCAAACCTCACCAACAGCACACGAGCGACGGCAGTCGATGAGCTGGCCTGATTGGCCAGTTATGTATTACAAAACTCTTACACTTTGCCATGTTTGGGACCACGGGATTGTTAGCCCGTGAAACACTGCATTACACAGAGGTATAAATGAGCCCATTTTACTCAACTAACAGAGCAGGGCTGCATGGCTGGCCTCGCTGCCTCAGTTTACCCATTTACCTGGTATCCTTTTTAAAATACCTCCACTTCTGTGTCAGTGTAGCAAGACAACGCAGTCCCTGTGAGGAGAACATTTGTGAGTGAAATAGTCATCATCAGCTGTAGGTTTTGAGAGAGGCTGCTGTTCATTTATATGAAATACACACTAATAATACTTTGTTTTCCCGCTGCACTGTTTGCTTCTCTACATGTGACTGAACTTAACTCTGTACACAGCTGGACGTAGACTCTCGTTTGTAGTGTGTGTGTGTGTGTGTGTGTGTGTGTGTGTGTGTGTGTGTGTGTGTGTGTGTGTGTGTGTGTGTGTGTGTGTGTTTTTGTACTGTAGCTGAAAAGAGAAGCACAACACAAGAGCGGTTGATGACCTTTTCTTTTTTTTTTTTTTTTCAAAATAAAAGTCCCAACTCCACCTAAAGAGCATTAATTCATTGTGGGATCATTCGTAAGTCATAAAGCAGAGCTCCATTATAGTAACTGCCAAGACAACATACCTCACTCAAACATGCCCCCCCCCACCCCTAGAATAACCATGACGCAGCTTTTCACAACCCACCGACCCCCAGATGTGAGGTCTTATTTGCGTACATAGTTGACGCTTGCAAATAAACCTTTATTCTGATTGTGTTTAACTGCCCCAATAATGAATCATGTGACCATTCTGTAATAGTTCAGCAGCAAATGAACATAGTCACAGACGTCCGCTCCACAGGATGTGCAATGATGACATCTTCATGCATTCACGGTGTCGGGCCTGTGCCTGAAGGATCATCTGGACTCCTCGTCCCACTTCACTCTCCTCCTGAGTTTTGAAAAAGAGACAGTCGGGTGGACGAGCGAGCACAATAGCAAAAAGAAGTTCCACGTCTCGCCCCCGCACCTGTAAAGGGTTTCTCCTGCAAGTCACCAAGTCCAATAAAACCCGCGTATAGACTGGTGTACGCTCACACACACACACACACACACACACACACAGATATACGCCCACGTTGAAGAGAGGCTTCATTTGCAAGAAGAGCTGTTGTAACCACATAGACAACGCTGACAGCGAGCCGAGCTGGGCAGAAATTGAAGCGTAGGCGGTAGATCTCTGTACCCACATCCTTCACTTCACCCAAATATGAGGCCTCACTCCACCATCACCGGATCCCCGTGAGCAGCTCTGATGTTCACCTCAATAGTCACATACTGAGATCGGCCTGCAGGCGCTGCGAAACACCAACAGAAATATGAAAACAAGACCTTTGGAGATGAGGTGAACCAAAAGTCTTTGAAGCAGACTTTTGGATCATCTCAGATTTCCTCTTAAATAGTTCACATTTTGGGGGAGGACACTCAAGGTTTTGTTTTGTTTTTTTGTTGTTTTTTTTTTTTTTTTTTTTTGCATGAATAAAGTTTACGCAGACAAAATTAATACAAGGTGTTTTCTTTTTCTCCTTCTTGCTTTCATCTTGCTTCGTTAAGGCATTGCCTGACCTAATTGCTGGTTGTTGCTTTTTAATATTTCACTTTTTCTTTTTTCTTTTTTTTTTTTGAAAATGTCAGAAAATTGTCTTGAACCTTCAGTTTTTCTAAATCTGCAAACCTCAGTTGATTAACGTCAACAGCTTGGGACTTTTCATCCTTTTTCAAAGACATTATGGCAACCAGACAAGATATTTTATAATAAATGTATGAGAGAACAGCTGCACTCGCAGAATCCCATTAATGTTACAAATGAGGACTAATCTGGGTATATTATCCAGCTTTAGTAAAAAAATTAAAATAAAAACAAATTAACTGGATATATCAGCCTGAACGTAAATGTATTGCAGTGTAGTAATTTCAGCAGCTGAGCCAAACTCATTTTATTAATGGGGGGGGTTGTTTGTTTCTCCTGCAGGGCAAGAAGAAGCGAAGAAAAAGGGAGAAGCAGCAGGACTCCAACACAGGTAAAAATATAAATCTTTATCTGTACAGTGCTCCCATGTGTTGTAAAGAATTCAGTTGAGCTCGATGTTGCGTTGGCGCTCTGAAGCATCGCTGAGTCTTTGAGGCAGGATGTTTCTCTAACGTCAAACCGCCCACCCACTCTGCTTTCCACGCAACCTGAACTGTAGAGGCTCCGATCCCTGCGTGCACGGCTTTGTGTGCTCATCTTAACTGCTCTGAGGTTAAGATGTCGGACAGAATCGTGGAAAAGACCCGTGTAGGAAACTTGACGAGAGTTCTCCTCGTCTCTTTAAGAGGTTGTTTTGTGCTTTTATGGCTTTTTTGTTTCCTTTGCTTCCGTGTGCATGCTTTTGTTACGTGCGTGTGGAGGAGATCTTGGCTGAAATGTTTGTCCGTAGTCCAGGCTACGAGCACCGGTGCTAGAGAGTTTTTAAATCCTGCACTGACGGCTTGTCGGGCTGCTGGTTGCTCGTGTTGCACTGTGCAGCAACAGTCTACTAACAGTTCTACCTGATGGCGTCTCTCCGACTGAACAGCCCCATTGGTGCCCCCCCCCCCCCCCCCCCCCCTTGCCCCGATGAGCTCTTGTTGCTCTCGTCTTGTCTGCATCCTCACCCTCTAACCTTTTTCCTCTTATTTTGCTCCTCTCTGTTTTTCCTATCCCTCCTCTTCTTTCCTATTTTGTGCATGCTGCGCATTGTGCTCAGACCCGGGCTCTCCTAAGAAATGCCGGGCTCGCTTCGGCCTCAACCAACAAACGGACTGGTGCGGTCCTTGCAGGTGTGTACCAAACATCCATCCCACCAACTCCATAGAACTCCTCGCATTCAACCATCTTCTCACCAGCGCAGCGCAGCGCAGCGCTCGCCTCCGATCCACTCCAAATCACTCAATCTTCTCTCAGCGCCGGAGCTTTCTTTGAGGCAGTCACAATCTCAAAACCTTTAGTTTGGGCCTTTTTTTTTTTTTCAACTTCCATGATTGGATGTGCTTCATTCGGTTCCTCTAACAAATGCCACGAACTCCCTCAAGGCAAGCTCCGTCTCCAAAGATGTTTCCAAACCCATCCTGGGCTCTGCATGCTGTCTGTCACTAACCTGCTGCTCAGGAAATCCAAGCATGTGCCAGGCTGAGGCAACAGAATTGTGATTAAGTGATTAAAAACAAAACCGTCCCTCTGTAAGTGAGCCGTAGGCTCGGTCGAATCAAATGCGCGTCAGTGATGACGTTCAGAAAACCTTGCAGAGGGTACAGAGTGGTCCTGTAGTCAACACAAAACACGTCTTTTCTTACACTCTGGACCTTTTTTACCCATTTATTACACTATTTTAATTTGATAATGAGGGTCAAACCATCACAGAGTAGTGCATCAGTTCTGGTAGTAAAAAATCTTTTTTCACCCTTTGCATTCAACGTTCGAGTTGATAAGTTTTAAACCGTTCTGAAGGTTGCTTTGCCCGATTCCATGTAAGAGCGATAACGACAGAATTAAATTACCCTACGTGTTTTGTTTTGAGGATTTCTTGCGGTTACAACAGCAGCAGTTTTCTCTTCCTGAACAAACGCAGGATGCGACGTCTCGTAAGCAGCAGGTCTGTTTGAGTCAGAGCAGCGTTTACAGTAGGCGACGGTCGACGGCTTTGCTGCAGGACTCGGGACGGCGTGCGCTCCTGCCACCACCGCGGCACCGTAGCAACCCTGTCGTCTTCCCCGCTACCACGTCATGGAAACCTGTGTGTGCGTGTGTGTGTGTGTGTGTGTGTGTGTGTGTGTGTGTGTGTGTGTGTGTTTCGGTTTGAGAGAACAAAGGGGGCTGAATGTGGTTTGAGCGCATCCTTATCACCACAGCTCAGCACACACACTCACTCACACACACACACACACACACTCACACACACACACACACACACACACTCTCTGCAGCATTGCATTTTGAAAACATTCTCATGCCCATGTGTTTTCAACTTTCTCCATTCATGCACTGTGGTAACAGGCACCTTTTGATGGTGAACTCTGACATTTAGAAATCACTCTCAATTGCTCTCCCTCCCTTTCTCTCCTTCTGCCTCTAAATATGGTCTAGCGCCTTTCCTGCGGTTAAACCCGGTGACTCATATCATATTCTGGTAATGATCATGGGATCCTGTTAGGGGCTTTGATGCTGCACTCAGCGGTACACAAGTCTGCTTTTGAGTTTAACACCTCACAAAGCAGTGCAGGTGACGTGAACGTTGGGCCTGCAAGCTCCAATATTTTCAGCTGAGGAGAACGTCCATGCGGCTGCGTTATGGGAAGTTTATTTAATCACAATAATACGACGAGATCGGGGCGGGGGGAGATGGGATTTAGTTAAAGGTGGCACAAGTTTTTAATATCCTATACTACGCGGAGCGCCTTTTATTCCAAACATTGGTTTTCCACGTCCGTTTTTGTGGACCCTGTCCCATCGGTCATCACGGGTACGCGTTAGACAGAGCCAGACCCGCATGCTCGCACTCACTTCTGTTGAAAATTCAGTCATCAATCTATTTAACGTGCATGTTTTTGGACTGTGGGAGAAAGGAAGAGCAATTTCAGCGAATCTAGATTTATTCTGTATTGTTATTAACAGTAAAATGCTTCAGAGGTGCAGATAGATGTTCCTTTGGTCATGACCGTTTGTCTCCGTGTTCATTAATCTCACTGTGAATGCTGCATCTTCATTGAAGCCTGCTGACGTTTACCATCCACACTTTATTCACAGATAACTCTCTCTGACTGTTCCTAGGAGGAAAAAGAAGTGCATTCGCTACCTTCAAGGAGGAGGCTGCCCCAGCCCATCTTCTTCAGATCTAAGCGCTATAGACTCTCCCCCCTCCCCATCTCCTTCCCGCCAACGTCTCTACCAGCGCCCCCCCTCCCCGGGCTACTCCCCACCGCCCCCTTCACCCTCGTCGCGCATCCCCTTGTCTCCGCAAACTCGCTCACACACACGCTTCCCCCTGGAGCGCGGCGAGCTCCGTCAGCCCGCGGCCAAACACACCCACACACACCTGGAACTGTCCAGCAGGCAGACGTACTGCTCCAAGGTGCTGTCGGCCGCCAAGGTGGCAGGACTCTCTCTCAAAGTGTTAACAGAGACTCAGTGATCACTGGTCCACTCCCATCACTGACACCACTCACCCCGGCTCCCTCCAGAGCCACGAAGACTATCCTCATCACCTGCCTTCATTTGCGTATTTTCAAGTGTTCAACGTTGCCGTCTCATTTTTAATTTTATTTTAATTTAGCACCGATAATTTAGCTCATCAAGTCCAAAATCATAAAAATCTTGAAATCGTGTGAGGACCAACAACCGAGCCTGGCCTGCAGACCTCCAGCACCTCGGACTTCTAATGGATTCGTCTTTGTTTAAATAACTCCCTGTGCAGCTTTCAGATCACACACATATGTTTAAGACATTTAAAAGCGGTCAAGAGGTTTTGTAGGTCTGCAGACCAGTTTGTTTTGTGTGTGGGTTGTTTTTTTTTTTATGGTTACTAATATTTTTTAATGATTCAGTCATTCAGTTTGTTTTTTGTTCTTAGGACCAATCTCCAGCTCTGCAGACTCATCTGAGACCAAATGGGTAATATTATATTGCATTGTGTTGTAAAGTTTTATATTATAATTAAACTTTTGTATGTTTTTATTGAAAATGTTAAACAACTAAAAAATATATTCTTTTAGTCGCAATTTCTTAAAAGCAATACTTTTTGTCCTTTTTGTGCAGAATTTCACATTTTTCTTTGGGTCAAGTGTTATTTGCAGCAGCATTCAAACTATATATTGTGTTCTCAGTCTCTGCATGTTTTGACTTAAACGTTTTTGAGAAAAAGGAAAAATAAAACATTAAAAAAAGCTTTACTTTACTGCTCTGCTCCCAGCTTCAAACTCGGCTTATGACTGGACTGTACCGGCTGAGGCTTTGTACCGTTTTCCTCCAGTAGAGGGGGCTGTTGTGTTAGAAATAGCATTTATTTTTATTGGAGGACGTTCAGGTCAGTGATAAACGACCCGAACTTGTTTGATGCTCCCAACTCCTGATGTATCACTCGTGTTTTTGATTCATGTAATAAAGTGTTTTCAATAGCCTGTCTACAGATGTAAATATAACATGTCAAGAAAGGGGTTTAATGTAGGTCTTGAATTAAAAAAAAAAAAAGATTCTGTGGCCCAGCAGCTGTCAACATCACGACAGAAGTGACTCATACAACCATTTCAATAGGTTTTATTTACTCCTTCAATTGTTTAATCATCCCCCAAAAAAAATCCCAATCAGCTTATATAAGGAAAGTTTCCAATTCCGTACATGAATTTGGATCCCACAACGCAGGTTAAAGTCCTGCTGTGGACACCACCAAAAACAAGTCTCCAGCTCAGCTTCACTTTTCTTATTAACAGCTCCTCGTAACATGGTTTCACACAAAAAACACATTTACAGAGCAAAGATAACATTCACCCTTGCTGTTCCATCGTCAAAAATTCTTTATTCAATTCCTTTAACCTAAAAGAATACTAACATGTCCAGTAAAAAAGACAACCAGCGCAATTAATTATGAGGAAAAGCTGGGGGGGATTTATGACTTTTTACATAAGGTATAAAGCCACGAAACCAAGACGTTTGTGTCAATACATCACGAGTGTGGAAATGGTTCAGATGGTTGTAGCTTTAAATTAATGACACCACACAGGCAACTTAAAATGGCCATGCTATTGTTGATAATAGAGAAATTAGAGGAAGTAGGGATGAGAGGTGGTTTATGCTTTAAACACACTAAATGTAAATATTAACAAGTATGAACAACACCAGTGCAACCAGATGTGGTAGTGTTGGCAGGCTTTTCCCCTTTATTTTTCTTCACACCACTGGTTCTCTTTGCGTACCTGCAGAAAAACGGAGGACAAATGAGTTTTCGAAAAACGGAGGACAAATAAGTTTTCAAAAATATAATAACAGAAGGTCAGCTTTCAAAGCTTTCTTCGCTTTGTGTTGAGAACCACTCCAAAGTCATAAATTAATATCTCCCATCTTATTGAAAACCTTTTCCCCCTGACGGATGATGGATGGAATAACTACCTGGGCTTCCTCCTCCTCTGTGAAATCGTTTTTGATGTTGAAAGTCTTCCTGATCTCCTCTGGGGTTTTGCCTTTGATCATGTTGGCCACTGTCTTGCAGGTGACATCTAACAGACCTTTGATGTCCAAGTAGTTGGCGGCCTAAACAGAAGGAGGGGGGACAGTTTAATAAAGAGATGAGAGGGCGGGCGGTTGTGAGAGATCACAGACTAACCTGTCTTTGCAACGCTTGCTGCCAGCAAAACAAGCTTTGAATTCAATCTAAAGCAAACAGCAGTCTGTAATACGAAACTGAATTTTACATCTTCATGCGTCTGCGACGTGACTTATATTTAGTATTCAACACCTAAATCTTGCGCTTCCTGATATAAAGGAAGTGAAGCCTCACCACCGTGCCACCAAACCCAGATCCTGCAGGACGCAGTGTCGCGTGTTGTTGATCAGCAACAACAAATTAATTCTGTTACAGGAATGGAGCGCCAGCTGAGCTCCTCTAAAACCCTCAGCCTTCCAGCATCCTCGACTTCAGTGCTTGTAAACACATTAAAAACAGTGAGGGAGGGCTAATCCTCTCAAGTTACTGACACTGACTTGTATTTCACTTCCTGGCAGCATGCAGATGTTCCAACACCTATTTCCCAATCTCTCCTAGGCCCTGCTAAGGTTACCGCTCACATGGCCTGGCTGCTTCGGCCTCATGTGTCCAAATCCGTTTACGAACAGAATCGCTCCCTGGTTTACAACTCAACTCCCCGTCTCTTTAAAAGCAGCTATCCAAACAGATCTTCAAGCTGTTGCCAAGCAACAACTGCATTTGTATTATAAACCAAATGATCCTTTGGTCAAGCTGAAATAAACCGGCCACGTGAATTCAGAACAAACGTGTAGAAAATAGGATATCTGAAAGTGTATATGTAAATCTATAGAACACCACTTACCAGAATGAGCTCAAACAAAGTGCCTTGGTCCACTTTAAGGAACTCCTGGTCCCACACAGGAATGTCGTCCGTCCTCTTCTCCTTGTTCTCATCGTCCTCAGGAGGAGGAGGGTCATCTTTGTGATGAGTACACCACTGAATCACCTGATGGCAAAGAGAGCACATGCACAACTATCATGAAGATCAAATAGATGCAGCATCTGAAGCAATGTGAGAAAGTACAGACCACTTCAGTTCTGAGGTTTGCACTCGTGACATTGTTGGGGGACAGTGGTACTTGAAAACAAAAAAAAACTCATGGGTGCATGCACACAAACAAGGGCTTCGATTCCTAAACAGGCAACATTGAAGAGCGTTCTATTACAAAACTTCATGATTACAAATGAGACACGAACAAACAATTTACCAACTCAGTTGAGCTGCTACAACCTCACCTGAACCGAAACTTTCCTTCTATTACGCATGAGCTCATCTTTATTTACTGAATATACAGAGAAAAACAGCTGCAGGGGGAATGCTGCTAGGGCTGGGAACTGTACTACAGAGAACTCTAATTTTGTTCTGAGACTTCACCTTCCACTCTTCTGATATACCGAAGACTAGAGGTACACGCCCATCTTCAGTTGGCATTTTGAAGTCAGGAATATATCTCTCCCTGAGGAGTAACCAGGAATCTAGGAAATGTGTGTGGAATAATAATTTTCAATGGTAACAATTACTGCAAGCACTTTAGTTGGGAGGAAATCCCGCAACACATGCTCTTTATCCTAATAAAAAGGTACCACTGCATCTCCCTGTGTCCTGCAGTTGTCACAGGTGGACTCCAAAAACTACAACCTTGAGCTTTACAGCTTCCTGCCAGGACCTGAACAACAGGATGCCTTAAGCACAGCACCAGAACCTGAGATGATGCCCTGGTGAGCCTAAATAACACCACACTGCCCCGTCTGGACAGGGACCTACTATACAGGTCAACTGTTGCCGGGATCGGAATAGGACCATTTCATGACCCTCATTAGTTCTTATCTGAGAAAATAATTAATTACCTTTATTTACCATGGCCCCCCCCGACCTGTTGACTCTGCCTTATACTTGACCTGGGCTCTGATCACGTTTTCCTGTCTGTACAGCAGCTGCAGTCTGATGCAAAAGATCTAATGAAAATTAATCATTTCAGGGAGCCATGCTTATCAGAAATTGTGATATAACCTTTAGTGAACTCTTCCTATTGTAGTAGCTTATGAGATCTTTCTGGTAGGAAACGGTACTGGCCTCGGTACACTGAAGGCAAACCAGCTGCCTGGCTTTAGAAAAGTAATCTAATCACTTTGTAATAGTAGATACGTCTCCCGCTCCCTTCCAAAACTTAAGATTGCATGATTGTTTACATGACTAAATTGAAACCTTGGCAATGAAAATAAAACAAAACAACACACTAGAAACTGCTGCAAGAGAGAGAAAATAAAAACCAGATCAAGCAGTGCCACTCACTAGAGCATGTTACCTGTGTACTATACTCATCAAGTTACAATCAATGTCAATAAAAATCAGTCACTTAATGTCCAGGAAACCTAAAAACAGCAATCAAAGTGATAATGTGACGGCACGTGACCACGGTCAGCCGGGCTCGGTACCTTCTTGAGGATGGCAGCGTTCACATTAGGGAGGGGAACCGGGTCGTCGTCTCCTTCATCATCCATTCCCAAATCTGTCGAACAATCCAGAAACATTACGGTTCTGATCGCTACAAATGTGTGTTTATGTTTGATTAAAACGGGCGCAGTGGCGGCTGTAAGATGTGGAAGTTTACCTTCTAACATCGTCTTGATGGTGACGGACTGTTTGGCTATTTCGACGTCTACCTCGAAGATTTCCCCATCAGAACTCTGTAGTTTTATCGTGGGCATTATCTGTACAGAGCAGTCAAATCCGTGTGAACTAAAATACTAACGGTAAAAGGCAAATTCACGTGTTCTGCGTCGAGTCAAATAAAAGCAGCTAGCCGTGGCTAAAACTGACGTAGAAGCTTAAAAAAAATCTGTTTCAGGGCATCGATAAGACATGTCATTAACAACAATCCACGGAACTAACGGCAAAGGTGTGCAAATCCGGTCATATGATCGCGTAGACTACGTCTGTCCTGCCGTTTACTTCATAAACTTGAGAAGAAAGATGTGAAAAAACAAGCGCTGCCTTTAGCTGCGAGCTAACCGCTGACACGGACTACAAAGACAACGCCGCGAAACTAGCGACAAGTTCGCGAGGGTGTTCGCTTACTTGATACTCATTTACACAGAAAACACTTATAAGCCTTCACGTATGTTAACAAGCAAAAAATGGTCATGAATGTTAAATGTGACGCTAAGACGGCAGTTAGCAGTAGCGACGCTAGCGCAGTGCTACGTCGCGAGGCCTCTTAGCATCCACAACAGTTTAAACTAAATAGAAGACAGTTGTGATTTAACTGCAATTTCAGCAGACTATTAAAAAGAGGAGGCACAGCCACGGTGAGAATGCACGTACGGTAACTGTTTAAAGGCCAATCCGGAGGTGAGTCGACCCTGTAATCAGCAGCAGCAGCGGGCAGACGTGTAGCCGACGGCGGCGGTTGGAGAGTCTGGATGAAGCTGAGGGGGAGGGGGGATGAGGAGGGAGGGGGGGCGCGCACTGGGTTAAGCTGAGGGGGAGAAGGAGGGGGGACTGGGTGAAGCGGGGGGGGGGGGGGGGGGGGGGGGGGGGGGGGGGGCTGACTCCTTTTTCAAACTTTCAGCCTCGAAATCTACTTTGAGAACATTTTTAACGTTTTAGGGCTGCGTGTCTTTTGTATTTTGCGTTTTCTGCGTAATACGGTTTTTTTTTTTATATATATATATATATATATATATATATATATATATATATATATATATATAACAGGTAATTTTTACTATGATATGAATGCGTTTTTTAACTCCACTTTAACAGCTCATGTATATGTCAGTGCTACTGTTCTAACATTTTATCGGCTTTTACCCTTTACAAGTCGAGCTTAAGCAGGTGGGTTCAAATAACGGCTGCTACATGACGTATCCTGACCGCACGGTGGCGCCACGTCCCTCTTTTGGATTCTTTTCGAGCAAATTCCATGGAACTTGCTGTTGCTGCTGCTCTTGAAGTGTTTAAACATCCACTATAACATTCAATGAAGAAATAAATCAAAAACACTAAATAATTTTATTTCCAAATACTGTATCTATGCTTTTTTCCACAAATATTACACAAGCATGTTTGCCCCCCCCCCCTTTCAAGGGGCTTTGTTTCAGAAGCAACACAGGACCTGAGAGACAGTTGAATATTGACATAAAACGGCAGCAATAAGTCAAAATTATAATTTACATCTATCCCTGCAATTTCAGTGAAGTATTTTTTTGTTTGTTTTTTAGTATTTGTGCAAACATTACATGCTTGGACATAAACATTTTTTCCCCATTTCCCTTTAACTACATGGCAAAGAATTGTTGACAAAGTAGAAATTTCCATGTCAAGACTTTTTTTAAACTTGATGACTAAGGCTCATCTATAATAGCGATTACATTATGCATCAAAGCTTATTAAAGTCATAACATACCATGTAAAATGTAAGATTGGCACACATTTAGGAAATGAGATGCAATGTCTTTTGAATGCAGACCCAAACCAGCTTCTCAGTTTGGTCCTACAAGACAACCTAAGAAAGGACTTTGTCACCTAAACAAAATGTCATATTCCAAGTTTCTACAAGCTTATTAAATTAAGAAAAAAAACCCCACAATACTCAGTTTAAGGAGCCACCTTTACTTTTATTATTTAAATTGTTTAATACACAGAGTCTGTAGTTCAGAGGGAGTAAGTGAGTTGTCATCATAAACGGCCAAGCTGCATCACTGCATGAGAAGTGTTTTCAGTAAAAGTTACACAAGACAAAGATACCTTGTGTGAAGGTCGTCTGCGGTGGGGGTTAATTGCAATTTTAAAAAAAAAAAAAAAGGGGGGGAGAACAACTGTAGTGCGAAATCTTTTTCATCTTTAACATATGTTACATTTCTTTAAAATTTACAAAAGTGCAAACAGATAAATGTTTTAATCTCCTAAATGTAAGCCAGGGCCTTTGGGTGGGACTGAAGCCACTGTGGTCTTGGACCTCGGCCGCTTCAGTCCAGCAAGCATGTACAGAATAAGGAACTCAGACATGGCTGTCTTATACAGCTGGGGAGAGGATTTTCATTACAATTTCTAGCAATGAATATTGTAATGATAATGGCACATACCCTTTGGTCCATCCATAGACACAGACGTTTTTTATGCAAAATGCTTAAATAGGTCTTTGTGTGGATATACAATGTGCACAGCTGCAAAGCCCCCCTCCCCCAACCTCTACCCCATCTCCCATTCCTCATTCATGTTCACATAGCCTGAAAGTCATATCATGGCAATACTGGACTGTACAAGGGTGAAAGGTCGGTGTGTTTACAGGAAGTAGTCTGGGGTGCGACGGGTTACATGAGGCTCCCCTCTGCGAGGCGCAGGATCAAACTGCAAGCTGAAGGAAGAAGAGAAGATTTCAGCTGATCCAAACTACAATACCAACTACCAATGAAATAAAATCAATACAAAATCAATTGAGCCTTACATTTTATGGACCCACAATACATGCACCAAGTCTTGTTTTCATTTTATTTACTTACAAGGAGTATTTGAGGGTGTCATCTAGTTCCATGATAGCTGCTTGGTTGCCACAGCGATAACAGTAGTTGGGAGCACTAAATATTGTCACCACATTCCTCTCATGGCACCAGTTGTAACCCTGAGGGAAGCACATAACCGTGGTCATTCAGGCAAATAAAATGTACTACTAAACGTCTCTAAACGTGTCTCTGCAGCTGGTGCGTCACACACACCTCCATAACCAGCTGGTGGGCTCGCGACACCAGTGTGAGGCGATTGGCGTGGTTAAAAGTCTCGGAGATGTCCTGACCAAAAGTGTAGCCGGCTCCTCGGGGTGAGATGCCCCAGCCGCCGCGGTCGTCAGGGTCCGACCACAGCAGGTCGCACATGGGACCCTGAAGGGGATGAGGAGGACGAGACGTTACAGCAAACACCTCCCAGCCGATACGATGTTTTCACAGCTGACACACTTAAAGAAACGCACAGATTTAAATGTCACGTTACCTCATGTGGTACTTCCTGTAAACGGTCCAGGGCTCTAATGTGATCCAGTGTGTCTATAGATGGTGACAGGCCCCCGTGAAGGCAGAAGATCTGAAGGGAAGAGGGGAAGATTTAGGCACTGAAGTCACCATTAACTTTAAAAACTGTTCAAACAAACAGCGTGGACCAATGTGACAGTAGCTTTAACTTTATATTATTTGTAGGAGTACCAACAAATCATTTAAAATATCCTTGGAAAGAAAACAAACAAATCCTCTTACATGAGAATTTCTCAGTAGCAGTAAAACATGTTTCAAGCTTCTTTTATCCTTACTTCTGTTAATATGGGTGCAGCGTGTTCTCACCTGAGAGTCTACTAAAGCAGTGAGGGGGAGGTAGTCAAACAAGTCTGTGAAGTACTTCCAAACGTTGGCATTTCCATATTTCCTTAAGCACTCGTCGTAGAAGCCATAGACTTGTGTGATCTGTCTGCTCTCGTGGTTCCCTCTGAGGATTGTGATGCGCTCCCGGAAGCGTACCTACAACACGAGCAGAGAACAGGTCTGCATCTTCTCATTTTTGTTAAAAAATCCATGTTTAATTTAAGTTCTCAAACAAATGTGCTACAAATTCCAGACTCACCTTAAGTGCTACAAGTAAAGTGACGGTTTCTACAGAGTAGTACCCTCGGTCCACGTAGTCGCCCATGAACAAGTAGTTTGTGTCTGGAGATTTCCCTCCGATCTTGAACAGTTCCATGAGATCGTGGAACTGGCCGTGAACGTCCCCACACACTGTAACCGGACATCTCACCTCCTGGACGTTTGACTCCTTTGTCAGGATTTCCTTTGCCTTAAGAAAGAACACAAATTTTATTTTTGTTTGTTAATTGAAATGCAATACACTACGCACAATAAGAACTACAAAGATTGCAGGTAAGGGGAATCAGACGGCTTAAAAACATTGTTTTTAATTAGGGAGTCTGAGTATGGAATATAGTGCAGCCCATCACATTAATTGCTTCAATCATTCAACTGTTTAAACTTGTGTCCACAATAGCTTTTGTGAAGTCTCATTAACATGCCGGGCCACATGTTTGTGACTGTTTAGGCTCCAGTAGGTCGGCCCTGCAGTTACAGGACAGACAGCTCTGGCTGCACTGCAGCATTCACTAAAAATCATTAGTCTGATGCTCTAAAACCAGAGTGGAGAGTGGCCGCAAGTATTTCTGCATCAAACACTTCAAATACTAATTTAAGAGTGGCAGCATCAGTTAAACTCAAAAATAGAAATATGAAATAAGGGTCCGTCTACCCATGATTCATTACAAAAGAGGTCTAAAACCTGCTGCAGGGTATGACTCATACTACTTTTTTGCACACAGATGTCTGACTATAACGCAGCCTTCACCAGACGTAGCCAAAATAAAACAAAACTAAAAAGTAGGAGGAAGCTTTTCAAGATTCACAACAAGGCCTATTCTTAGAGTCAGTCTAGCATGACAGGCTGGTCTCACTAGGTGGGGGTCAGTCAGCTGGGTGAGCCCTTTTAAGAAGCTTTAGAGCAAGCAAATCCTCAGGCTGAGAGACAAATATTCAGAGATGAACAACCACCACACAAAGCTGACATGTTGATTCAAGAGTCCAGACATCAGACATGCTGGCCATCGTTGAGATGGTCAGCATATGAGTGATTCCTTGAAAGCTGCTTAATATTCACATTACGTAAACCTATGCACCTTCCCATCAAAAGCCAGAGTGTTTAGCCAGTGGCACAATTCGAGCAGCATCCATACGGTTCCCTTCAAACCACAGGTTGACACGAGGTGCATGGACATTGACAGAATGCTGCAGCTGGCCGGACGCCAACTGATGGGATGGAGGCCCACCGACATGGAGTGGCCAGGACAGCGCTGCAGCGTTGCACTATGCTGACCTATATTATAAAAAAAAACACACCCTTCACATGTCCACACCACCATGTGGCGGGAGGCCTTTCAGTCGCTAGAGGTTGAGACGGGTCAATCTGTCATCCAAAGCAATTGAGTCACTAAGCCTGAGAGAGAATTCTAGATATCTCTATCAAAGCAGAAAAAACACAGAGTATTCAGTCTCTTACTGTACGGAGATGAAGGGAAATAAATAAGTAGGTCAGGTCAGTGCGTGGGGGGGGCCGTCTGTACTGCTCACTGTTCTGGGCTCTGTCTTTTAATTACCTTTACTAGCAGCTGCCGTTTCAAATGTGCAGGAACATTTAATTTACACTGGGCAAGGCTGAAAAGGCTGATCATCATCTGTCAAATATACTAATGTGTCTAAATACTTTTTATTCTTTTATGGTCTATGATGACACCTAGACAAAACAGGGATCAATTAATTTGTTTGTTACTGTTTGAAGCATGAAGGGTACCCCAGATTACCCAGACAGGTCCATCATTGCCCCTGTAAATCCTCCTATATTTAAAAAAAAAAAAAAAAAAAAAAAAAAAAAAAAGAAAGCTGACATTCAAAAGTGCTTTAAATGTTATTCCTTGTCATCACACTTGACCTCTCAATGGCCCACTGTTCCTCACATGTCCAGTGACACATCAGATATTGTAACAGTGTCCTAAAACTGCAAATGTAATTCATTTGGTGGATTCGATATGGATGAATTTATGCCAAGCAAGATTAGTGGATGTATCACATTTTTTGCAACTTATAATAAGATTTTCTTGATTGCTAGAAATGTTAGTAAAATACGAGTATTAACAAAATTAAAAAAAAAAAAAAAAAAAAGAAGAAGAACAGTAAACACCATTACCGGACTTTTATACTTTATTGCTGTCAGTAGTTGTAATTAAATATCTTTATTCTTACACATCCTGTCACCTGCATTGACTCAAGTCAATTTGACCAGTTTTAAGAGTCAAAATCCTTAACATTTATGATGACGTAACCCTGCAACACTAGATGAATATGCCAAACAAAACAGAAAGCTTTTAGGATTAATTTTTATCTGATCAAATATTGCATAAATGTGACTTGCCCCTTCCGGCACCTGGATAACTTCTGATTACATGCAATTTTTGGTTTGGATTAACAAGAAAGAAAAAAAAAAAAACGCATTTGAGAGAATTATTAATCCCAGAGTGGCAGGTAAGAGCCTGCACAGTAGATGACAGTCCAGATGTGAATGACACGGATGACAGCAGAGGTTACATAAGCACCTGGTCCTAAGTTTAGACCGTACCCGTCCGTGGTAGAAATACCAGAGTCAGAAGGGTGACACGCCCCAGCCAGAGGACGGTTACGCCCGGGACGTCAAACAACACACAGTTGGACGAACTGCTTGTCTGGGTGTTGAGAAATTAAGTCAGTAGTTTTCCAGATGCCGCAATATAATCCCATTAAAGTGGGTTAAACACGGCTGCAGGATCTCCAGTAGACATCTGAGGACAAACTGAGTTTGATGACTAAGTCAAATTGAATCCAAAAGCAATGACCTCATTCTAGATGTTTACAGCACTTGAAAGTTAAGCATCTGGCTAGTGACGCCACTACAACCCGGTAGAAGTCAACATCAGCAAGGTGTCAACAGATGGTCTGCTCTCTGCAAGCGTGTTGCGTTTTTGTTTTTTGTCTAAAGTGCATTTACAGCAACTATTAAGCTGTATGTGAATCTACACAACAGAAAAACAATACTGTCTTCTAAGCACAACAGTGACATCACCATGGAAACAAAGCTGTATTTGCTGCCTCAAACCGGTTCCTTACATAAATGGAGGTCATCCAGAAACCTTGGGCTCCAAACAGAATCGTCTAACAAAATGATATTAATACTTGAAGAGAGTGCTTTTTTTTTTTTTCTAAACACATTTCATGAACACACGCGTCATGGAGCTTGATCAATCGGACCAGGCATGGATGGTTTAAAAAAAAATGTGTCTTATGTGAGAATTGGATGAGACGAGGTGTAACCAATTTAGGGCAATAGAAAAACCAGTGGTTATGTAACAGGTTTATATTTAAACAAGAGGGTAAAGGGAAAAAAAGTGAAGTCACAAAAGGATAAGTCTTTCTGAAGCATGGGTTCCACTTAAACAGATTTTCCCTGTACAATTGACAGAAACATTTATCCAATTTTCAACTAACACAGGATTATCTGCAGCTGCTGAATTTTAGACTTGATTAAACAGCAAAATAAATGACCAAGCAGACCTCATTATTCTGTACACAGTCAGGCCCAACTAGAGCAGAAAGACAGCAGCAAACTGCACTGACGGACATAAAAACTGAGGTTTTTCAGTACTAGTTCATATCAAGGTTCTAGAAACCAGATGACAGAAACTGGCGTGCTCTGCCAGGAGGAAGCTGGAAAACAGAAAGGAGAAGACAAGAGATTACGCAGCACACCTCATTACTTCACAACCCCACGCACCCCGAACCAGAAACAGCTGCTCTCTGAGTTACAATGAACCGTGTTATCCTCCGTCTCCCTCTCTGAGCCCCTCTAGCAACACCAGCAGTGTTGGTGATGCAACTCACAATCAATAAGATCCTCTGCTATTTTTAAATAAAAGAGGGTGTTGTGTGGGCGTGGTGAAAATATTAAAGCCCACAGAAAAATTAAAGAATGGATGGATGGCGACATCTCTTATGAGGAGCTGAGCTCACGTGAGCTTTGACGCTGGTCCAGCCTCAAGCCGAGGAAAGACTAGCTCTCCTTTTTCCTCTCAGCTATTTTTACATCTTTGCCCCACTAGGGAGGAAACAGGACAGGGAAACAGTATTTGTGCTGTTCCTCCATCCACATGTTTCTAAATTAGGCGTCAAAGAGCCATTCACAGCAATGGTCAGTGTTTGCAGAAGGATGCACATATGCGACAAAGTCACCTGGACTGAGGATGATGCAGCAAACCAAGATATTAGTTTCTAAAAACAAAGAGATGGCACCAAAAAGCATAACGCTCATCATGGAAGACCATAAAAGTCCTGTGGCACACATCTCCAGGATAATTACTTGAACAAACCATCAGGTCCCTCGCCCCAAAATAAAAACAGTTGGGATTAACGAGCCACTGGAGAATAGTCCCTTTTATCTTCAGCTCGCAGCACACTCCAAACATGGGAATGAACTTTGTTCTTGTGTCTTTTTCAAAAAAAAAAAAAAAAAAAAAAAAGAGAGCCCAGATGGACACAGCTGTGGTTAAATATCAAATATGGTGCCATAAAAAAGGAGCTGTAGTTAGTTGAAAAATGAGAAACAAAAAATTCAGTCCTACTTTTTCCAGCTGAATTGTCAGGAATCTGCTCAACAGCAAATAAACTGAATAATAAAAGACAAAACCACAAGAAACTGGGGGGATGCCTTTATTTCAATCCAGACATGTGACAGTCAGAGAAACAGGTGGTTATTTCCCCCCAGAGCGCAACTATAAATACTGACTAACAACATCTATTTAGGAGACTCCAGTTAAGGGTTGTAGAAAAAAAAAAACCCACACAGAAAAAACTAATTTACTGCACCAAGACTTGTTTAAGAGTATAGTAAAGGGTCATTTAGTTCCACACATCTAGAGCTGGAAATCAGCACAGATGATGTTGAGGAGAGATTGGGGTTAAGCTGCAGCTCAGACTGCTAAAGTGCACAGAATCTGTTGGCCAGTTATCAGCCAAAGCATATGGACATGTTCAAACTGAAACGGCTGACAAGCTGCACATAAAGACGGAATTAGAAGCAAATGGGCTAGACGGTCAAACTATTTAGTGAGAATCTCTCAGAGCCCCTGAAACGCCTGCATTGGAAATCATCTAAACATAGGGGGGAAAGATTAGTGCAGAATATACCACAGGACTCAAATGCCATGCATCTTTTACCAGTTATATTAACCCTGACGTGTGACTGCCTTATTACGTCATTAACAAGACATCTTCACTACTTATCGACAACAGAAGTAAATGTGAAACTAAAGATGGAGCCAGTCAAGCATTTTAACATCTGATGAAAAATACAGAAGAAAAAAAAAATGTCTAGAAAAAGTTCTGGATTAAATGTGTGTTTATCCCTGCAGCTTGTTTTGCCTTTAAACTGCGCGTCGTTGAATGAGGTCATTCTGATCTTTACCGTGACAGTAAAAAAAAACAAAAAAAAAACACTCAGTACAGGTCAGCAGCGTTATAAACACCATCCCAACTGAGAACCCACCAGTCCTCTGAATCTGCCCCAACAAACTCCACCACGCCGCCTTCATCTGATGCAACAAGTAAACAACCAACAGGGTGGTTGAAGTAGTTGAACAGTTTGTTTGTTTTACCGCCACAGAGATGCTGCAGTCACCCTGAGGGCTGGAAATGTGTTGTGAATTCACAGCTTCCTCCCGCCTGGATGGTAACCCGCTCTGTAATCCGAACACGAGTCTACGAGGCTTCACAGCCACACGTTTCAAATGACAAGCTGCTGAAACGGCCCGTCAACGAGAGGCCGATCACACGTAACGATTGTCAAACACCAGCATCGCGCAGTGAAATCTACACTATAGGCGCCATTTTAAGGAGGTCTGCGAGGCGGCGGGAGGACGAGCCAGACGTCGGAGGAAACTTCGAGGGCCACTTCGGTTCAAAATAACTCACCTTTTCGCATAATGTTTTCACTTGTCCCTCGGAGAGCTGCTTGCACTCGTTGAGCTGCTCGATCCACTGGTCGAGTTCCTTCGCGAACACCTTTTCATCCATTTCTGTGTTTTCGGGTCGGCGGCAGTTTTCCCCCCTTTTCTTTGCCGAGACGTTAACTACTTTTGTCCGGGACTCGGCTCTCACAGACGTCTCTGTCGGCGCTTAGGCAGCGGTCACAGTAGATGACAAGTTGTCTCTCCTGAACAAACGCGCGTACGTCCCGCTACCAGATCACTGTGATTTGACTGAATTGAAACTGGAGAAGTGGTAGAAGCGTCAGTTGACGACCCACCCTGATGTAACGGGTCCTTCTGTCCAGGCGAACGCACCTAAATACCGCAGTTCTGGTTGGGCTCTTCAAAATAAAAGCATCAACGTTGCTTATTTTTAAAAACATGGTAATGTGCTTTCTATTTTCCCTTAAAATTATTATATAGAGACAAAAAAACAAAACAACAACATATTTATAAATGAAAAAAAAAACAATCGGTAAATCAAGAGTCAAGATGGTGTGACAACAAGTCCACATTAGTTGTTACTGATCTTTTTTTTTACATCTTCCAGTTATTCATTGTTCTGTTTTTTACCTAATAATTTTGAATTCTGGTAGAAATATTTGCAATAAATAAATGGAAAATCCTGTCAAAATCCAGAACTTGTAGGTTTTGATGGACATGATCTCCAGTTTCTATTTGGTACTGTTACAAAATTGACCACTTTTTTATACACATAAAAATATATCACATGGAAGCAAGTGGACATCTAAAAATAGTAAAATATTTAGTGTTTCATAAAAAAACAAGTATTACATTTGGAACCATTTAATTACCGACATATACATTAATACACAGAAAATCCAGTTTTGTGATGTATCATGTATAAAACATGGTACATTATAGAGTTTATACAGGCCCACATAATCACATGAATTCAGTGTTATCCAGAATCTTGACAGCATATGACAAAATATAGCCCAATGCATAAAAAAATACCTTAAAAGTACTAATAACTGACAACAAATAGGAACAGCCCGTTTTTCGATTATAGACATGGGGGGTTCCTATTATAAATAAACATCAAATATACATTTGTTAAGCTATTATTCAGACTTCGACATAACTGTTTAGGGAGATGTTTTAAAGACTCGCAAGAAAAAAAGTATATAAATAAATACAATATTCCAATTGAAAAAATATATGACTTCCTTAAAGTGAACCTATACTATTATGGGCTTACGTTAGAAAAAAAGAATCTCTTTTTTGGGGGGCGATGGGGATGTTGGTGTTTTTTTTTTGTTTGTTTGTTTTTGTTTTTGTTTGTTTCTTATTTTTCTCTGAATGACAACACACTTCTGGTCCTACTTTCGTTGACATGTCCAGCTTGACTCAGCAGCGGAGGCGCCCGATACAAACAGAGACTGAGAGCGATGAAAGCAGCTCGGTGATTGGTTCACCGAGCTGCTTCCTCTGCCCTGTGATTGGCTCGCCGCTGAACAGAGACGTTGTCAACACAGTCAGAGAGAATACATCATCGCGGTACCTGGAAGCATGATGTGAAGTTCATACCATGACCATGATGTCACTGTTTTGTTTGTAGGCCACACCAAGCAGAGCACGTACACGGGAACTACAACAGCAGGACTATGTTGTACACATATGTTTCAGCCATAAGTTATAGACAAAGGTTTTGCAGTTATCACCTTATCATATCATTATCTATCCCAAATCTATTTAATAATGGTACAAACTTTTATTTTTCTTTGTTGGTTTTTGGTATTTTACTTCATATTATCTAATCATGGGGCAAAACTGTCATTGACGCTGTTAATATGAATATGAACTATGAATATAATCTTTAGAACGAAGTAAATAAGGACAGACTAGTCGTGTTGCATGTGTTTTAAGGTGTTTTGCTCACTGTGAATAGAAGCTGTGCGGTAGACCAGGTCTGATCAGGTTCAGACAGGTTTATGTTTAGTATTTCATGTTAATTTGCTTGGCGCAGTTTAATGGATGAATTGCTCCATTGTGACATGGATACTATTAAACCACCTTGAATAGACCTCTCTATCCTTCAATCTACTGGACAGATGTTTTTAAGATTATTGTAAAAGTTATTGATGCAGCCGTCTCTGGTTTCCCGGTTATTTGAGGTTCTGTATGTTGGATAAAACTTGGTCACATTTTCTGTGCAGGGTAGACTTATGTAATCTGCAGAGCAGCCTTTATCAGAATCACAATCAACTTTATTCACCAGGTTTGTGCAAACAAACGAGGAATTTGACTTTGTTTGCAGAAATCAGACTTTATCTCTCAAGGTACAGTAAAGAATTAAAAAAAACAAATTAAATTAAAGCAAGAGCATGAAACATATCTGAACACTATCTAAAACCAATATTTACAGACATTCCTAACTGAGCACTGCTGCAAGGATGGAAGATTACGTTAAGCCAGACTCGTCAATAATTTGCTTATTTCATTGGATTCATTTAGTATTAAATTGAATTGCTTAATATGAAGCTAATGTCAAGTGCTAGTTAATACTTTTAGCAGTGTGTCTGTAACCTGGTTCCAAACAGAGACTCTCCTCAGGTCTACACTGCAAGACAAGAACAAATAAAGCATATAACATCTAATAAAGATCAATAGCAGCAAGGTGTTTGCCATTAAAAGAGTTTCATGAAAGGTCGCGGTTATTTAAAGACAAGCCAACTAAAGTTAGCTGCTAGATTTTTCTTAAAAACACAAAAAAGGGGAAAGTGGTGCACATACATCCACAGTCACAAACCCTGCAGAAAAATCTAGAAAAGTGTTCATATTTCACATTTGCTACTTAATCTAAAAGTGCTTCCGAAATAGAAATTTCTCATTTATTACAGTCACAGTGTTAATCTAACCACACATGTCATGTTCTCCATTTTAAATCAAAGTCCAAACAGCAAAATTATTTTTCAGTGTTTCTATTTTAGAGGCGCAAAGAAATCAAATTTGTTACCTCACAGCAGTCACAGCCCCACAGAGGATGGTTTTTGTGCTGTGGTGAAGCTAATTTCAGGATGCGAAAAGAATACTACTGCAGTATTTTGTTCTGTTTTTTTGTTTTTTATTTCCTTAAAAAAACCAACTTCTTCTGCAACAATAAACCAAATGATGAACTAAATTTTTCAGACTGCATCACTTGACTTTAGAAGTGTCTGCTTCCACATTGATGATAAAAGGAAGCAGCCATCAGCTGCATCTTTGAAATGAGGATTTTAACCATCATACTTCTCAGAAATCAAATGTGAGACCAGTCTTCCTTTTATTTGCTGCTTATCTAATAACGTTTGTCTGAAATACAAGTTTACAGCACCCTTACCAACATTGTTTTCCACCTCCCCTTGACTCATGACAAGCCGCCACAGTTTCAAGTTTCAAGTCTTTTAGACAGCAACGCTGTAGCCGATTTTAGATCATGATGAGCATTCTGTGGATCCTTGTTTTCCACATTAACATTTCATTGATCGTTCTGTAAACATCAGCTGTCAACCTTGACACACCTCAGTGCCTTGACCTCCAAACGAAAGCAGCCTGCTTTTAGTCTACCTCTTGTGGATGATCTCAGCTAAAATCCTGTAGCAACAGAAGGGGAAAAAAGACACTGGACCTTTTGCAAAACACATTTCTCCTGGTGCTGTTGGTTTTAAATGTGCATTAGGTAAAACTATAAATTTTTTCCTTTTGTGGATTGAAATTTCATATGCACTGACAGTATCGAGGCCACACGGTTTGACAGAGGAGCTGTATTTGAGGTGGTAGGACTGTAGTTACGTCGGTCAATGGGACAGAACATAAAGGTTTGCTGTAAAGTAAGTAGAGAAATTAAACCTTTTGTTAGGGAATATTGCAGGTTTTAACTGTGGGGACATTTTTATTTGAATTTAAATCATGAACTTTTCCTAAACCTCACCATTAAGCTCTGTTCCTAATCTTAACAAATTCCCACAATAAATAAGAACTAAACCTAATAGTAAAAAAAACTAAATGGGAAACACATAATTTCAAACAAAATACCACAAACCTAAATATCAGCGAAAACCTTGCATTTATTTTGTCCATCAAACCTTTGTTTTTGTAGTTTCCGCCCACAGAAACTTGACAGTAAAGGACAAAGGCCAATGTTGGGCAACATCCTTTTCTTTTTCAGCCTTTTAATATCGACTAGAGTGAATCCACCTTGCTTAAGTTTCTTTGTAAACAAATAAATCCACACTGGTCAAGAGGCGGAGAAGTTGGGTTCATAAGTCAAATGCAGAGCTTTCGCCTAGTGATTGCAGATTGTTTTTATTGATTCCTCTGATGTTTAGTCATTGTTTGGTTTGGGTTCAGGCAAGGTTACTTGGGATTATAAAAAAACTGGGCCTGGATTTTAAAACAGATTCTCACAACTTTAATGCATCCTTAAAGTCTCTCACAAGATCGCCATATATACTGTATATATGTCACGTAAAATTACTGGCATCCCAAAGTTTTACAGGTTTTAACACGAATCTACTGTAGTTTGTGCTGTAAATTTCCACATTTTAATGCAAGACTGGGGTAGATATCTTGTACATATGTTCTATACTTCAGGAAAAGCGTCATGCACACTTCATCAAATCATCTTTGTCTTCTAATCGGAAGGGTAGTGGTTTTAACATGACACTAATTTATTATGACATGCTTTTTTAACTACTATCAATCAAATTGACACAATCTATCATCTGGCTTAAGCCTCAGTTTGCACTTTGGTTTGGATGTAAAAACAAAGTGTGTAACTTCTTGTCGTGGAAAAAATCGTCGGTGGAAGAAAGAATAAAAGTCTACTGTCTTCGTACGCTCGTTTATTTGAATCAACCGGAATAAACAGAGCGGAGGTTCTGCAGAATCCTCCCGCTCACTGAAGGGAGGCGTCTTTTATACAGAAACATGAATAAAAAGACATATACATTAAAGAAGGCGTTCGCGCTTTACAGTGTGGGCGCGCTCACTTCATGACAAAAGGGGGGGTTTGGCTGGGGAACGGGTGCGCGCTCATTTCATGACGGGGTGATTGCTCCGCGTCTGGAGTGCGCACAGTTCATAACAATAGGCTTTTGTTCCGTGTCCGGAGCGCACTCATTCATAACAAAAAGACTTTGCTTCGTGTCCGGAGCGCGCACAAAAGGGATGTTCCACGTCTGGGCGTACCTGTTTACGTGACAAAGAGATATGCATTTGCAATAGACGTGTTTTCTGGCCGGCAGTTCTTGTGGCGACGTTCTTTTGTTCACGTCGCCAATAGTACGGGGAAGGTGTCACTTATCAGGCTGGAGTCGGGATGTGAAGTGGTGTGTGGGAAGGGGGGGAGCGTCTGCAAGCTGCATTCAGGGAATTATAAAGAAAGTAAGGAGTGTAATATAATATTTCCACCACACTTCTACTGTTCAGTCTCTAAATTTAAATTCATCGTGCACCCCAAGGAGGACTGGATGAAAGCCCTTTAACTCCTGGCTTGCAGATGCAGGCCGCATGTTTGACGCCAGTCCAAAGCTGTCGGCAGGATAAAAGGACAGAGACCTTTTGTAAACAACACTTTCACACACAAGTATCATGTGTGATGTGGCCGAGGAAAGGATGATGAATGGGTTGTTATGGAAAGTTGGAAGATAATCCTGTTTGCACTATGAAAGAAGAGGACAACGACAACCTCAGAGCCAGTCCATAAAAATATCAGCCAGTGGTTGTGTAACAGTAGCTTATCAGGTGTATGCAACAGCACATCAGTGGTGCATTGTGAAGCAATGAGGTGATTGACCTCTGCAACTGGAAACAAGAGGAGAGAGACAGGCTGACGGCAAAAGCAGGATTTTCATACTGGGATCAGGGCCCACTCAGTTTTTTTCCTCACGTGAATCTTTTTTTATTATCACAGGTAAACGTTGTCTAGGACACACGGGACACTCAAAAGAATACAGAAAGAAACTAAAAAAACACACAAAAATCAGGATTTCTGCTCCCTTTCCTTTATTTAGTTAATTTGCCTGTTGGCGTAATTATAATTGTCTTTAATAGGTCAGAATAAAACAATCAGAGCAGGTTTAATTCTAAAAAATAAAGAAAAACGATCTAGCACCTCTTCTCCTCCCTCTTTTTCTTTCCACCAATTATCATCCAGCATTGATCTCCCGGATACTTAAAACCATGACAACAGCAGGGTACCAATCACCATCTGTGATCTTGGACACCCTCTGCTGTCGGTAGAGATGAAGTTCAGGCTCCTCTGTCTTCTTTACTAAAGGAAAAAAAAAAGTAAAGTAAAATAAATAACCCAAAGTCACAGAGCTACATCGATGAACAAGAAAAACAACAACACAAAAAAAGAAGACTTAAAGTAAATGATCTTAGGAAATATCAGCTTGAGAAAGAGTGCTGAAATAAAACCACACTGCCTGAGATTATTTAGATTTTTCACTCACTTTTATGCTCTGGGCCCATGTTTATTGATTTTTCATATATCAGGAAATCATATAAAGATGATGCTTCATCCCACATGTCTTCAATATTCCACCACCACACGTCTTAATGATGACTCAGACAAAGAAAGGAGCCCAACCAAGCCTCGTTACATGTGGAGAGCTCACAGTCTCAATTTAGATTTATAAGAACATAAGGCCATGCAGTTACAACCTACACACTCTGTATATGTGCTTAAACAGAAAACTCTGCATTTGCTCCTGAGTGTTGTCACATTTAATATCATTTTCAAGAAATAAAAAGAAGACTGGAGCTTGCTATTTAGTTTTGCAGCCTTTAACTAAGCAAAGGGAGCTCTCAAAAGGCAAGTCTGCAAGTCTGCTGCAAAACTAACCATCAAGCTTCAGTCTTCTTTTATTTATACATTTATTTATCCAGTTTAAATTTTGTTACAGTGCAACTGAGAGCATCTTTCTCAGCCTCATGCTGCTGGAACATGTGGAGAAAGAACTGCTGTTATTAAAACATTTAATATTATTTTCTGCCTCTGATACTTTGTCGCCACTGAGGATTGTTCACTACCTGTCTCTTTTAATTTCCCATTGACGCATGCTGAGGAAATGTGTTGCCACAAAAATCCTCCGTGTTGCATCAGCAATGAATAATGACATGCCGCTCACTGTAATCCACAGCATAGACTTGCAATAGGTTTGTGCATCTTAAAACTCACTCATATTCTTGAATTGTTTTGTCTTCTCACATTTTGAGAAGTCTTTGTAACATCATGTAATGACAGCAGGTCTGTCTGTCATTTACGGTTTCTTAGACTTGTCCCAGTACGTAAAACACTGCAAGAAAGATGAAGGGACCATTAACTGTAGCGATCAAACCACCAACTTGTACATCTGAATCCCTTTTAACTTTCTTAAATATGTAATTTCATAATTAAATCTGTACACACTGACATGTACTCTCATACTATCAATCTCTATCCTGGTCTGTCCGTCATTAGAAAGTGTGTTTGTCTTGCTAAAAAAATAATAATAATAATAAAAAATGCCATTGCATAGTCTTTTCTTTAAATTTTATGTATATTGCCAGATTTCTTGGGCCTGCCGGGGAAGGGGGTTAGGGGGTGGGGCAGTGTTTAGAGGATGGCCAATAAATGTCAAAAAATGCTCAGATTTTGTGTATTTCAATCTGTTTAAATTAGCTCACTGCCAGTGAAAGCCCCATTGCCCACTCCTGTGGAACACCAATGATCCACAGGAATGAGCAGTTGTCCAAACACTCACTCAGCCAACTGTCTGATTTAATTACCACCATCACCCTGGCAAATGTAACATGACACTGCAGTTTTGAGACAATTAGCTTGTACTATCTTAAAGGTTTAAAGGTTTGTTCCTCATTAGTGCTGATATCTGTTGCACATGTTGATGCCTCCATCATGCTACCATCCCAACACCCAGACAGGCAGACACTGGGAGGGGGGGTTTGGGGGTTTGGGGGGGGTACTTTATCGATCCCACAACGGGATTTGGGTCACCACAGCTCAAGTACAAAGCAGAAGAGTAAGTAAAAAATCAAAAAGATAAAATAAAACACTATGTACCATGGTAGCTGGTATTCTATGTACAACTATAAATAGGACATACATATATATATTTATGTATAAGTACAGGGCCTCAGTCTCCTGGTGACATTGTAATATATATCTGCATGTCATCAGCATAGCTGTGGTAGTTTATCTTGTTGTTCTTTATAATCTGTGCCAATGGGAGCATGTAGATGTTAAACAGAAGAGGTCCCAGGAGGGAACCTTGAGGAACCCCACATGTGACTCTTGTCTGCTTAGATGTAAAGTTACCTATTGACACAAACTGCTTCCTGTTCTCTATATATGTTTTGAACCAGTTTAGTACAGTTCTGGAAAGACTCGCCCCCGTTCTCCAGTTGTTTCAGTAATATATTGTGTATCTGTGTATCAAATGCAGCACTGAGATCCAATAAAACTAAGACTGACATTTTTCCACCGTCTGTATTCAAGCATTCGTCATTAAACACTTTGCTCAGAGAAGTGTCTGAGCACTTAATTTTTGATAAATCTTTTGGTATAATAAACTGAGAAATATTACACTTTAACATCTAAGCATTTATTTTCCATAGCAATACATATCAGATTAGTTCAAAATGTCACTGTTCAAGTATCTGACAGTCTATATACTTTTAAAAACCTTCTCAATATATAGTTTCATAAAAGGAATGCTGGTATTAAAGCGACTGAGAAAGACAAACACCACTATCTCACTGTACATTAATTACTTGGAAAGCAATGCCAGCATTTTCTTTGGCCTTTCTATTAAAAGCACCTGTGCACAGCTGCGGTGATCTTTTCCTGTCTATTTTGGCAAGAGCCGAGCTTTTGTCCAGCCACTGGCAGACACACACAGGGTCACCTTTTCCTCCACCAAGCAGGCACGCAGACAACAACAAAACTATTTCTCCATCAAGACAAGTAAGCGATGAAAATGCTTCACAGTTTATTAAAAAAGCTTTATGGTACTGAAGTGCCTCTCTGACTAAACAAATTCTCAGCGTTAACTATTAGTCATTATTAGTTTCCCGATTTTTGCTAACTAATTAAATCTCATTAATTAATAAATCAAACTCCTACCTAGAAATACATGGTACAAATGTTCATGCATTACATAAAGATACATATTTTTCATTCCAGGTTGTAGAAAGGAGGTGCAACCAACCCTTTTGTCTGAGCGTGACCTACATTCTTACAATAGACAAATGATCCTAGAGGGCTACAGTCTATAATCTCTCAGAGAAATTGTCAAGAGAGTGATTAAGTGTGATTAAACAGCCAGATATTTGTGAAATCTTCAAGTTTGATTTCAGTGAAGCCCAGCAGAGGCAGAGGTGCTATATGTATGACTCACAGTAATGAGACGTGCCAATTTCTAGTTTCTCCCATTTTAAAGTCCAACTTTCAATTAAAGTAGATGATTAAGACATCTAACAGTCTGCTGTTGTTTCACCAAATACTTCACATGAAGACTATGACAAACATTTAGGCGAATGCCAAAATCCTGTAAATACTTATTAGATCTCCAGAAATGCTTTATTTTTTTAGCTTTTCTGCATTTTATTTTCTCTTCAGTTTATTTAAGTCTCATGCCTGCAGTTTTGAAGAGTACAAGTTCTTTAAAATTACAGGGTTACTGCTTTTGCTTCAAATGTCATGCAGTGGTAGCTTTGCACCCTTAACTTTACAATAATGAGTTTACAAATTCTGACACAGCCAATAAGATCTTAATCCTTGCTCTAGATTATAAATAAGAGTTTAATGTACAAGACCAGAAAACTATGAGATTGTTCCATTTTTAGTGGGAGATATTTGTGTTCAGTGGTGAGATGTATGATTTACAGTAGATCCGGACAGATTTCTCTGTTTAGTTGTTTTAAAGGTTTTTTTTTTGTGCTTTGATGGTCTGCAGGAAAAAACTTAATATCTGAGCAGCAAAGAGGTTCCTGCTTAAACAGTGGTGGGAAGTCCGACCTCGTCGGTTCTTAAGGTAGCTATAGGGAACAACTCTGGGGATACACTTTGGTGGGCCTTGAGGCTACACACATTGTGTGAGTATCTTATTAACAGAAAAATCTTCATTTGGATTGGGGAAACTGGGAATCAAACTAACAATTAGTTGACCAGTGTGATTTCTGAACCACGGCTACCCACAAACCCATTTCGGCCACCCAGGTTAGGAGATTTTCAGTGCATTATACTAACCTGGCACAAAATTAACCAACCTGATGATATTGTTTTTCTCTCACAAATATTCTATGTCACAGATAATACTTAGTATTCAGCCTATTGTGGACGGCAAGAATCTCACTCAACAACAGAGACGGCATAAATGAGGAAAGATTAGAGCATCGTATAGTCTCTATTATTATATTGATATGCAATTTTTCTGCAAATATTTCCCATGGGTCTGCACCAAATGTCAAATCCTTTACATTAATATTTCCATAGATACACCAGTATAGCCACAATTTCACTCTCTCAAATATTATTATGTATCTTTAGTCTGCATTGTTCTATGAGGCCTTTGTATGCCATTCTTTGAATTTCTTTTTCCTATTGATGTGTTTCCCTTTTAATAAGCATTGAAAACAGTTGTTTCAACAACAAGAAACAAACAACAGTAAAAAACAGATGTGGTATTGAATTTCTTTCTTTAGTGAGTTTAACTTTACACTTTTGAAATAGAGCACATGAGTTCTCTGCTAAAGGGTTAATGTTAATGTTAATGTGTTGATGAAGTTAGTTTCTGATTCACAAGAAGGCGGATGGACCATTCCACTGCATTTAAAACCAACCGAGGCATTAGACCAAGTCCAGTTCAAAAACCACAATAATAAACTGCCCAAACATGTATTAGATTAACTCTTAGATGCTAAAGAAAAAACTAAACGCAAAATCGGGCAATTTTATTGCATTTCTGAGAGACAACAGTCTCAGTAAAATGGATGGATGGATAGATGGATGGATGGATGGATGGATGGATGGATGGATGGATGGATGGATGGATGGATGGATGGCCGGCCAAAATAAAGTTATAATGATATCCCTTCCCTAATACTTGTGATATGTGTTGAGACCAAAACAAAATAAAATACATTAAATTAAGAAAAATTAAAATAAATAAAATTCCAGATCAGCATGAACATGTCCTTGGGTAACAAATCAATAAATTAAAAAAAAACACTGTTCATCATGTTTTTTTATTTGTTTGTTTTTATTATTCTTATTTTATTATTATTATTTACTCTGTCTCTGTATGTTTTACATTACGTGTAGGACTTAAATCATTTTCTAATCATTGCAATTCCGTTTTCACATGTATTTTAAGAGTTCCAGCACTTTTGGACTCTGAAGTGAATGCAGGATTACTAATTCTAGCGGAATGATCTTAAAAGTAAAAATTAAAAAATAACTATAATAAACAAATACATCAAATAAAAGGTTAAAAATACTCTGGGATAGTAGAAATAGTCCTCAAAAATGTCTTAGTAATACTACTACTAATAATAATATTTTAACATTTAGCTGTGGTGGTAACTGACACCTGGACCGTGGATCTGGACCGTGGATCTGGACCATAGACTCTATAAAACCCGGTCTCTGGTCTGGTCTGTACATGGGCACGTTTGTGAGGGAATCGCGGCTTCGCTGACGTCACCACAAAGAGCGACGTCGCTTGTTTTTTTTGGGGGGGCAGAAGAAGAAAACGGCTGCAAGCGGAAGAAGCACCGGATTTGATTTTGGCTTTGTGCTACTGGTTTGGTTTTCCTCCTCGAAAGAATAACAGCTCCCGAATAATGTCCACACCGGCGAGGAGACGGCTTATGAGGGATTTTAAAAGGTACATTAGCGTTTCGGCGGGCACTTGCAATGTATTTTTTATGTGTAGCAACATGAGCCGACGGAGCTGCCGCTACATAGCTTAGCGTTAGCTCCCGATGAAAACAACCCGTCTGTGAAAGCGGACAGGCAACAAACGCACTTTCTCAACATTTGGCACCTTATGGACGCAGATACAGTTTTAACATTGCTGTTGTACGTGTGCGTGTGAGTAGGCAGGCGACTGCGGTAGTCTGAGCTAGATGAAACCTTTTTGGGTAAAGACAGCTGGACCTGTCTTACGACGAGCTCTGCATAGGGGCAGTGATTATTAAATAAAAGTAAGATAAATATTATGATGCAACGCAGTCCTGTGGGGAAATGGGCTGGATGAAAAAGTAAAAAAAAAAAAAAAAAAAACAGATGGCATTTTGGCTCAGTTCTGTATCGGCAGCAAAGCTTATAGATGATCAGGGAAAGCCCAAGTTGACATCAATCGATGAGCTCCGGCAGCCTCTTCCAAGTGCCTTATTTATTTATAGTGCATAGACATATGTCTTCAATGTCTTCATCATTTCCATCTGTTTAACATCTGCCATGCTGTGTGGATTAACATTAGACATGTCTCGTTTCCTTAAAAAGTCAGACCCGACAAGGACCTGCTTGTAATACCTGCTATCCTCAATCTGTTGCCGGGCTCCATATGGTATCCTGCAGTGTGACTTTGTTGTGGACACACACCTGCCAGTGCGCGGGGGGGGGGGGGGGGGGGGGGGTGCTAAGGCTTTCAGAGCAGATAGGGTGTCACTGTAACTCTACTCTGTTGTGCCTGTCCCCAGGTGGTAAACTGTAACACTGAGGCAAAGAAAACACAATGGTTAAAGCCTGAATCAGCCTGTGTGTCCACATCAAAAACTGCTGATTAATTTAGTATTGTATGATAATAGACATTTTAAAGCTGAGCAGCTGCAGTCTGTCGTGTTTACACCCACACTATGATTCTCTTTGGTAAAGATTTTTCTTTTTTAAGTTTTATTCAGGAATAGATTGCTTCATTATTCAAAACAGTTTTAAGGAGTAGTGTTTACAGTGAACAACTAAAACTATAACCTAATGATTCAGGACCTTCAGATTCTGTCTTTTTCTTTATCACTCTTCAGAGTAACTTAACCATGATTTGTAATCTAGCTGGGCTTGATTGTATTAAACGGGAGCAATATTTTCCTCTGTGTTGAATGTGAATCTGTAACCTTGGTTGTTGCACCTTTTCTGTATGATTTCTAAAAGGCTTCTGTCAAAAAAGTTGCATGCATAGCAGTTAAACCTATACTAGGGCTGCAATAATTTATGAATATGTTTATTGAAGAAGTTAGTAGCTGACTATTTTGTTCTGTGAAGTACAGCGAAAATTATATTGCAGTTTTTTAGAGTTTGACTTGATGTTTTTAGATCTCATTTTATCCAACCAACAGTCTGGAAAAGAATCAAAGATATTCTTGATACACACCTAAAAATCAAAAGCTTTTATTATTTCATGATAAATTTGTACTTATCATAGCTTGGATTTCTTTTTAAAAACTGAATTGGATGATGACGTATACATGTGAATAATCAATGCAGTGCTGTTTCTGATTATTTACATACAATTTACCACCACACAGTCTGTCAGATCTGTCCTATATTTCCCACAGTTTGAGTCTATCCTAGCAGACAAGTTAAGTGGTGCATCAGTCCACAAGCAGAAAGCTTGGGCAGATTACTGTAAAGGAGGTTAATTGCAGTGGGTCTGTCTGCAGCAAAGGACTTGGATATAGATCTGAACAGAGCCACATAAATCAGCCTACCTTGTTTTTATAGCTGCAAGCTCATATTAAACCAGCTTCTAAAGTAACTATTATTTTTTAAGTCTAAGTAGTGTTTGACATTTCTTAGACTTTGCCTTTATGTGTTGTTGTGATGTGAGTAAACTGTAGTTTATTCTAGGTGTTTACCTCAACATACTACCTTTATTTCTGATGTGGGTTCAATCCAAGTGTGTTTGAAGGATGCTACTACGTAAAATATGAAACGTAAGACTGGTGTTTGACACTTAATTTAAAATGCTGACTTGTGATCCCAGTGTTTTTTTTTATTATTTGTTCATGCCCTTGTTGCTAGGCAAATGTTGCTGTGGGATGTTCCACTGCATTTAACAGAGATTATTTGTCAACTCTGGGCAGATTATTTGTCAACTCTGGGCAGCTTTCACTTTCGAACCTCACTCAGTTATCACGTGTTATAATGAATTTATCTAAGATCATTTTCGCTTTCTTTTTTATTTTAATGAGTTGTTTGGATTGTGTGTGAACAAACCCACCCAAAAATGTAAATAACAAAAAAATTACATAAAATATTCTAATTCAACATATACTTTATTAATCCCCTAAGGGAACTTGATTTTCCAGTACAACCTGTCCAAGATAACAAAAAACAAACAACATAAGACATGGGTATACAGGTGCCTGAGGCCGCAGCCAAAAAGTCAGGGCAACCCTTTCATTAGGTAAGAAAAAGGTGACATAAGGAAAGATGAGGGATTACAAAAAAGCCCCTCCCACGCTCATTGTAAACACCCCAAGCGTCAAAATATTCTCTGGTTAGTTGCATACGTAGAAATCTAGGTGAAGTAACTGTATTAAGATTGAAGCTTCTAGAAATCCTGCCACTGTCAAGTTGTATATACGAACTAAATGTTGAACTTTATCAAACTTTTGTCAACTTAAGTTGATCTCAACTCAAGTAGCATTAACTTTGTTGTTCTATGTACTTGCTCTTAAGAGTGAGAATTGAACAGGATAACTGTTTGGGGTTTTAACAGGATATAAAGCATCAAAATAAAGAGCAGTTGCTGGACTGAGAACTCCAATTCTGAGTAATTGCATTTACCTGTAAAGAGAAGAAGAAGGAAAATGGAGGGGGTGGAGGGAGGAGATGCTGGGTATCCAGAGCTTCTTTCCACTTAAATTAAGTCATCAACATGTGATCCAGATCAGCGATGGAGAGTAACGGATTAAACAACTATTGATTGGAGCGAATGACAGTGACTCCATTTTTTTTTAGATTTGGCATAAAAAAGTTGATTTTTTTTTTTTTTTTTTTTTTTTGGTTAATGTTTCTGACAAGGTGATCAAGATGACACACGTTTTTTTTTCTTCTTTGTCACTTTTAAAAATGACAGAAAACTTTAACAGCCTGGCATTGTCAGCTATCAGAAAGCGATATCCTGTATTTATAACAAAAGATATTAAAGACTACATTCAGTTAATCCAACAATGGGCCAGTACTGTGTGCACATTGTCAACTTTTCTGCCTGATCCAAGCAAGAATGCATCCATACGACATTAATATTAGCTGCGTTATCTGTGCAGATGTTATAATCACAGCAGGCCCACAGTCTGTAGTGTGATAGTGCTGCATATCATCTGCTCATGTTGTCCTCAGTTTATTTTCACATTAACAAATCTTGACCAAACGGAGTACTCAAACCTTTTGCACATCACTGTATGTTCTGTGTTCAGATAAATCATGACAATGATAGTTTGGGTTCGTCTCTGATGAAGGTCGACTAAGTGGCATAGCGTCAACACCAGCAGGGCTGTGATCCCTGAACATACAGTCTCAGTACAGTTGAGTATCGGATGAGTGTTCGCAGCTGCTTATGTTAACTGGAATGTGACAGCAAGATGTGAAGTGTGCAGTAAACCCTGGCTATCTATCGAGTCTTTTTGATATACCAGCTCACGTTTTGACTGATAATTACCTCGCAGTGAAGGGTTAGACTTGTTACTCTCTCACTCATCTTTTACTCGCCCTCCCTCTACCTCTTTTTTCTTCTTTTTCTTGTTTTTTTTTTTTGGCTCTGTTAGATTTTTACTTCAATTTTTCAATTTCTCCCTGCATTCACTACAGCTCTCTCCATTGTTTGTTAGTGTCCCCCTGCCTTTGTCATGCCATGCCTCTTTTTACTGCCCTTCTACTTGCCTGTCTTTTCTTTGTCCCTGATGCCTTTTTCTTTTACTCAGGCTTCAAGAAGATCCTCCTACTGGTGTGAGCGGAGCACCGTCGGAGAACAACATCATGCTTTGGAATGCTGTTATTTTCGGGTGAGTCATGCATTAAATTCAACTCTGCTATACTGTCTTCATTGTGTCTGTATGATGCACAGACTCTGCAGCCCACTCATGGCATTTCATTCTCCCCTGTTCTTCTGCTTCCTCAAACAAAAAAAATCCTGATTGTTGCACTAAACAATCTGAAAAAAGTCTGCACCACTAGCAGTGGGTTGCGTACTGAAGGGAGAAGGAACAAAGAATTGAAGGGTTAATGACAAATAAACAACAGTGTTGATACAGACCTTTATGTACACGTCAAATGTGACTCAATCATGAGAAAGTAACATAATAAATAGGGGAGGATTAGTGATATGTGGAGGATTAGTGATATGAAGTTATACGTGTAAGTTATAAGTGAGAAATGTGATTGTAGCTGTTTTAATTGCCCCTTTTCCAAACAAGATGAATTGTGAAGAGCTGGAGCCCTTGAAGTACAGCCTGTATTGGTTATATTCTTTACTAGTGAAGCTTTGTGTGAGGATTTACAGTATCTAAAAATAATTTTATCCTTTGTGCCTTTGCAGGCCAGTGGGAACACCATTTGAGGATGGTAAGTTAAACATTTGGATTTGACATGTGGATAAAATGTACATTTTCCATGCTGTGGCTTTGATGGAACTGTTTATAGAAATGAATTACTCAGTTGGTTTGGTGAAGTTAATAAGCTAATAATCTTCTGTAAGACTGGACTTTTTTATGGCTCTTAGTCGTAAGTCATCAATGCAGATGAATCCTAAATGCAGCAAAATGAGAAAACCTCATAAACAGGATTACATTGTGTTGTCACAAAAATAAATTCAAACATTATTCTACATTTTCTGCAAACACTGCAAGTAGATTTTTCAGCTATGTAGTCACTGACCTTTTTTTGTTTTTAGTTATTCATTAGCCACTGAGGAGAGAAATAACAAACACTTTGTTTTTTATTGATCATCTGTAAACATGACAAAATATATTTTTTAAATTGTTTGAGAATAACTGGACAAAGGAAATGTGTGGGAGGTTTTATGTATAATGCAAACATCAGCGTTTGTTGTTCGAAAACCTTCCGATAAAGTGGTATAAATGGATTGTCTGTTTGCTTTTATTATGCACACATGAACAATTAGTGATCATGTGTGAACTAACACATTATTTTTCTCATTAGTCGTCTCCCTTTAACATACCTGCATCATTGAAGAATCAGTTTCTAACTTTATTTTATGTGATATTTCCAGTGATGTGATTGTTTTGGTGGCTGTCTTTGACCTCCTCTGTCCTTCACGTCTGTACTCTCCTTGCTGAATGATACATCCACGACCGGTACTCACTCTTGGCCGCCTGATCTCTGCAGGAACATTTAAGCTGCTGATAGAGTTTTCAGAGGAGTACCCAAACAAGCCCCCCACAGTTCGGTTTGTCTCCAGAATGTTTCATCCTAATGGTAAGTGGTGTTCGGTCCGAACAAGAGATGTGGTGCATGCAGTTTCTTTCCACTCATCTCACCGAGTCCCAGTATGCTTAGGTTTTTGTTTTTTGAGGCCTTTGTGTTAGTTTTTAAATGTGTGCGGTTGATGTAAAGTGTTTCAGGAGCTGCCCTGTGCTTCCTAAACTTAGAGGAATGCATGCACATGAACACAGTTACTTGTTCTTTAATCTGGTCGTTATCTTTCCCCTTTTGTTTACCAGTTTATGCAGATGGCAGTATATGTTTAGACATTCTTCAGAACCGCTGGAGCCCAACATATGATGTTTCATCCATACTCACTTCAATCCAGGTTTGTCATTTTTACTGGGTTTTCCTTCAGTTTAACTTGCAATAAACGTAGTCAAGCTTGAATAAATATTCCATTGATTTTTGTCTTGTTCTCAAGAATCATGCTAGAAACACACTGCATGAACGAAGGTAGCTGACATTATGAAAATTCCACCCACTCCAACCTCTACTGCAATCAGCTCCTCGGGATTGAATATTAATCATACCAGAACATAATCTATCTTTCTGCAGTCATTGCTGGACGAGCCAAACCCCAACAGCCCAGCCAACAGTCAGGCTGCACAGCTCTATCAGGAAAATAAGAGGGAGTATGAAAAGAGGGTGACGGCCATCGTTGAGCAGAGCTGGGTGGACGTCTGAGCTTCTCTCACTCTGTGCTGCTCCTTCTTCAACACATCTCTATATCATCCCCTGTACTTCCGCCTCTCACTTTTACCTCATTAAGGAGAAAAAAAACCCAGTAACTATGAAAATTCAAGTGCCACCGTGAAAAAGAACAACAAAATCTGACTGGACATTATATTGCTTGCCAACACATTTTAGGAAATGGGAGGGAGGGGTGTTTCCAATATATTCAATCTTACATTTGTGTTTCATGTCTTTTAGTTTTACTTTTTTTATTGCATGATGTGAGATAAGTTATTGATAAGAAGTGCTTGAATTTTACAGAATATATTATTTTTATTTTTGAAAAGTATCTTTCTTCTTTTTCTTGCTTATCTGCTGGTGTTCACAAAACCTTTTTTTTTTTTTTTTTGTTTTTGTTTGGAAAGGACACATTAATGACCAAATCAGTATGTTTTGAAAGCTGTGGAGAAGCCCATGAAATGCCTTTCAGAGTTTGTAGCATCGTTGTTTTCATCTCCAGCCATGGACGTATCAAGAACAATCCCTGGCCTGTCCTCGGCACCCGTTTTAAGAGCTACTGTAAGTTTGGGCTCACATGCATCACAGGCTGCAACGCTGCCGATCAATCGTCTTTCTGACTGGCTGTCTCTTGGCGTTTCAGTTTGTAAGTGGAGGTGAAAATTCTGAATAATCTGTGTTTATTGGAGCTATTCAGTTTTGCACCCACACCTTTATTTTCGTTGCAAAGTAGATGACTGAAGCTTTGTTGCCTGTGACGTGTCAGTCTGAACAAAGTGACAGCACTTTTGAGCCTTCTCTTAAAACGATCAAAAGCTGTGCAGTCCAGTGGATAAACTTTTTGTTTATAAGAGGATTTACAAAGCAAATGGCTTAAAAAAATATCACTCACCTGTAGTTTGATCCCTTTTGCATCAAGTGTTTCTCTAAATGCTTGAGTTGCTTTAATGCTGCATTTATGTTACTTTATTTATTATTGATACCCTGTTAAAATTGCACTTGATCATAAAGTTGTGAATTGGTCCAGCCCAACTCCAGATTGGTAATCCATCATCAGACTCTTCTTTTCCAGAACAGATAAGTCCATATTGTGGCTTGTGACTTATGTCACCTAATAGGCAGAAAGGATATGTTAAAATTTTGAGAATCAAAGAAAACATATACTTAAAACAATATGCTGTATAAAACATAATAAAACACATTTTTCAAACTTTGAAAAATAACTTCTTTTTTCACTGTTTTAAATGTTTTTCATTGTTTGTACAATTGTGTCTGAAGGTCTAATAAGACTTTATAATTCTGGGTGAATTGTGATATTTAGGGAAAATATTCAGCATGGCATCTTTTCTTTTTTCTCTTTTCTTCCAGATCTTGACATCAACATTGTTTTTGTTTACAAGTCTTCATCTTGCTTCTGGTTTACTCAGTTTCTTAAAACAGTTTCCAACTTTCATTTGAATTTCAGAATCAAAGAGTTTATTTAAAACAATTACAGCCCGTGTGTCAGAACTGACATTCAGAACCTATAATCGACGTAATCTTGCCACTGTCTTTCAATTAATTGAGATATTCAATAAATCACCATAGTTAATACGCATGTGTTTCCCTTTACTTTACTTAGATATGTACTCTTTCATTAGAAAAATATCCCAGTTGTAATTGAACATATTAGCAGCAAAACCACGACAATCGTTTAAGGGCTAAAAATAAAGTTCGTTTGCTCATCTACTGAAATCAAGGTACATTTTCAATTAATCGTGATTCAAATTTGAGGTTATATCACCCAGTCCTGCTGTACATATATTTACTAAGCACAACTTGGGCTTTAGATGTGGAAATGTAAAGACTAATACCAAAGGTTTTTGCTCAATCTTTATCAAGAAATTATCCAAATTCTTAAATTACAGGCACAACATAAGTCACTTATTAGAAAAAGTCCTTTATTCAAATATGCCCTAAAAACAAATGCTTACATTTAAAAAAATTAAAATGAACAAAACTCACATTTTAAAAAAAAGTCTTTGCTCTTTGTACAATGAAAAAAGCATTTTTTTTCTACTTTTCACCTAAAAACAACAGATTGTTCATGTTTACAGAGCCTTATAAAATCCATTTAAAAACATAACTGTTGTAAAATCATTACAAATATCATCCGTGTAGACACAAGAACATCCAGAATCCAGTTACTGTTGATCCCAAACGACTGGTCCGGTCATCGACCCTGAGATGGAGCAGGGAAACGCATGAAGGATTTTTCTCTGTCGGCACATTGTGCAAATGTGCGTTTGTCCGTAAACATACCTGTTGGTTCTTAATAATCTCATCTCTGGTCTTGAAGACTGGTGCATCCTCCACCACGATACCTTCAGCCATTCCCTTCACCTTCTCCAGGAGCTCTGCGCTGTACCTGCCACAGGTGAAATGTGCGTTTAGTCAAAAAAAAAAAAAAAAAAAAAAAACTAGGCACGGAGACCTTTGCAACGCCTTGTACAGGATACGCCCTTTAAGTGCTGGATTGTTTTTTCAACTGCCGTACATCCAGAGCAGGAGAATTAAAGAAAAAAAAAGTCTTTATACAGTAACAGTGAATCAACTGGTGGATTGAAATGGAGAGCTACTTTTTTTTTTTTTTTAATTGCTTTGTTTTATTCTTGTAATTTGTGTTGCACATAATCTATTAAAAAAATTTAATTAATGGTATGTAAAATTTATGGATTGTTTTTATAAAATGCACATGTATTTGAGCTGTAGCTGTAACTATAATAAACGGTCAGTGTAAGAAGCACAAAAATGACAGCTCATTCAAAACGGTTTTTCCGTTTTAATACTTTAATACTAATTAAGTATGTATGATAGACAAACAATTGTTAAACTTTATCTTCAGCCTCGTTGTTGTGTCCGTAAACGAACTGAGGGGGCAGCATCGCGCTCACTCACGAGCTCATCACGGGACGAAGAAGACTCCGAGCTATCGATGTCTTAAAATGACTTATTTTCATCACTTTACTAACCATTTAAGTAATGAATGATACTGATCGCGTTACTAATCACTCAAAAGCACCGCAGTAATGACAACATCTACCGGCAGCCGAGGAAGACGTTGTTGGCCCAGACCATGGACAAGGACAGCAGATGGTCCACCTGGCTGCTCTCGAAGTCGTTCATATTCCGCAGGATGAACTCCCTCCTGGCCTCCCAGTGTTTGCCGCTCTCCCAGTAACCCCGAAACGTCTCTACTCGCTGGGCCACGTCCCTGTTCTGTTGAATAAAGTCCTGCACGTCGGCCGCAGACATCTTTCTCGCGGTCACGCGTGAAATCAACGCGCTTCCCCCAAGCGGATGTTTGTGTCGTCTTCTGGCTCCGCGTGTTTTCAACAGCGCCTCGCAGCGGTGGGACCGCGACACGGCAGCTCAAGAAAAAAAAAAAAAAAAAACAAAAACACGTTAAAGGACTAGTTCAGAGTTTAATCAACCCTAGATGGCAGCGAATCTAATCTTTAAAGACCAAAACGGCGTGACCTGAAGAAGCAGTTTTCAATACCATAACGACTGTAATATCAACCCCGAGGGAAATTATATTATCTGAAGTCCATGACGAGACTCAAAAATGCAATTCCACTTGAGTGATAGTGTGGATATGGTTGCTACAGACCAACCAAGGTCATTTTAACTTTGTATGTGTACAAAAGGTGTATAAAAAGTGCAGGTCGATTACCGATAGAAAGAAAGAGGAGAAAGTATGGCCTCTGGTTCTGTAAAACTGGATCAGAACACTTTTATATGACAAAATAGGCACGCTTTAGAAACAGAGGCTATGAACTCTTGTCCTTTTGTTGCTGTTGAGTTTAAACAACATTGGCAGCGAAGAGAAGAACTTTGCTGTACAAGCAGTCCTTGTTTTTAATTTAGTTTTTGGACACACACAGAGATCTAGCATTAAAATGAACTCCAGAATACTGCACTCCTTCAGTTAATCAAGCATCCACGACAGATGAGCACAAAGACTTACAAACTACATAAACTGTTTTACGGAGATTGTTACATATTTTTAACAACACTCTTTTCATTTTTATGCTCCAGAGATGCCTAGCCACCCTGAAACCCAAATATAAACATAGAAAAACATATATGAAGATTGTTTTAACTTCTGACCTATATGGAAAGTTATGAGCAGTTGTACGGTGCATACTTTTTTTCTGCCTATATCGACATGACATACTCACAGCAAACCCAAATAACCCTCATATTCTCACACAATGGACAATTTGGAGGCTTGTGTTGACATGAAGTCATTGAAATGAAGGATTCCAGGGGAGGCCATCAGGTCAGACAGACAAACAGGAGGACATTGTATTTTTTTAAAAAAAGAAAAGAAGATCAAATCCAGATACAAGAGGGACAGATTACGTTGTGCATACAGTTCACTAGGAATGCACTTGTTAAAAAGCAATATAAACAACACATTTTCTTTCCACTATTATCATTCCAGCAATAACTATAAAGGCTTAATGGGATTTTCAGTAGAAACACATTTTCTAACACTTTGCAGATGAAAAATAATGTTTCACAAACATCTCAGAGTCCTCTTCTAGTTGTTGTAAAAGACAAGTACTGATGCAGCTAAAGAGCATCTGAGTCAGCCAAACAGTCTGCAGACATTTTCTAGGATCGTCTTGCTTTTCAAAGGTGTTGCTGTAGATTTAAGCAACTATTTTGGCCTCTAACGAGACGGCAAAAACTCAGATTTACGTATGCCAGGAAACAAAACTTAACCTAAAAACAACACTAGCATTTATGATCCAGAGATTAACTTGGAATGCCGATGTCTCTTTTTCCACGACTCTACAAACATGACAATACAAACAGTTTTAATATTTTAACATCATACACACAACCTCTGTGCTCTCAGCAACATCACTCATTTCTCATTTAAGAATGCAACAGCAGCACAAGTTCATAGATGCAAATAAACAGTCATATAAACTCTACAGCATTGAAAACGTTCCCATCTTCTTTATGACTAAGTCCCAGAAAGGCGAGGGGACTTACAAGTACATATGTGCTCACTTTCACCTCTCAAACTCCCCCTGAAAAACCACCAACAAGCATTTCTTGCATCTCACTTTTCAAATCATACAAGTCACGTTTTTTATTGACTGTACTAACCCATTAAGTTTATGGCTTCCCCTCTTAGGCTGAGATATATAGTCATGCTGAAATAATACGCTCTGTTCCAGCCAGCTTTGGCAGACAGACAGACAGACAGACAGACAGACAGACAGACAGACAGACAGACAGACAGACAGACAGGCAGGCAGGCAGGCAGGCAGGCAGGCAGACAGACAGACAGACAGACAGACAGACAGACAGACAGACAGCTTTTTCGTGATGAGTCACCTAATGCATGCTTCCTCAGGAAAAGGCTGTTGGGAAACACAGAGATAACAGGTAGCCTTTTCAGCTGCAGTCCCAGGGAAGCTTTAGTGAGACAGGATTAACCCACTCTGTACAACGTTGCTTGATCATTGTAAACCTAAAAAAAAAAAATAAAAATAAAAGACAGCTTTCAAAGCCTGCGCTCTGCAGAGAAGAAAGACAGGATTAACTTTTTTGTCAATCTGGGGATAGGGAAGAAATTTCTACGTTCGAGACAACAACACAGATAAGTCACAGATCAATCATCTGAATTGGTTTTACTTGTACGTTTAACTGTGGATGTGGGCGCGACTTTTCAGTGTATTCCTGAGTGGAGGAGTGCAAGACAATAACAATAAAAATTAAAACGATTTTCAGCAAATCTGCATTTAGATAACAGATAACTCAAAACTAAGAACATAACACCTAGTTGTGCACATATTCATTCCTCCGTGTTTCCATGTGGATCCAATAGATTTTGTCTTGATTCATTTTTATTTAATTGTTTTTATTTATTTATTTAAAAATTAAATTTTATTCTGACTCACTTGCCTCCTGTATTGGGGTTCTCCACACACCATAAGGGGAAGTCTGAGGTTATTTTAATTATGATCCGATCTTTCCTGTAATTTGATTGAGAATTCTGTAGGAGATAAAGTAAAACTGTTGACTCGAGCTGAGGACCCTTTACTAAGCCATTATCTTTTATTTTTTTTTATATTTGTCACCAGAACAAGTAAGTAATTAAGTTGATCTATATAGCACTTTTCACAGCTTAAAAGCCACAAAATGCTTCATAAACCACACATAAAAAGATAAGACACAAGCATAAAACAGAGGAAGCATAAAACAAACCAAAACATAAAAAAAAAAAAAACACAAGAAGGAGCATACTACCAGGCCCAAGTAGAATTAAAAGTGAGACGTGTGCAGGAGCGTGACCTCATAAGGCTCTGAAAGTGCGAACTAAAGTTTTTTAATGCATTTTTAAATGTAGTGCAAAGAGATTCAAACAGGGGTTATGTGCTGACGGTTTGTTTTGTTTGTTGGGAGGCTTGCTGCGAGATTCTGGACTTTTTTTTTTTGTTTTTTTTGTTTAAACGGGTAAAAAGGAACAACAGGAGCGTGGCTGCGACTTTGTTAAAAATGTGTCATTTATAGTGCAAGACTTTCAGAATTAGTTTACACTTGACTTTGCCCTGACTTTAGCACCCTACAAAGGAGGGGTGCTCCAATATTTTAGGCTTGGGACCCGAGCGATAAATGTAGGCTGACACTCTGGGACACAGACTAATTAAAAAATAGTGCTCTTGACATTCTGGAACAAAAGGGCCTGTTTGCTATTTCAGGTCCCGAATCCTGACCCAGAGTTTAGATAATCTGAATATCCAATTTACCTGTCTATTGAGCTAACTGCAGCTGGCATGGATACGGAGGTAGTATCCCTACCTGCGCTCCACAGTGACATCACACACACCTGCTTCATGTCTGCAGTCGCACGTAAACGTTACTTCTTGACATGTGTCCTCACGGTGATGAGATATGGCCAGCCAACGTACTCAGCGTGTATGTGTTATAATAGTCAGAAGATTCCAGATGATTTCAAAGCTGGAAACATTTCATGTGATCCCACACGCACAATAATGGAAATACACTGGCAGTGAACTAGAAATGTGCAAAATTACAGATTTCTCTCTAAGAGGGAAACTAAGTAAAGTTGAAATTTCAGCATAATCTTGGTTAAATCAGTCGGATTTGATGCAAATTAGTTGCATGTCTACCCCATGGATTCTTCATAAAGTCAGGAGTCCAGCCAACTGGACCAGGACTACCGCAGTAGTCGTGGATGAGTCCAAAGACTAAAATACTGTAATTCTATATGTTCTGCCTTTTCATGCTGGTTTTGTGAATTTAGTTCACTTCTATTCATTTGTCTGATATCAGTCCATCCATCTGTTATCTATACAAGCTTATTCAGGTCAGATAATTATTTTATCCATCCATCCATCCATCCATCCATCCATCCATCCATCCATCCATCCATCCATCCATCCATCCATCCATCCATCCATGACACTGCATTTATGTTTGCAGAAGAAATTTTTCCACAGCTTTTACAAATTGCAGTATTTCCAGTATTCCCTGTTATGACTTCTAGTGAAAGTTTTCCACCTCTTTGGAACCCAATTTAAAAATAATGTAGAGATTTGGTGTTTTCTATATCTGGCTCTGTTCTGTTCAGGGTCGGGTGAGTTAGGAACTGAGGTAGAGTCGCGGTACTCTCTGCTGGACAGGTCAGCGTCCCGTCACGAGGCCGCACGCAAACAAACACTAGCCATGCATCCTCACATTTACTCCGAAGGACAATTTCACCATCACCAGCCAATCAACCTAACATTCCCGTTTTCATGCATCAGAAAGAAGTCAGGGTACCCAGGAAAAACTCTGCAAAGACAGTATGCCATCACATCACAGTAACACTCTAAAGCAAATTTATCTTGTGATTTATAATATTGTTTTCACAAGTCTTGGATACGAAGCAGCATGCAACTATAAGTACAATTATCTCTTTAGTCTCATTTAAATTCAAGAGGCGGTGATAGTTCCTGCACCACCCTGCAAAGTGGTCCTCCAGTTCTCTGTGCTCAGCCTCCTGTCTTCCACTGAATCACCCCACAACAGCAGTCATCTGAGTATTTCTGGAGATGACAGAGCTTTGAGATGTTTTGGAAGTCTGATGTGAGCAAAATGTAGAAAAACATTGACAGTGGAGTCCCTCGTGCTGCTGACAACACATTCAGACACACGTGGTCTTCAGTCTGACAGTCTGTGGTTTCCTTATGAGACGATCGATAATCCAGACGATCATAAAGTTAACTGTTTGACTCTTTAATCAGCATATACTGTTTTCCCTCTTCCATTTCTTTTCTCATTTCCCAATTGTTACACATTTCTCGAGCCTTTTATGAAAAGACAGCCCCTGCAACAGAATTTAAGGGGCTTTAACATCAAACCTTTTTTCTTTTTTTTTACAGAACCCCATTATTAGTTTTATTTATCTAGAATGAAAGTTCTTCTTTGGACTTTGGAGCCTTCGTTGCTTTTACCTCCGTCATCTTCCCAGAATGACTCACCCTTGGTCTGTGGAGATCATATTTTCATTATTTTATGACTTTTGCTGCATGTGTGAAGTCATTGTTGTTAGCTTGACTTTCTTAGACCCGGTGTTCACTCACTTTTTGCTGATACCGACCTTCTAATATTGCAACCCCACCCATGTGGAATCGCCAGAACAAATTAAACAAACTACAATTACCATTTGACCTAGATCTGCACGCGTCTGCTTCCTAAATAAACAATGCGTGCATCTCATCAGGCAGGAAACTGGATTAGTGCACATTAAAAGGACCACGCAGACGGTCACAGGCTGTTTCCTCAGGGGACACCAGCTACCTGCGTTTTGTGAACGGGAAGGAGGGAAGGAAAAAAGAAATTGCAGGATGCTGCTGTTTCAGTTGAGCCTGTGCCAGAGAAATCCCTCTTGTGTCCTTCACTGCCTCGGTTCACTTTGAGCAAAACAGCATCACACACTCTTTTCCACTCCATCTCTCCGTCTCTTTGCTGTCTGCGTGACACCTGATACAGATGAAGTGAGCGTTTGTGCACCTGACATCCCTGCCTTTGATGATAATTGAACTATTCTTAAGTTTGACCGTGCCCGATGGCTTTGCATCTCAGCGTACCGACGGGACAGTTTTGGTTTCAGAGGATGAGCCAGGACGTTGAGATGATACGCTGCAGAGGTGCAACACATATCTCAGGCTTTTCACGGGAAACCAAGACAGATCGGTTTGTGAAAAGCTCAATGGCTCTGCAAACATGAGGAAAATAAATGGTAATGTAGTCCTGCTTGATGACGGAGAACAGTGATTTAAACACAGTGAATGGTAGTAGATTACGTATTGATCAAACACCCCTCTTTCTCTTTAAATATTGATTTTAAGAGAAAATGTGAAGGTAGGTGATTTACTTGCCAACCATTCCCCCTTGGATCACTGTGTGCAAATCAATCCCTGTTGGAGAGACATTATCACTTACAGTAAAGTCCTGGCCTTTCCTCTGAAGCAACCACTGGCGGGTTTTCTGATTAGCACCGCCTTTTAAAACTGTTCATGTGGGGAAAAGTCAAGTCCTGTAACTTCTTCATAAAGGAGACCATTCATGGAAGTGCCATGGCTTTGGTGGTTCCTGGTTCAAATCCCAGAAAGACATTTCAGTGTGGCGTGTGCATGTGTGCATGTTCTCCCTGTGGGCTTGCATGAGGGGTTTCTCCAAAAATCATGCAGGTTAGGTTCATTTTGATCCTAAGAGTAAGTGGCCATGGGTCATATTACGTTCAGATATATGTTATTCTAATAAAGTTCTTGTTTTGATTAGTCGCCGGGTGCCGTTTTGGCTTTTTCTTCGAGTATATTTTAATAGTTAAAACACGCCTGTATGTTTGCCAGGGAATTCGCAGGTGAAGCGTCGATGCCCATCCTCTCCTCTCTGAGGCGCAGTAATCTAGCATTTGTCAGAGGAGGAAGTGCAGTTTTCTGTAACAGTGAATTGAAAGTACGCCATAAATATGGCGCCAAAAGAGTTTTCAAGCTGATGATAAGAGCTGACCCCCCCCGCATCCCCGCCCCCCCCCCTTCCCTCCGTGTTGTCTATTTTTTTTTTCTGGGGGTGGAGGGAGAGCTTTCTAAAACAAGACCCGCCTGTGCATTTCTGCAGAGGGGTGTGCGCGCACGTACACCGGCCAGAGCAGCGGAGGCAAAGGCAAAGTGAAGGAGCAATGTTTGATTTCTGAAGGAGGGACGTTGCGAAACTGGCGTGCAATCTTTTCTGACTCATCGCTTGGAAATATAGCACCCTATTCTTTTTTCCTTTTAATTTACCCCTCCTCCTCCTCCTCCTTCTCCTCCTCCTCCTCCTCCCAGCACCCGTCTCCTGTACCACTGGCACTGAGGAGGAAAACAATCCGATTTTGACACCACGTTTGGACTATTCTTTTTCTTTTTTCTTTTTTTTTTTTCCTTTTTCCAAAATGCGACACGCTCCTTCCCGTGAGCGGTCTGTTGTTGTGGCGCGCACCTGGAGGAGCTGGACCGGCGGCGTCACCGCTGCGTTTGTTTTGGACTTGTGAGCTTCTGACACTTTTTTGGGGATTTTATTTCGGATTCGGAGCCGGAGCGCTGTCAACTTGCACCGCTTAGAGGAGGAGGAGGAGGAGGAAGAGGAGGGTACGGTCCTGTCACCCTGCCTGGTTCAAGTGTCGGGGGGCTGTTGTAGCAGCGCTGCTAGCCGCCTGCCAGGGCACCGACCGGGCATTTTGTCCTCGAACCCTCCGCTGTTTAAAAAAAAAACAACAAACAAACAAAAAAGACAAAAAAAACTACATGTGCCCGGTTTCCAATGATCTCCTAACCTCCGGGACTCGCCCGCCGTCCGCGACTGAGGATGTCTGTGTATCCAAAGCTGAGCACAGTCAAGGTAAAAGCAATATTTATACTAATATTCTAAGGAAAAAAAAACGTCATAAAATTGAACAAAATAAATATCTGAAAGTGCTGAAAGCAGGAGCTCTGAAGTCCACTCGGCTGCTGCGGCTAGTGGCGGAGCTAGGCTAGCGGCGGCGCTCCTCCACTTCTGCAGCGGGCTTGTCAGTCACCGCGAGCGGCTGCGGCGGTCACGCCGAGCCGCCAACCCGTTCGTCCCCAGCCATGTGCCGCAAACGTAACGTAAACTGGCCCCGGTTCGGGGAGAAGTCTGCGGTCTCCGAGCGGACTTGTCCCCGGCGTTGATTCTGCACGTAGTCGCAGCAGAATGTGGCTCATTTTCAGCACCGTAGCGAGCAGCGTTGGGGTGTTTTAACTTTGTGGAAACGCGGCATACATGTGCGTGGTATGTGATGGTGAAGTGGAGGGCAGGAGGTCTGGTGGTAAGGGTGGAGGTGGAGAGGGAGGGGGCACCAAACATGCGCAGGGTTGTTCGTTCCTCGGAAACAGGGGTGATGCAGCTTTTAGGAAGGCTGAGCACGCAAGCTCACACATGCACACATCAAGAAATTGGAGCAACTCCTCTGCCTCCATCGCCCTCCTCCTCCTCCTCCTCCTCCTGCTTCGTGCTGTGTAGATCTAGCTGGCTTAAGAGGAGGGGGGAGTGGCTGTTGTTTACCTCCTCAAAGTCAGGGCTCCATCTGTGTGTCTGAGTCGCATCCTCACCTGTTAAAACAACCCAACCAGTACTCCGAATTTGGATGCACGTGATGATGCTTCTTCACAGGGTTGGGGGGTGTTGTAAGTGGGGCGTTTGCCTCCTGTGTGAATTTCACATCACACTATGGTCATGTCCTCATAATATGCCAGTAGAAACATTAAATAATGTCATGCCCGTCTGTTAGTGGTTCTCATTAAAGACTGGCACACTTTAACCACTTTAACCTCATATATATATATATATATATATATATATATATATATATATATATATATATATATATATATATATATATATATATATATATATATAAAGTTAAGGTGGCATTAGTCTTGAATCAATTAAGCTGCAGTGGTCTGGGGACTTAAGTGTTCCCGGGTGTGACGGCAGCCCTCCACTCACATCAGTGTGTTGTGCACATGCATGCTTCTTGCTGCCTCCAAAGTCATGTTCAAGTGCAGAGCAGTGCATGCGTCACATGTGTGCTCTTCAGATTTATTCTCTCTCAGAAATCCACACAACCATCCTCCTGCTGGGTGCGAAACCAGAGATGAGTCATGGTTTGCGGGGGCATGACAACAGTCTATCCCACTGTCACCCCCTCTTCCATGCATCCTCTCCTCCCTGTGGTTCTCCTGCCTGGCGACAGTGATGGTTCACAAAGCAAGTAAACTGGGATGAGAGCTGCTCCTATTTTGCATCTGTTTTGTTTTGGAGGACAGCCCTTCAGCCAAACATCTACGTTCTCCCCTGTCATTCCTCATTCCTCAAATCCTCGCGGTCCATCCATCTGTATGTTTTCCGTCTCCATCGTGTCATCCATCCCTCCGTCTTTTTCTTGATCAAGGTTTTTCTTGCTCGATTCCCCTTGGACCACAGCCAGGGAGTAAAGTATCATCTCTCCAGACTCAGTACCGCTTGTGTAACATGAGCATGCAGACCTTTTAAGCTCCACATGTGTCCATACGCACACACGTGTGGGCGGGGGTGTAGCCTTGCGTGTGTACTTGTGTCTGCTGCGTTAAGCGCTGTGCTCTGATTGGTTAGAAAAGGGGGTAAGGACCCCCACGTGGTACACTGTATCGCATTAGCAGCTATGTTGTGCAGAGACAGGAGGAGGAGGAGGAGGAGGGGGGGGGTGTTGTTCATGAATGGACCTCTGACATCACACAGACTGTATCCTCAATCCCTCTCTCACACGCGCACACACATGCATGTATTTACACACGTGGACACAGAAGGCTGCATGGCGGAGTGTGTGTTATTCAAAAACAGTGTCATGTTTGAAGGATGGAGCCAAGTGAGAGGAGGGATTTTTATGCGTGTGTAGCTGCTCGTAGGCGCGTTGGGTGGCTGTCAGGTTACCGTTTCTCTGCTTCCTAACTAAGAAGCACAAAGTCTTGAAGAGTATTAGTACTGGCTGAGCTGATTTTTGGGTGTTTACGTGGGGGGTGGGGTGTGTGTGTGTGTGTGTGTGTGTGTAGGGGGGCAGTTTTCTGTTTTCTAATATGCTGATCGTGCACCTCTGATGTTGATACTGATTCAATGTAAATTTATTATAATCATAAGCTCATATTGTCTCTTTAATTCCTCTTATACTTTTATGAAACACGGAAAGGAGGCAAGAAAACAGAGCTGTTTTGACACTGATGCATGTGTTGCTGCTAAATGTAATTTATATGCTTGGTTTTGCTTAGTTTATACAATGTGCTTTTTTTTTTTTAATGAAAACACAAAACCAACTAGGTCAATGATTTGTGCATTTTTAATTTATTCAGTAGTTCATGTACGTCTCTGCACATGTTAACCTGCCTCAGTGGGCAGGTGGTGGCGTTGGACCTAACGTGTGGATTCTTGGAGGTTTTTTTTGCAGAGCTCGTTGACGAGGGAATCCCTCGTCACGTGAAGCCGGTCCTGGGCTCTGCAGGCTGAGATGTGCAATGTATTGTTTTTCAAATGTGGCATGAATGAGTTTAATGTAACCTCAGACAGTTTAATCTTGCCATAAGGAGACTCTTTCATTGTAGGAATTGTGGACTTTTTTTTTTTTTTCCATTTTTCTTCTACAAACCTTCAATAAGAAGTGGACAGAGCCACCGTGATGTTATCCGTTGGTGTATGAACTGACTCTGTATTTATTACTACTTAGTTATTGATCACCATGACATGTATCATTGGATAATAAGAACATAATGGAAAAAGACGGACTCTTGCATTTATTAATGTGCCTTCAAAGTCTAAAAGCAACAGACGTTTTGCAGTTTTTAGCTCAGTGGGTCCCCCTATAGTTGTGGAGGTGACGATGCTTCTACAACACTGTCTGAAGTTTACTCTTGTGTAGTCTCTGGCTCAGTCACTGTCCCATTTTCTCCTCCATCATTACTTTTTTGAGTCCCTTAGTTGCTTCTGCCATGACGTCCTACTCCAGTGCTGTTGATGTGTGACATGTGCCAGGAAGCCACGCGCAGTTATTGCAAGCAGCGACCTGGTTGAACGTTACTTTGGGTGTTTTTGTTGTTTTTCCCCAAAATTAGAGACAGGAAACTGTATGAGGTAAATGAAACTTCGTGAAAATAATGAATTATTCCTTCAAAAAAAATGTTGGTGTCATAATGTTGGAGCCAAAGATGAGTTAAAGCTACGTCCCAGTGGTCATAATCGGTATTGCAGGAAGTTGGTATTTTGTTCCTGATGTTTTTTTATTTATTTTTTTTTTAGTTCATGTATCATAATATATTCTGTGCTTTATTTATTTTCCAAAAAAATAAGGGACTTTCCCCTCAGAGTGAAGCTGACTCATATCTGAAGCCAAAGCAAATGAGCCGGAAATGTTTACATTTTTGTCCCCCATTCGATGCTTCCTATTGCTCTTCCCCTTTCTGATGCTCTGTTGTTCTGAATGATGCTCTGATGGTGTGAACCTATAATAATAGTAATAATGATAATGCATTTATATTTATAAGAACCTTTCATACAACCCAAGGACACATTCCAACAAAGAGATAAAAGAAAAAAGGATAAAATCAGCATACAGTACAAAAAAGGAGGACAGTGTAGTTGGACTTAGAGTGAGTAGGCAATCTTAAATAGGTGGGTCTTGAGTCTGGATTTGAAAATGGGAAGAGAGTCAATATTTCGGATGTCTGGTGGTGAGGAGTTCCAGAGTGAACAAAGAGTGGAGAAGGATGGAGGCGGTGTGGAGAGTTGGGGACAAGCGGAGTCGGTTTATGTTTCGAAGGTAGAAGTCAGCAGACCAGGTGATGAATGATATTGAGGATGACACCCAGACTCCTCACCTGAGGGGATGGAGAGACCGAGGAGCTGTCCATGGTAAGGGAGAAGCTATCAACTTTGGATAGTGATGCTTTTGTGCTAATGAGGAGTAGTACAGTTATTTCACAGTTTGATTTCAAAAGGTTTTAGGTAAACCAGGATTTGTTTTTGGATTAGGAGGAGGTGAGGGAGGAGGGTGGGAGTATGGAGTCTAGTTTCCTGGAACCGTGAACAGTGAAAATGGATATTGAATTTGTAAAAAATACTGCTGAGAGGGAGAAGATGGGTGGTGAAGAGAAGGTGTCCCAGGACAGAGCCCTGGGGCACACCTGTGGTGACTGGGGAGGGATTTAAGCTGTATGAACTGAACTTCAGAAAGTCGTTGTATTATTGTTTTTTTTTTTTTTTTAGAAAATGTCACAAATGAAATAAAAATTTAAGTTTTAGGGTGGCTCGGTGAGGAAGGAAAATGCTTATTAAGTGTGGAAGAGAGGGAAGGTGAAGTTATATGAAGCCAGCTGAGATGCAGGGAGGGTCAAGAATGAGTGTTGAAGAGGGAGGGCACAATGACAGATGACAGGAGATGTGGAGGAAGGGGCATGCAGGTAGTGAAGCGTGGGGTTGGTGGCTGAGGTCAGAAGGAGTGTGCAGGCCAGAGCTCTCATCCTCCACCTCCTCATGCTCCTCATGCCATTCGTCCATCTGATGGTCTCCTCTGCAGCTAATGAACTCCTGATGCCAGTGGTGACAGAAACTCAGTCTTTATCCCACTCTGCACTTCCCTCACTCTTCCTCCTTCTTTCCTCCCCACTGTCCTCCTCCTTTTTTTTCCTTTTTTTTTTTTTGCTCTTCCCTCTCCTTCTGACTTTGTTGGCGGGGCCCCAGCTGTCCTGGCTGTGACTCACCTCCATCATTGTTTGTCAGCAGATTTCAGGAGATGAAGTTGGAAGCTTACAGAGGAAGAAGACTTGGATCTCAGCCCCTGTTTTCCTTTTCCTTTTTCCTTTCTCCCAACTTTCTGCCTTCCTCTCACTCTTCCCTGCTCCTATAGTGCAGCAGGTGCTGTGGCAGAATGAATAAATATTATGTTCCTGAGCTGGTTTTGGCATCAGCAAGGTGATAAAGGAAATCTATTTGACTCCCGTGGCTCATTTGTCCGGCCCTCCGTCTTTCCGCCTAGTGTGTATACATGTGTGTACATCCCGTACATTGATTAGTCCATGGTTTTACACAGGTTAACCCACTCAGTCTTTCCGCCATCGTATCTTTTATTCGTTATTTTTAGATGACACGACTAAGCTTCATTTCCTGTTTAATCAGTTTTCCCATATTTTCTTCCTGGTCTTGTTTACAGTGTTTAATTGAAACAAATTTCCTTCAGGACTTGATCTTAATGTTTTAATCATCAGCTTTCAGGTTTCTCAGTTCTGCATGAAAGCGACTGAGTGTCGTGACATCGTGTCTATGACATGCTGTGTGATCCATTTTGGAGACCAAACTGGGGATAAGGCTGCTCGTTTTTGTGAGACTCTTCAGCAAGGTATTCATAAAAGATGAGAAAAGACTGCGTAAAGTTGGTTCCATTGTGTAATTGAGATTATAAAATCATAAAACCTGCCTCAGTGTAAAGCTTTTAGATGCATGCATGTGCTTATCATGTTTGTGCCACTTGATTTACTCGTTTGTGTTCTGAGTTGTTCAAAAACTCAAAAGCCTCTTTACTGCCAAAGTTGAAAGGTTTTATCAAATTTGGCAACAGATTGGAAGGAAATAACTTAATAATTCCTTATTATTGCGGTTATTGCAAGATTACATTTCTCACTCTGGGAATCACTTTGTGCTGCATTCACTTGTATGAAAAGTGCTCTATAAATAAAGTCTGATTGATTAGAGGCACAAAAGAAATATGTGGAACTAACAACAACAACAACAACAACAACAACAAAGTAAATGGGTCGAAAGTTCCTGCAAGGAAACAAAAACGACCAATGCCCTTTTATTTGGGATTAGGCTCTAATGTCTCTCCTTCAGGACCAGCGCAGTTTATTATTGATGATTGTTTAGTAAAATACATCATTTTATTCTTAATATCTTTTTGTTTCAGTTATTTTTCTCTTCCCTAAGGAGATCACACACACACACACCCCCCCCCCCCCGAGAGCGATGCCAGACAGCTAACTAACTTAACCAAGACAACAGTCCTCTCTGTTTGACATTAAGAGCGAGCCTCTTTCCGTCTACGTATCCCCACGGAGCGTTCAGCGGGGGGTCCGCAGGGGAAGGGGATGATGGGAATGGTGGTGGTGATATCAGCATCTGAGAGTGACTCATGGCTGATCCTAAGTGGTTCTGCGCCTTCCAGTCAGTCACGAGATGTTGGTGTGTGTGTGTGTGTGTGTGTGTGTGTGTGTGTGTGTGTGTGTGTGTGTGTGTGTGTGTGTGTGTGTGTGTGTGTGTGTGTGTGTGTGTGTGTGTGTGTGTGTGTGTGTGTGTGTGTGTGTGTGTGTGTTGCTGAGGGAAGTCGTGATCATGACAGAACAGCTTCCTGGCGGAGGAGCACAGCTGTTCGCTGCGGTTTAGTCTTTTCACTTTGTGGTTTATTTGCGGTTTTCCACCTTTGTTCTGCCACTTTCGCTGCATCATTGGTTCTGGCGCACAGAAATTCACACAATTTATCATCTAATTGTAATATCAATTTAGTTTTGAGGTATCAAATTTGTGTGTGTGTGTGTTTCTTTTTAATTATTTTATTGTTTATGTGATTTCACAATTTTCTTTGGGAATGGTGTCATCATTTTAGCAGCGTAGCAGATTAAATTACCTACAGATTGTCGGTTGTTTTTTTGTTTTTTTTTTCTTTAAGGTGTGACATCAGGTAAAATGATTTAAAGCTAAAAATGCATGCCTATTTAGGGGTGTAGTCTTTTGATTGATGGTTGGGATTCCCAGTAGCTGGCCATCATCAGTTTAGCTGCAAAGGTTTTTGCACATTTTTTGCATGTTATTTCGGTAGCAGCATCAGAAATGTGGTCGAATTAACCTTATTTAATCTGAATGAATGTAAGATGACGTTGGTTAACAGGAGAGGTTCGCATGAGCTAAGCCAAGGTAAAATAGGTGGGCCAAGGTGGGCGTGTTCCTGCTGAAAGAAGTTACCCCGTGTGCACCGGTTCCTGAGAGAGGGATGCGTTTGCTCACATTTTATTGAGTGCGGGTCACCAAAGGGAGTGAAGTGTGAACTATTACACTGCCTGTGGAGGCAGCTGTATCGATTAAAGCAGAAGCGCGTCTGTTCGTCAAATATGTGTGAGGTGGACAGATGAAAAACGCGCCTGAAAGTGCCTCGTGTGCCGCCGAGCTGTGAGGGTCTCTACTCTGCAGCCCAAAGCTGTTCTGTGCGGCTGAGCGAGCGCACATACCGACACTGTAAAATCTCACCATTTTTAATTTATGAGTTATAAGTTCCAAACTACTTAATTTCAGTCTGATGGTATACATATGCTGGAGATCACCAAGATAGAGTAATTGCATGAATAAATGTTGGCTAAATTTGTTGTAGAAACCTAAAAAATGTCATGATATTTTGGCACTCAAGGACAAGTGATTAGTAAGGTTAGTAGGTCTCCGGAGTAGGAGGCTTTGGAAGGTCCATGTCGAGTATTCATGGCTGTGTAATTGTGGAAAACCACACATTTTGATTAAGACCAACATGCTGAAATTGCCATTCGTCAAGTCGTGGAGCTGAAATTGGAGGACTTCATGCAGAACCTGTCTCCTAAACGCAGCGCCTCATCTAAACAGTAGACCAAAAGAACTGAACACTTATTTTTGTGGACCGAAAGATTGTTGGCCACCTATTTTATCCAAACTCAGAGTTACTAGAAAGTCTGTGTAGGATGATGTTGCCTTTCTTGCACACCTGTTGCCATTGCTGTGATGAGGATGTTCGATGGGCTTTTGATTTGTGCCATATTTCTTTCTTTCTTTTAAAACGTTTTTTTTATTTTATTGTTGCACATACACCCGTTTATGTCTATGTGTGCTTGCTCATGCGTCTTAAAGTTCAAGTAAAATCCTTGTGTTTGGATGGAAGAAGTTGGGAAGAGTGAAAGTAGACGTCAGTGTCATGTTGAGTGTTTATGGTGCTGTTTTCGCTGAACGCTCTCTAGATGTTGCTCTCCTGCCTGCACATGCAACAAAAGCAATACACACACACACACACACACACACACACACACACACACACACACACACACACACACACACACACACACTATTGATTATTTGCTTTTTTTTTCTAATATGAAGAAAACAAAAATAAATCAAAGATGATGAGAAAAGACCAAATGAGAGTTGGAGAACAGAAGATGACTGTGTCAGTCAGAGTGTGATGGAAGGAGAAGGAAAAACACGGAAGAGAGTAGAAGCGTGAGAAAGTGTCTGCATGGTGTTGGAAGTGGAGGAGATGCATTGTGTGAAACTGAAGGTGGAAAAGAAATATAAAAAAAAGAGAGTCCAATGAAGGTTAAAAATGGTGCATTTTCTTGTTTTGGTTGTTGTCAGAGGCTTTTAAGAGCCTTTTAGGGTTTTGCTCCCCAGGCGGACAGGCAGGTCTTGCTCTGTTCAGTCAACTCGCGTGAAACATTAGGAAAGACGAACACACAACACTTTAAATTCTCTGACACGCGAATCTCCTCCGCGGACATGCAGTCAGTCATTTACATGCACACGCAGCGCTGCCTCAGAGAGATGGCTTGTTATGAAGCAATTTATATGCAAGGATTCTTTATCGAACCGACTGACCTCTAGCACCTCGAGGAGTGCCAACTGTGCATGTGTGTGTGCACGTCTGCTCATTTCACATCTCCAGATCGTTGATGCTCGTGTCATACAACAGTGTTGTGTTTTGGATGCAGGCGTGCATCACTGCCACTTTCTCTTCTGGTTGTTTGGCTTTCTAAGTAGAGAAACACCTCAGTCTCTCCTCTCAAATCTTGCAGCTGTTACTCGCTGTCTGTTTTTATTGTTGACGTATCTGCCTGTGTCTCCTGACAGCCAAAGACTGTGACTGTGTGCACATGCGCGTGCTGCTTGCCGGGTTTCTGGAGCCACATCCTCTTAATAATAAATCACCGTTACGGCGACTCTTGTTGTGTTGACCCTAAAGTGATAAAAAAGACGCCAGCCCTCAGCGGTGTTTCTGTTGAAACAAATGCACCGTTATCTACAGGGCTGTCTGAGGGAGAGGACAGCCTGCCATGCAGGGGAGTGACATACTTGCAGACAGATAAAACAGATGGCAGGCAAATGGGTAGACGGGCAGCAAGGCAAAGAGTCAAGCAGTCAGACGGACAGAAGGACAGATGGCAGGCTTACAGGCAGACAGACGGACAGACAAAGCAACAAATGGGATGCGGCCAGTCAGACGGATCTGAAAGCTTGAGGACAGGGGGTATGGTTTAAAAGAGAAAAAATACTTTAGTCTTCTTTTTTTTTACCTCAGTGAAAAATGTCATGAGGATAAGATAAAAACATAGTTGAAGTAAGAACTGCACCGTAAATATCATTATTATATTGATATTATAGCTGTAGAATTGGATTTTTGTTTTGGAAAATCTGAGTAAAATGCAAGATTTTTTATTTTTTACGATACTGAATTGAATCTATTTTATATACAGCACAAGACAACACTGAAATTTTATAATATTAAATATAAATTTAAAAAAAATCTAAATTTGGAGGGTTTACAGCAAGGTGTTAAATTTCAGTTATATTCAAAAAGGAAATAAAGCCAAAAAAACAACAAAAAAAAAACAATCTCCCATCTTCTGGAATCAGATTTTTTTAGACAAAACTTCAATAAACATGTTACAGAATGATAGTAAGAGAAAATTATACAAGAGTAGGAACGGAAGAGCTCCTGATCCAGAGCAGACAAACACGGCGGGGGCGGTATTATGGTGTGGGCATGCACGGCTGCTGGTGTTTGGCCATGTGGCTGCTGACAGAAGTACCACATGAGGTGTATGAGGAACCGCTGTCTCCTCACACTCAGTCCAGCGCTCCAAAACCGACTCGGTTCATCACACTTGTCAGCTACCGAAGACAGACGAGCAGCTGAAGGAGGCCGCGGTGAAGCACCTCCGAGGAGGAAACTCAGAATTTGATGACGATGCTGACTTACGACGGTCAGTAAAGGAGTGAATCGTAAAAGCCACGTTTTAGTGAAACCTCTAAAGCTGAAATGCTTCTAAATCGTTTCATTTCACATCCGTTGCGAAGCGGTTTAAAGGCACACCCACAGAACCCTCCGGAGCCGACTGTACGTTGACGCCCGCGTTTACTTCATGTGCACGTACAGCAACAACACCTGTGATTTCAGCGAGCTGTTGGCAGTTGGAGCACGCCCTAAAACAGTTGTGTGTCAAGTGGACGCTGTTGCTGTTTGAACAGGAACAGCTGTTCTCTCCTGACTTACTCCTCAAACACGCGTTGTTGGTCGTTATAAAACGCCGTCTTCTTTATTAGCGTTATGGAGCCCGTGAGCTGGTTAAATGGATAACAGGTGGTTCTCCTCCCCACCTGCAATCCCCATGTCCACATATAGCCGTTTTTTGTTTTTTTTTTCCCTTTAAGGCATGATTTGTTGCAGTTTTCAGAGAACGGACCCCCTTTTAAGCGTTCAATCAGACGTGGCGGTCTCGCAGGTGTCGTAGTTGGCCAATTAATTTGCTTTCCGGGCGATTGGCTTTCCCAGCATGCATTAGTCAGCCTTCTCACTGTTAATGGTTTTGGCTGACTCAAAGCTTTGCGCTGAAAATGTGCCATTCACCAGATGATATATCTCAGAAGAGAGCAGGGAATGGTTGATGTAGTCCAGCTCCAACCCATAAGCTTATAAATGTAATGTGCTGCGTTTGATTTCTGCTGGTAGTAGTTTCTACCCGTGTAGGCGATCTTATCAAAAATTGCCTTAGCTATAAATTGAGTAACTGGTATCGCTGTCTTGTATAAAGTAAAGTCAAACAAATTTACTCAAGTACTCTTGAATATTTCTTCAAAGAGCAGGGTCTCATAAACTCTTAGCACTTACAAAAGTGCAGACCTCCGGCTTCCGTCTTTTTCTTGTAATTTGTCTGGAGCATGTTGAAAAATACTTTTACTTATATATACTTATTTTGGGGGTTTCAGTGAGAGATCACGGCGTGCCAGGCACTTGGATCAACCAGTTAGTGAACAGATTAAGACCTGTTTTAAGTCGATTTGTTATTGACTTGGACGTTTGCTCTGAGTTCTCGTACCGGAAGTCAAAATTCCTTTGAATTTTCAGCTTTCCAGCAGCCACTTACACTTGGATTTGGGCTGAAATCAACCGGTAGTTGGATCTGTTCATGAGGGTGTACACAAAAACCCAGTTCGAGCTGCAGAGAAGAAGCCCTGATGCTCGATGCCACTAACGCCACGCTTCACAGCGGGGATGGTGTTGTGCTGTTTTGCGTCGGTTTCAAACAAACCTTCTGCAATTACAGCAAGAAAAAAAAATTCAGTGTTTTCCCCCCATGTGACATTAATAGCTATTCCATGTGGTTCCAGAGTGGATGTAGATTTTTCCTAAATTTAGCTGGGCTTTGGATGCTGTTCATTATAAGAGAAGATTTGGTTTTTCTGATTCCTACTAGTCTAGACAGAAAAAAAAAAAACAAAAAACAAAAAAAACGCAGGAGATTGTTGTCACATGTGGTGTGAGCTACTTTCCTGCCAGAAAGTCTCACTGCTCTGTTAAATCCTGCCACAGGACTCTTGGCAGCTTTCCCGTTGTCTTGTCATTGATTTTGGAGGTGTGTCCTGTCCTTTGTAACATCATTGTTCTACCATCTTTTATCCACATGTTGATAATAGTCCCTGATGTACTCCATGCCATATCTAGTGTCTGCTGGTATTTTATTTATTTATTTATTTTTTGTATCTCTCGGTAGATCAATACTTTTCAATTATGAGATGTTGGCTGTGATTGATAGCTTTTGCTGACATCTGGGTTATGCTGCTGGAGACGGCATTTCTTTTTTTTTTTTTTAATTCTTGATGCAGCCATGCTCTCTGAGTTTTTTGTTTTTTTTCTAGTCATCTGAATGCTTTTGGACTTCTTTTTCTTTTTTTTTTTCCAATTTATTACAAATACTGTGGAAATTACAAATATACCATTGCAACATGGGAGTGTACACTTTTTCATATGCGCTTAGTGATCAATAATGTGTGTACTTTATACTTTTATTTTTTGCCCCAGGCGGATTTGAGCCATGCACATAAAAAGGAAGCCACATCCCTTTCACGCAGCTCAGTACTGTAACGCTGCTTGGCCACGGCTTAGTGGACAGCTGGCCAAAAGTGAAACTTCATAAGTTCACATGATAAAGTCTTACTAAAACCGGAGTTCAAAGATGCATATAAAGGTGTTAGTCTAAGTGAAATGTCATTAATCTGAATCTCTTCAAGTCGGACCAACACTCTCCTCCATGTGTACATTCACTGTAGCCTCGGCACTCTGCCTTCGCTCCAGGGTTCCTCAACTAGGTTTCAAGAAGCTGGTATACAGAAGAGGGATAAGTCAGTAAACACCCCCAACAGTTAAAGGTAGGGTAAGTGATTCTATGCAGTTTCCAACCCAGAACACGCTTTGTCACATTCAGAGGAGATTTTCTCACCTTCTGCTTGCTTGCCCTTTTCATAAGTACGCTGTGGGGAAATAAAACCAACATTGAGATTTATCCAGTCCAGCAAATGGCCTTTGGCTGATGTTCGTTTGGAGCCACAACTGTATAAATGTCTTATGCTTTTAAATTCTGTTCAGTCTTTCATGTACAATTTGAGGCAGCGGTCTGTTGGATCAACAAGAAGTCTCTGCAGGTCTAGTATGTCCTTTTTAAACGGAAAGAAATAAAAATCAATAATCATTTGCGAGAGTCTCTGAGATGTGAGACCTCTTTGTCATTGCCTTGGAAACTTGATGTGATGCAAGTGAAATTTGTATCAAGTACTTTTTTAATTACTGCAGAGGGAAAGTGCAAGCATTTTAGGATGATGGACAGCTGAACATGAGCATGATGGTGCGAGAAAGAAAACGCTCTAACTCAGGAGAGGCACTTAAACTTCTTTATCCAAGCAAAAATATGGATGTGGTAGGAGGGAGAGGACCGAAAGGAGAGAATTAAGAGGTAAGAAAGGGGAGAACGCTGCCTTCACACTTGTTTTTGAATAAATTCAGCTACTTCAGGGAATGTATAAGATTTAATTTCCTGTCTGTGAGATCATCTTTACCTGCCATCGAGCTTTTCAAAGGCAAATATGTGTAATAATGTAAAGCATCACTTTTACCTAATATTTCAGTTTCAGTCAGCTCTAATAGAACGTCGCAAAATCAAAAGTATATAGCTAAATTTAGTAATGCAAAAAGAGATAAAAGGGTGCTGAACCATGACTTGGAGCTGCTCGCGAGGACGACGGACTGTCCTCTTCTGTTTATCTCTTACTTCTTGTTTTTTTTTTTTTTTTTTTGAGGAAGTAACCCAGTGCAGCTCTGGAGTCTGCTTCAGTGGCCTGATTGAGACGAAGTTGTGTATTTATGAGACTTTTCCATTTCCCTTTTCTCCTTCACCCAGCCCATCCCTCTGGATAACACAAAACATCTCAATCAGCAGCCTGGGTCGTGGTTCACTGCGCTGATTGAAGACGGGTTTGTGTGCGCCGCATGCAAGAAAGAGGACGGAGGGACAGAGAGACGGGAAAGTTTGAAAGAGAGACTCTGTGCACACAATAGACGGGTATCAGGTGTCGATTGTATGCAAAAAAAGTCAGACTGATTGGCGGAAAATTTGCAAAAATGAACTAGACGCTTTCCTTGGCAGCTGGAGGTGCATCAAGTCCAAAAAGGAGAGAGGGAGTTTTGAAGGAGACATTTAGACATTTCTTATTCCCACCAGGTGGTTCACTTTAATGAGTCACAACCATCTACACAAAATTCAGACATATAGATATGAGAAGGTAGAGAGAATATCCACACAAAGGACTCTTCAGTCGCTCTCGTTTGCTCTGATGTGATTGCTGGATTGAAAAACTTTGCATCCAAAATGAGATGGAGTGGCTGACATTTTCCTACCCAGGTCCGTCCAGTTTTCCCAAATGAACGTTCAGTTAGATGTTTGGCCTTGGCTTTAATGTGGCGTTTCTAACCACAACAGGCCTAGACCAAACATCTTTTAAGACAAGAAACCAGTTTATTGCAACTGTCCGTCCACTTTTGGAACAAAAGGTTTGAGTCACCGTCTGGATTGTTTGTGCACAGCTGGACACGGCTTTTTGGATCTTTGCACAACATCAAGTCAGCCTTTGTCCAAATGTCGGCAGGTGGCCTCAAGTTCACTTGCAGGTCAGCAGGATATTATGAGTATTTGTTCCAAACGGAGTTGTCAGTCGCCTGCCATTGAAAACTCCTAAAAACGAGTAATACATTTGGAAGCTCAAATGAAATGGGAGCCCATGCAGGAATGATGTGATCAAGCCTTTCTTTTCTGCTTCTGCTTCATTTTGTACAGCCTACAGCTGACAAAATGATGACTGATCACGACAACTGTACAAAGAATGACAGTTTTCTATATACGAAGTGATCATGTGAATTAGTCTGTCAGATCTACATACTTGAATCAGGTGACCAAGACTGACCGTCTTAGACTCCTGAGAACCTGAGGTGATTGATGGTATCGATTTATCTTTGTCTGGACCTCACTTGCGTGTGACTGAGCGTGTGTGTGTGGGGTGGGGGGGGGGGGGGGGGGGGGGGTATTCATTTATCTGAGCATCTGGGTCCAGCTCTAGCCTAGTCCAGATCTACAACAGACAACAGAGGAACATATATGTATATATATTTTTGCTTCTACTCTTTCAAAACCCTGTAATTCAGGCATGTTGGCATGTTTACACATATGCGTGGACTTGAGATGATGTTAAATTCAGGTGGTTATGTTGGCCTCTGGTGGCTTGTCAGGAAAATCCATCCCCCTAAAGGGATGGGGATGGATTTTACCTCCCTTAAGGAGACCCTTTAAAGCGCGGGCAGCGTCCAGCTGAGCCGGAGCGCAGTGATCTGACCATTCTGTCTGCAGGCAGGCGTCATCATGCCCATATATTATAGCAATGTCAAAGTAATCCAGGCATATTTAATGTCTTTTTAATGTGCAAAAACTTGTCCATCTATGCATGCTTAGTCAGTGGTTCTGATGGAAAATAAAAAGATGATCCTGAGATTTTATGCTTTTATTTGGGCAGATGTACAATAATGGAGTGGAGATGATACAGAGTGAGGTTGGACTCAGATTTGGGCCTGTCGTGGTTTCTGTGCACGGGCAGCAGGCGTCTACCAGGTGGGCCGCAGGGGCACTCCTAACTTTTACAAGTCCTGAGCAGGTTCTTATTTTCTTCCGGCTGGTGAAGCCTTTGCTGTCACGGCCACAGAAAGAGAGCGCATTCTCACCAGGACAATTTGACAGAAAGAGCATCACTTTCACCTTGCATCATATATTTTGACTGAGGAACTCAATAATGTACTTCAAGTTACTCTACAGACTACCAATGTCCCTTTTTATTGTAGAGCATGGAAGTTGGTAAAGAGGGAGAAAAATGGAAACGCTGGAACGGAAACTGTCAGAGGCAGAAAAGGATTGCTGTTTTTTTTCTCCTTATTTTTGGCAGCATAAATGTCAGAGCACTTTTGTGTGTGCAGGACAGGTGGTGAGGCAGAGATCGAGGAGCCCCATATCGGAGGGAATCACCCCGGCAGCCACATAAATCTCTGCTCTCCACAGTTGAGGCTGTGACGCACCCCCTCTTTTGGCTTTACTGCATAAATCTGGGAGTCTGCTTAAACTCCTTCAGACTTTTCTGACCCCTGCTGTGGTTTTGAACGGCTATTTATTTTTGTTTTGATCCCCTCAACACACACACACACACACACACACACACACACACACACACACACACACACACACACACACACACACACACACACACACACACACACACACACATATGTTTTTTATCGAGTTCTTGTCAGGTTTATGTTGAATATACAACCGTCAAACAAAACGTTTTTGCCTGTACATTTCTGATCCGATAAAAACAGATGCGGTGACATATTGATGTGACAGTAAAACCTGGTCCAGCGTGCGTCTGAGCTGCTTGGACATTTGGACGTTGTGCAGATTGATCAGATGTTTGATCAGAAGGAAGAAGGCCCATCTTCTGACACATCGCCTCATTTAATGTTTTAAAGATGGTAGTAAAGGGTTTCATACCAAACACTCCTGTCAGCGTTTAATAGTGATTAGATATTTGTTGGCTCTGAAAGTTGCATTAAATGACATTATGTTCTTTTTTTATGAAAGCTGTTGGTTGCCTTCTTGGCCTGCGGTTTGAGAACATTTGTTATATTTCACCACCGCTTTGCTCTTGTGTGACCCAGGAGATACAAGGACATAATGAAACTTCTCCACTGTACGTCCGGGAGTGTTTGAAAACCGACATAGAAAGTTTCTAACATTCTGTGGCTGAATCTTCTTTAGAAACCTTAAGAATAAAAAGGAAAATTAGTGGGTTTTTTTTGTTGTTTTTCTTTGCAGGAAAGTTTGCAGTAAAATTACCTTCCCTATGGATCAAAACTGGATTAATTTACTCCTGACTTGCACTCAAATCCCCCTGCATGTGAGGAAACCAAACCAAACAACTTTCTTAAATTCCCAGCGAGTCTAAATCTCTAATGTGTAATGGTGATCAAGTCGGTGTATTCTGGCAGGAGGCCCGGCGGAGGCTCTGACAGATTGGTGCCATCAGTGCATCATCTCATTCACACTTGTGAACGTTGTGAACATCTTCTCACTCATTTTTCCTCTCCCTCTCTTTATCTCTTGCCCCTCTTCCACACTCCCTTCCTCTCTCCTCGCCTGCCTGCCTTCCTCCTCCCTGACAGATGGAGAGCGAAAAGAAGAGGAGGAAATACTCCACGAGCAGCAACGACTCTGACACCACCGACAGTAAGTTGGACAGACACGGGGTGGGGAGCGAGTGTGTGCATGCATGTTTGCTCACGTGGAATTGATGTCGCACATGACCAAAGAGTTGCAATGTCCTCAGATAGATCAAGGGCTTTAAACACACAGGTTGTGGCTGCAACGTGTGGATTCGATTTATCTACTCTGGCCATGTGCAACATGTAGTTAACTGGCTCCGCGATAGGTGATGGATTATAGGCCCACCCATTTGATTACTGGTCCATGACACAGACTTGATCAGCTACCTGGGCAGCAACAATGATTTCATGAATACTGGGAACTAGACATGCACTAATAAGATGCAGTTTTGATTTTCTTGAAGGTGTTACTGGCTGATTCAGTTGCCCATCCATCCATCCATCCATCCATCCATCCATCCATCCATCCATCCATCCATCCATCCATCCATCCATCCATCCATCCATCCATCCATCCATCCATCCATCCATCCATCCATCCATCCATCCATCCATCCATCCCTCCCTCCCCACTTATTCATGTGCAGGGTCACGGGGGTCTGCTGGAACCTGTCCCAGCAGGTTGCCAGTCCTCCACAGGACCAATTTTTTCCTTCCAAGAACTGGTCGCTCATTTGCAGTGACATAATCAGCTGGTGGAAGATGACAGAGGCTGGTTTGGTTGTTTTTTTTTGTTTTTTTTTTTACAGGGAGAAACAGACTTCAGTCACAGTTGTGCTTCATTCACGCACTTGCTTTAAGCTGTGTAGTTTGTAAATTAGGTTGACTTCTCAGTACAGTTTGACTGGACTGGTACAAACAAATAAAACAGATAAATGTCCAAGTCTGGGTCAAGACGTGGAGATGTTGTCTCTCTGTGCTTTTATTCACTTCAGGTTGGTTGTAATGGAAACGCGACGCTCGGCTTCCTCTGAGATGGACCGTTGTTACGGGGTTTCTTGTGCGGCTTTTGGAGTGAAAACGGCACACGCTAACACAAACTTAAAAGACGATTAACTAAAACAAAAAAAAAAAATCAAATAAAATGTAAACTGGAACGCACCAAGGCTAACCCATGGTGCGCTCCAGCAGATGTGAAAACAGGTGCCAGGTTTTTCATTGGATGTTGTTCTTCTGCAGGTTATTTTTACCTTTCAGGTTGCACGTATTGATTTATATGCATTTACTCAAAAGGGAAAGTCTCTCATTAAAGACCTGCTGCCCAGTGACTTTGTCAGCATGATGTGTTTACTGACTGCTAAATAGATGATGCTTTCACTTACCAGGAAAAACTTTGGATCTAGCGGTATCAAAGCTTGTCAAATTCTGATCACAAGCCAGTCACTTGGTTTACTTCTGTTAGGAAAATTTGACCAAAATACATAACCATCTGTTGTAATTTCTGCTATAAATCTATCTATAATGGTCAGTCTTTGAATGATTAGTAATTCAACACCATACGCTGGTCTCTCTCTCTCTCTCTCTCTCTCTCTCTCTCATTGCCAGGTTTCTTGACCCTTTTTAAGTGGACTTGATCAATTTAAGGTTTTTGCAGTTTTCCTATATAACTGAAACAGGGATGCACTTATTTCATTTTCAGATATTTCAATAACTTAAAGGTGGATTTACGTATCTTACATGAGAAACCAAAGAAATGTTCCCCAAGGAATTGCCTACATTTAGAAATATAAAAGTAATTGTCTTATTGGTCCCTTTTGTGTCATTGTGAATAACACTTTCTCAGTTTGGATCATCTTTCTCTGAAATGTGTGTGAAATCTGCTTCCCTATTATGGTTTAATGGAAAAATCAATAAGATAATTTTCCATTAAAAGAGCTTTTTTTCCTCCTCGTGTTCATTTTATCAAAAAAAGAGGAAAAAAAAAACAACTTTGATGCACCACCGCTGCCTTTAACAGGCGAAAAGAAATTCTCAGGATAACGCTGCAGACTTGAAGAGGATGAAGCCACCCAGTGCTTTTTGTTAATCACTTTTTTCATTTAATGTGGACTTAAGTTGTACAAAGGAGATTATTTCTGGGTGTTTTAGTTTTCTTTGCTCCACAGGTTCACAGGATCTCTGGCTGCTTTAAGTGTAATGTGGTCACAGGCCTGCATGTATAATGTATTTAACAGCAGGTTTAATGGTGTGTTTTTCAGACCACCTGTGTTCAAGGCGACTCTGCCAGCTTTATAATCAGCCTTTAGCTGTTAGTTCCTCCTGACCGCTGCTTCGTGGACTCCAGCTGCATCTGTTCGCTGGAAGTTATCGGCTTTCTAATTGAAGGATGCCCATGATAATTTCGGCTGTTGTGCACCGGGCGCAGCTTTTAATTAACACACCGCCATGATGGTAACCTTCGTGTGCACTGTGCCCTGTTATGGTTATCTGGCCACAGTGACGGAGCTGTGCAGCTGCCACATGTGAGGCGCGCAGATCTAACCTGTGCACACGCGCACTCGTGGCATGCAGATGCACGAAAAGAGTCCAGCACATTAGCGCACGGCCAACGGATATTAAAGGTTTTCATGTCTCCACAATGACAGTATAGAGTTGGGCTATGCTTCGCATTATTTAAAACATTAAACTAATGTGTACTTGGAGAAGTGTAAACAGCAGTGAGAAACCCTAGTGCACAAATAGTGCAGCATCAGTTTAGGGTGAGTATACCCAGGTTATTTTCTTTCCGGTCGGGCTGCATTTGAGAATGAAAAATATCCTGAGCATTCAACATATTGTGGAAATCACCCTGACAGCTGCCGAGTAAGAAGCCTGGAAAATTAAGGAGTTCCTGCGTGTGAATGCAGCAGCAAACCCTCTAAGGAATTGATTGCAAGTGTGCATGCTGTTGAAAGTTGCTGCTTGCTTTTATTACTTTTTTGTGCACATGTTGCTACAGCCAATCTGCCGTTTTTGTAAGCTGGAGTTTGGAGCTGAATATTTGTGAATATCTACAGATTTGTCCATGATTTGGATATCTGGATTGTGTTTCCTTTTTGTAAATAGCCCCACTCTCACGACCCCTGCAGTGATATTTGAGTTCATTTTATCTGTTAAAGAAATTGCAAAATTCATACATGAATGAATAAATAAATAAATGTAATTTTGTGAATCTGATCATTTGGAAACCACGTGATCGGTTCGGTTACGGTGCCTATAATAACGTGACCGTGATGATTTATTTATTCCCTGCTTTATTTATGAGGTTATTTGGATGCCGTTGATGGTTGTTTCTTCTTCAAAGTATTGCCTTGGTCTGATTGATATTGGAGCGTTATTTCCTATGTAACTGCACTGATTTTTATGATTGATTACACTGGCTGTAATTACTAGGTGCGTATCAATATCACTACTTAAACAGCTGTTATGAGGGAGCCTCATCTAAGTTTATTGATGGGAAACAAAACGCATAACAGTGTTTTTGAAATGGAGATGAGCTTTTCAGGCAAATAAAAGTGCAAAAGAAACTTTATAAAATCCTCTGCGAGAACAATTCTTCTTCTAATTGCTCGCAGACTTCTTCACCGTCTCGCGTTTGGACGTGGACGTGGCACCTTTTCTCTCTGCTGTCCGGGTTTTACCTGCCAGGATTTGACACCCCTGGTCTTTGGCTTTCCATTTTATTCTCATTTATACATTGTTATCACCTACGTTTAAAGCACCAGGCATGTTTTACTGGAACCTTGTTGTTTCATGGTAACTGGCAAACAGTTCGGTTCACTCACGCTGCTGCCAGGTTCCGGTCCGAACATGAAACCTGCCTATCAATGCAATAGTGGCACGAGCAGCGCATTTGGTAGGTAAGATTACCAGCCGTTTCCTTTTGATATAATCACCAGAAACCAAGCAGATCTTCCTCTTACCACTCCTCACGTTTCACTCTGGCGTCTCCGACGTGTTGAGAATTTACTTGTGGGTGTTCAGTGGTGCACGTATGGGTTCCAGATGTTCACTAAATGTTTCACATGCTGGAAATTGATAACTGTAAAAGGGTAATAAAAACTGATAACTCCTCAGGCAAACAACTTCAAGCCTTGTTTAACACAGATATGTGCAAGGTGACCTTTACCGATGGGTGTCCTTCCGCACCGGCTGCAGGAAAATTGGACGTTGACGTCATTCTGGAGTAAACAGAAGTCAGAGCTTCTAAAAGTAGTCTTGTATGCTTTTTTTTAAAAAGGTTTTTCTAATAATCTGAACTCTACTTAAAAAAAAAAGGGTAAGAAGGAGTTTGCATGGATGTCTGAGACTCTCAGAGGTTCCTCAAGGGTTTGATAAACTACCAGATGGTGTGGAAATTCACTCAAAATCAATCAAAAAATCATTATATGCAGGATTTCACAGCATGTGTTAGGAACTATTTTAATGTTTAATGTAACATAATATGAAATATAATGTTTGATATATTTTTTTATGGCAATAATTTGTCATAAACTGTCAACTCATCTTCATCTGAGCCACTATAATAGACAGGCGTTTTTATACCTGAGCTGGTGACACACTTAGACAATCATAATTGATTGTGTTTTTATTGAACGTACATTCACTGTGCTGCAGGAAACGCGAGAGAAGCCACGGATGAAGCACTTCAACAAATGTCAACTGCTGTCACTTGTTTTAAAAACCTGACGGCCAGCTGAGAAAATAAGTTTAGAGCTTTTTTCTTTAATCCATTTTAAGTTTCCTTTGCATGAGAAGATATTGCTGATGTGAACCGTGCCTCTAAAGTCGCTGATCAAAGGTAGATGATCTGTCACAAGGCTGGAACGGGCTCAGATGTCCATCAATCTACAGATTGACAAATTATCTGTGAATGGAGACGGTTCTTCCTCGAAGTAGCCGCATGAAGTAAGAGGCTCCAAAGACAAACACAGAGGCCTTAATGAGGTAAAGACGAGCCCACGGGGTCGCAGTCTCGAAGACGTCACTGGAACTGCAAACATTGCTGCGTGTCTGAAGCTCGCCGAAGGCCCGTCGTGGAAGTCAACGGTGCTGCCGGCAAAATGCTTTGTGGGCTTATGAAACCAAAGCTGCGTTGCTCGGGATGAATGCTCAGAACTATGTTTGATATGAATAAAAAGGGCACAAAGCTCTGTATAGTACATGTTCTCGTGTAAATGATTTCTTCGGCCATATCTGAGCATCGCACAGTGTGGTTTTTCTTCATACCAATGTATGTTGTAAATACCTGTCCCAACCCGCATTTTAATAATAATCCCCTTCATTTGGATGGAAAATAAGCTTTCCAGTGTAATTTCTGTTTTGTCAGCTTTTAGAAAGTTACAAAAAGAAACAAAAAAACCCAGCTGACATGAATACGCTGGCGCAGAAAATGCACACTGGGCTGTTGATTGAAGCAGTGGGTGCATTATTGGCAACGTTGTCTGGCTAATTACAATTAAGTTGTCTATTAATGAGCTTGTAAAGAGCCACACTGGGCTGACACTTTAACAAGATGTTATTTATATGGTCATTACTTATTAAACCTCTTCATTGATCATCATAAATATGCTTCAGTCGAAGGTGTGACCCAGCGGCGGCTGCATGTTACAGTCGCAGTGAAGAGTTTTATTCGGCTGCTTTCTTTTTCTTCCTCTCTCCATTTGTGTAAATTATAAAAGTGTTAACCCCGTCTCGTGCTCATTTTAAAACCTTTTTTGTTGAGTAGCTTTCTGCTCTTTAATAAGTAACTGATTTCCTGCCGGTTCGTGATTGCAGCTCCATTTTTTTTAATGCATGTGTTGCTCTTGCGAAAACAAATTTCTCTAATGGGACTATAAAGTTTCTTTGGAGTGTGTGTGTGTGTGTGTGTGTGTGTGTGTGTGTGTGTGTGTGTGTGTGTGTGTTGAGGTCTGCAGCCAAAGACCTGTTCCTCATTCTCTACTTCAAATCAATACTTAAGTGCTTCTTTGCTTCTTACAAACCAAACACAGCTTAAGTTTGTCTTGTGTTAGATGAAGAAGCCTTTATATACTGAGAAGAGACAGAAACCTTTTTCAATTACGTTTGCATACATGATTAAAAAAAAAAAAAAAAAAAAGAGATACTTGTTGTCCTAATGATGCTGATGTTTTATTTATTTATTTTTTATTTCTGCAGGCCAAGTGACTTCATGGTCCAGGTTATCAAAGAACACGGGCACCAGCAGCACATGGGTCCGCCACCAGCACAAGAAACCATCAGAGGTGAGTCGCTCCACGTCAAAGTGTGAAGTTAATTCCACCGGTTATGGGTTTTTGGGGCTGATCACTTATTGTTAGAAGCAGGATCAGCTGAAAGTGACGGGGTCGATCTGAAAAGCCTTTCATGATATTGTATATTAACTTTATCTGTGCTTTAAGAGCTCGTTTTTGAGTGTTTGAAGCGACTTCCAAATCAAAAACGTTTATATAAGATAATCCGGCTTTGGGAACCGTGAGTCTACAGATATGTAATTCAGTGAGCCGTCTGGATTTGCAGGGTGGCGTGACATCACAGAGTGGGATTATTCAGCTTCAACATCCGTTCACACCAAGTGGGTAGAACAAAACCGTTTTGAGAAGATGCACGCGTCACAGAGCAGGGTGGCGGTGATGAAGCGTCGCATTCCACCCTCGAACTGACTGCTGCAACCACAGCTGCAAAACGAAGCCGTTTCCATGTTTTCTTTTTTGAGCAAAACATGTCAGACATTTAATTAGGACCTTAGGGGGTCGCACCAAACAAATAACAACTTATAAAATAAAGAGTTACATTAAAAGAAGTCTTCAGTAGAGAAATAAAAGGCACATTTGCCTGTCATCTGGTCTGTTTTATTCATTTCAGTTTTTTGGAATAAACATTATCCTATATGCTTGACTACAACGCGAGAGGAGGGTTTTTTTTTTTTTTTTGTTTTAGATATTTTAACTCTCATTCAGAAACGGCTTCTTCAGTTGTAACTGACCTGTGGGGACTTTCAAATCATCACTGAATTCAAATTTGAGTCATTGACCAACGTCTGTTTTTGGCACTGTACTAAACTCTCAATTGTGATTCCTCTCAAAATATATCACTTAAAAAAAAAATAGGGGAAATCAAGCAGCTTAATAAATTGCGTTTGTCACGTGCGTTGCCCCTGAACAGAATTGGATAATGTTCAGTTGTTTACGGCACTGTAGAGGATGTATAAGAAGAGGCCACAAATCTGCAGTGATCAACAGTTAAAATATGCACGCGTGGAAAAGATTTATTCAGACAAACTTACCACCTAGTGTGAGATCATAAAAGCACCGATCCAGAGTCTGCAGCTGAAGTTTATGTCGGCGAGACAAACACTTCAGTCCAATGTAAATACAGCCGTCCCTGCCACCACAGCTAAATCAGCCGAGCGCACGGATGGCACAAATTGGTTGGCTAAAATGCTGGATTTGGAGCGTAAATACGGTCATGATGAATGATCCCAGGAGCTCTCAAATGACCACCCTGAGGAAGAGGCTGGCATAATCCAGTTGGAAAATGGTGCCGTGTACCAGTTGTGGCAAAGCAGTGGCTGCCACAGTCACACATTCCTCCCACTCTCTCCAAGAAGCGGGTTCGGATCTGCTCCAGATCTCTTTCATTTTTCTGTTGGTGTTTAGATTAACCCCCCCTCTCCTACATCTGCTCTGATATATTACATTTTCTAAATAAAGTGCAGCAGCCACTGATCCTGTTTTAGTCCCTGCAGACATTTGGAGACGAGCGTCGCTGTCAGTCAACATCTTGAGTGACAGCATCGTCGTCGTGTCTCAGCTGTAGTTTATCTCCAGAAAGGGTGAAATGCTAACTGAAGTCAAGCAGCATAAATGTTTGTTTTTTTTTGTTTTTTGTTTTTATCCTTGCACCTACAAAGCGAAATGTCACGCGTGTCCCAAACGTACAAGTCATCCGCAGAGCATCTGCCAGGGCTGTGCGTTTGAAGCCTCCTCCCCCGCCGCCCCGTCCAGTTAACCACAGGCTGCTGGAAGGTCCTGGTAGCAGTCAGTCGCTCAGTAATTACTACTGTAGCTCTCTGCTCTGACCTGGCCCTCGGCGGAGCAACAGGGGCCACGTCCCCTTTCATGATGCTGCTTCCCCGCTCCAGGACGCGCTGCTCCTCCGTGAAGGATGGTGCTTTGCTGCAGTGGAGTCATGGGAAAGGTTGAACAAACAAAAGAGCGGGTGACGGCTGATAAAAGTTCACAGCAAATTTTCTCGAGCCGAGAAGTGCAAGTGCGTCTGAGTCGATGTCAGACAGGATTGAATAATTGAAAAAGGAAAGTGCGTTGGCACTTAGCTCTGCTGAGGAGAGATGCTATTCTTGTTTTTTTTGTCTGTTTTGTCTGAAGTTTTACAAAATAGCAACACACATTTGTAGGTTTATTTAACAAGTTTTCTCTCTTTAAACGGAAAGTTAATAGCCTAAGTATTTACCTCCTGATGGCGGAGAACAGCGGATCTGGATATTCAGGCTTGATGTGCTGCTGTGCTTCGACTGCGATGGCTTTTGGACGGTCAAACACGTCATGTCATCTTGCATTCCTCTATTCTCTGACTTTCTGTAAACGAACATCCGGCAATTTATCTGCACTTTATACAGCGATATTCCAGAGACTATACATAAGCTGTTTATTTTAACGTGTAAAAACTCAGAAAGACAGAAGTGTATATACCTTTATGCCAGCTTTATAAAGCTGTGCATACCTTTGGTTCGGTTGTACAAATACCATTCATTGTTAAATTTGATTAACTTCTTTTAAATAGTGGCATATTAAAACACTATTTGCACAAGATGAACCACAGTTTGACTGAATGTGATACCGAGATGATAATTAGTGAAGTTGAGAACATGGACTCTGTACAAGCAAAACTGAGTCTGAAAACTTCATTTTTTATTTGCTCTGGCATCGCCATCCTGCCAGGAGCTGACTCCGCCCATCTCTGCTTAATCCATCAGTCAAAAAAAAAAAAAGCATCATTAAAAGGACTGGCAGTCTTTATCTGCAACTGATGAACAAGTTTATTATGTGGAAGATGGAAACACAAAATGTACAAATGAAGCACGGTGTGTCTACTGCTATGTTGCCATGATGTTTTTTTGTTATTTTGTATTTTATTTTATTTTATTAAACAGATGCTGGAAGCGTAAAGCAGCACACGAGTCAACTCTCATCATGTGCCAGAGAGCCAGAACGATCTCCAGTCACTCACTTTCTCTTTAAAGTCACATTAGCAGCGCTGCTCTGTATAATACCAGAATTAAATTATATTTCTAAAAGCCAATGAGGAGAAACGCTATAATAAAACGAGCAATCACGCATTTCTAAATTCTGTCTGCTTTTTCCCCATCTTCACCTCACCGTATTTGGTGTGAAGACGCGTCGGGACTGCGCATTCCTCTTTTATAAATACCAGTTTGCACGGTTTCAATTCTCAACACAAATTTTTCATTTGCAACCACTTCCCAGGATGCAGATACGGACAGCCTTCCAAAACTGCTGGATGTTATCTCTCTTTTCCTCTTTTTGCTGAGCGCAGACAGAAAACACAGATGTAAGATAAAGACATATTGGAAAAAGATGACACAGACATTAACAACTGGTGTAGTTGGCGTGCAGTTCTCCCGTGTTCGATGGGCTTTTATTTTTCAGCTTATCTTTTGACAGCATGCTGACACGGCGACAAAAGAAACTCTTCTTAAACTAGGTTATAAGAGTTCAGTCTTTCAGCAACAGCTGGTTGCATGTGAACGTTTCGACCACAGACGGCTGTTTCTGCTGCTGGTGTGAAGCATCCGGTGGCCGTAGCAACAACGTCTCGCGCGCCGTAGATTTCAGAGATCACGACGCTGACGAAGGGCCATCCATGCTCTACCCCCGATACACGCAGCTTTAGATTTTTATACGTTTGTGTGCTCAAGATCTACACTTTACCCGCGGCAGTTTTGCAGCAACAATTCACATAAATGATTCAAATTTAGAGAGTAAAAGGGCGACTTTTGCGCTCATATCGCAAGTTAAGTGTTTACTATTAGTTGCATTAAAATGGAAAAATAAATCTGTGATGTTAGATTATCGGCTGCAGCAGCCTGGATACAAATAGAAAACAGACGGTTTGGAAAGGTTGAGCCATACCACCTTTTAAAATAAAGATGGGAAGTTTCTTTTTTCTTTTGGGATTGGCGGGCACATTTTATTATTATTATTATTTGTATCTGCTGCGTTAAAAATGATTATGATTAATTGGATTCAAACCAGCACGAACCTTGTCGGGTGATAAACCTAGCTGGTGTACCGGACACCAGTGTTGGTATTTTGTAAGTCAGAAATGTCGAGCATCACTGAAATGAAATTCTTCTAAAAATCCCAAAACACAAGGTCAAAGATGGTGTTATTTTAGGTGGTGGAACATCATCTTCATCCCTCAAATGGGAAGATGACTGAACAGTGGCTCAAGTTAACGGGCTGATGCTCACCCTCGGTTGGAGGAGGTGTGGTGAATGGTAAACATGACGGACGTGTAATGACAGCGTAGGTCTTTTCTAAAAAGCGAGCCATATCTATTTGCGCCTTTGCAAGTCTTTCACTCCGGTTTTCAACTTTTCTCAGAAGTGGCTTAGATGGTTTTACTTGGCGGAAGGAGGACACAGTCGGATACCCCCCCCCCCAACTGTTTTTATCTCATTTTAGATGATGGTAGAGGTTGAACTTTTTGAAAATTTTGTAGACAAACAGGAAGCTATTATGACTCGCAGTACACAAACACAAAGTGCATATTTGGCCTTGTGATTAATGGTTATGGGCAGCAGTTTAGAGCAAGAAAAACACTGAGGCAGCTAAAGAGGGCCTTTCTTGTGTTTGCATCCATCCTTCACAGAAAAAGAAACTTTCAATTTGGAGAAAAAAGCACTGCAGCATAATGTTGCAGCAGTGACACTCTCCCTTTATTAATTTGGGGCCTCATCTCCTGTGATAAAAGCTGAGCTCGCCTCTTCTTCAGAGAAGTTTCCCCGCTCTTCCCCTGGGCTTTGTGTGACACTTGTCAAAACACGACAACATGGGCAGAGGACACACACTTCTGTTGGAGGGCATTTGTCACAGTATATTGAGACAGAAACATGAATATCCACACTTCTCTGGGGAATTTTCTCTAAGCTTTTGATATTGAAATTTAAAACCACTCACCCAGATGGTGGTGTGTCTTTATTCAGATTCCTTCTTTCATTTTAATCTTTTTTTTTTTTTTTTTTCTTCCCCTGAGTCAAGTGTTTTTGTTCTTGAATGTGAAATCACCACACTGGCAGGATATTAAAATCACAAATGAGGTTCGAAACTATTTTATTTAGCATTCTGAGTTTGAAAAATAAATTTGGCCTAAAAAAATTAAATAAATTATTATGATTGATGGAATTTTTTTCACCCAGATTAATAGAGGGAAAATGCAGGAATGATAAGCCACTGAAGGAAGGGAAGAAACATTAGAAATCACAATTAGGACTTTATTGTACCTTTTCTGGTCATTTTTTACGTATGTGCTTCAGTAGAGAAAAAAAAAAAGTCATCAGATGGCAGATGAGCTTTGCTTTATGCAGACTTGTCATGACCTTTTTTTAAAATAAAAATTAAAGTTGGATCGACATATATTTTTCTCCTAATTTGAATTCCTTTGTGTTTTCAGCTGCAAATTCGGAACATCAGCTCAATTTTTACTTTACATTACGAACAAGAGATAATTAATTATAAATTAAAGTCTAAATCCACATCATTCTTAAATTATACATGTTGTTGGTTATAGTTCAGCATTATTAATGTATTTCACCAAAGATAAATGGCGCTGTGGCAAACGCTGCCTGCTAACTAGGTCATGGATCGTTGATTTCCAGCCACATGGGCTCGGTTGCCACCCATAATCCAAATTTTTATTTTATTTTCCTGTAAAATGTACTGTTGTCCAACCTGTTCTTTAGGACCGTAAGTATGGGATGTACGGTTTTGTGTAGGGCTGGACCCAAATACCCGGATATCCGGATATCCGGACATTTGCCCACGACATGAATATCCAGATTTCATTTTTTTTTTCTTTTTGTGAAAACAGCTGTTTGCAGCATTACGTGTTCTCAGTTATTGTAGACCTTGTGTGTCCATCAATTTATTTTAGAAAGGAAATTTTTTTTTTATTTTTTATTTTCCATGTAGCGAGCGTCTATGTGCATTTCCATTACACCTGGAATTGAAAGAAATACTTGTGATGCCTAAAATATAAAAATAAAAAATGAAACAAAACTGGTATTCGCAAAAACCTGTCTTGCAAAAACCTTTTCACACTTTCACAATGTGGTTTTTCAGATGTGTTGATAATCATGTTTATCGCAAAGGTGTAATTGAAACGCATCTCCAGCAGCACTGGATTAGATGTAGTCAATCAATCTAAGGTCATCAAAATCTAGTTTCCATGTTTTTTTGCTCTCATTTATATGATGTAGTTGTGCTATAACACTACTTAATCATTAGGCATTACTGAATTACATAGGGGCTTTGCCGCTGAATAATCATTTGAATGATGAAGGCAGATCCGCTGCTGTCTCGCCGGAGATGCTTAGAGTTAAAGAGATCATAAAAACAAAAACGCTGTTCAATGGAAACACCGACCCCTCACCTGGAGTGGTTTCTTTGGAGCAAAAGTATAGTTTTGCTTTTTTTTTGTGAAAAAGTGTGATGTAAATCCACCTTCTGTAACGCATTCCCGCCCGGCTCACGTTAAAAACTCACTCGCTCGCTCTCCTGCTCCTCTCAGTCTGCCACTCTCGGGTTTTAATGAATCCCTCAGATTTTATTGGAATATATTTTCATAACTTTCATTCAAGTAAAATGAGCTTTAATCTCTGGTGGCCTATGAGGCAGGGGGGAATCAAATGACTTTCTACATTTCTATGAAACTGTCACATCTCTGCAAAAGTGTGATTTATAGATAAAAACAGTCAAACAAGCTGTGAAAAATAAATCACGGTGTCAAAATAGGGGTCTAATGATCTGCTAAAGTTTATCACTAATTGACGACATTATGCACTTCTCTTCATAATTTACAGCTATGAATTTTGCAAAAATGATATGACTCATTTATTTTAGCAGTTAATAAGAATTGATTAACACATATTAACGACTCTGTAGGGGAAGTAGGTAATTGTAAAGTGTCTGACAAACATTGCAGATCAACACACACTCATTAACTAAATGTTTTTCCCCTTTCTTATCAAGAGCCGTCCATGACCTTTTATTTACTGTATTCCCACTGCATACTTTACAGTATTCAAGTATGCTGGAGATGAAGGCATGGATGAACTTTCTTAATATTTGTCTGAGGTGATTTAAAAAAAACTCTTTTAGTCAGAGCTTTGATGTGGCTGCTGAAGCTCGGGTCTGAGTCCATTAAAGGATTTCTAACCAGGGTTTTTATCGCAAGTCTTCTGGACTCAAACGGTGAAGCAACTTTTATTCTTTTTATTTTGTTACCAAAAAGAGTTTTTTTTCCTGTCTTGTGTTGATTTTGATTGAAGGAAGCTTGATTGCATCCAACTATGTACACCAAACACTGACAGGGGTAGTGTAATGGATCAGAGTCATTTGAGGAAAGAGCCAAGTACATCTCGGTGTCATCGGTATAAAGATGAGATAAATAAGCAGAAAAGAGGCCTCTTGGAGGCTGAGATGTTAATATAAGTGCTGCCTGAAGATATTACTGACATTTTGCTACCTGCTAGAGTTGAAGAACAACAAGTCATGTTACGAGGTCGTCCCAGTGCACCCGGGCAGGAAGGAAGTGGTATCGGTATGAGTTGCCAAAAAAGGTGGAGCAGGTGTGAAGTGCTCTGCCACTATTGTTGTCTGGTGAAGCAAAGACAAGTATGCATATACTGTAAATGTGTGAAAGTGGAAATCAACACCTTCCAGTCTGTGCATGTGCAGGAATCTGATAGTGCAAGTCTGTCATCGAAGGTAACAAGACTTTTATTAAAAAAAAAAAATTAAAAAAAAGCCAGAATCTCATAGAATTATCGTCTGCATGTGCATATTATGTTTTGTGATAATAAATGAAACTCGCTCACTTCTGTTATTTTGAATATGTTCAGTGTGAAATCAATTCCTGCACATATGGCATGTTTTTTCTTTTTTACGTTGGTACTTTATGTCTGGACATATGGCATGAATAATGATTTTTGCACCATGACTAAAAAAGCTGTGACATGTGTGGTGTAGTTTTCTTTCCAGTCTACTTCCAGTCATATCCATTGTTCTGTGCGAACATGAAGATGAATTATTTATGGCGTTGACCAATTTAGCTTAATAAGTCTTTCTGTAGCAGTGCTCCAGAGTAACTTTTTCCACAAAAAGCTGCTATCTGAAATTAGTTCAACATTGTTTAGTTTAATTAGATTTATTTGCTGATTTCTGTTGTTGATTTGGAGATTTGTATTTATTTTGGCCTGTACAGCACTGTGGTCAACAGAGGTTGTAAAAACGAGATGTAGAAACAAAACCTGACGTGTCTACTGCAGAAAAATAAATCCATGGTTTGAAGGGCTGAAGCAGAGCAACAGCAAGCTGCAAACTGAGTGTGTATATATATATATATATATAATGTGTGTTATTGTTGTGTGAAATAGTTAGGTAATCGTGTGTACAGATGTCTGTGCGTATCATAATAAGCCGGCAGCTGCTGAAACTCATTAGGGTCTGGTGGGTCTGGTAGAAACAGCTGTGAGACTCTATGGCAACCACATGTAAACAGCTCCAGTCTCACATTCTCACTTTGTGTGCCAAGCCCAGTGAATGGAGGAGACTGCCTGGGTGGATGTGGAGAGGATGGTGTCGACACAGACCAGTCAGGAGATGAGAGCTAACAAACACACGGGCAGAGGGACACGCACACAGCGAGCCGGTGTTGCCTCCGGCTGTTTTATCAGACCATCGGTATTTCTCCTTTGGCACACCTACCTGATGCATAAATCTAGATTTAAAGAAGAAAATATACACGGCATGCACTCAATGTAAAAGTGACAAAGAAAGTAGGGACTTGGTTGGGAACCGTGAAACAGCAGGAAGATGGAACAAGACGGAAATTATTTTATGGAATAATGGTTGTGAGGGAATAAATTAAAGTTTTTAAACGGGTATGAATAAATTATTGTGGCGATGCATGAATGTGGAGCCAAAGATGTGTTAGGGGCAAAAGATTAATAATAAAGGGATAATTGAATCATGAAGAAAGGTGGAGGACTTAATAAACGGATGGTAGATGCCGGATTTGATTTGACAGCATTTTGATTTATTATCGTCTTCTTTTTCTTTGGGGGGGGCACTACTGGCCTTCATTTGACAGTCAGCAGAGAGAGGAAAGTGGGGACACAGAGCGAAAGGACATGACACTCAGGAGATGATCGCAGGTTGGGATTTGAACCTGGGTCGGCTGCGGTGATGGCTGAAGCCTCCTGCTCAAGCTTTAATTTGGAATCTTAATTCCCACATTTCCCTTACGTTGTAAAAGTCTGAAGTGTTGTTTTAAAGGTAGGGTAAGCGATTTCTGAATGACATCACGTCTGTTGGTATTTGAAGAAAACGTCAAACTGCATTCTCAAAGCGGATGGAGAGCAGATATTTACTCAAATGTGACAAAGAGGTGTAGAATCACTTATCCTACCTTTTTAATACTTGTCAACCTTAAAATCTAGAGGATTGAGGATGGTTAAGCTTGAACATTTTGATGCTGGACCTGCTGGCTGAGTATATTAGTTTTTACTTTTTTTTGGTTCTGATTGTGCTGCCATGTCAAAGCACTAATGTTTGTGTATAACATAAACTAACAGCACTGGCCGGTGAGCGTCTTGGAAGAATGTAAACAGTCGGAAAGTGTGTTTTTTTTTTTTTGTCTGGAAGGGAAATGACAAGCTGTTGTTTTTATATGCATGTTTGTCTTCTTCATGTGTTGTTGCAGGCGAAACCATCATTAGTCACTGCGTGCATTTGGCGAAAGTGGCCCATTTGTCTTGTGTGATAGTTCAGTGGCAGGTATCAAAGGGCTTTGTAATTTACACAGAAAAATGTCTGTAAAAGGTCTAAAGAGAGAGAAATGAGAAAAACTTCCAAAGATAGAGGAGTTGTAGATGTTTACTGAGAAGAGGCATGAAGATGAAGATTTATTTAAGGACTTAATTCAAATTCCCTGTGTGCACAAAAGGCATTCAGGTGCACCGCTGAGTTGTAGACCATCCACGTTTTGGAAGAGCTTGGTGTGTAGTTCCTGCAGCTGTGAGTGTAAAAAGCATGAAAACAGTTGGCAAGTGTATATCTCTAGTATTGGTGGAAACTCCTGTGTGTGTATATGTTGTAACTACAGACTAAACCCGCCGCCTTCGCAGCGTTTATGACTGCGGAATGTCTTCATTTAGATAGATTTACACGCAGATGTTCTGAATGTCAATACTTACTAAGTTTTAAACAGTCACAGCAATGAATGTTGGCATGTCAGGTGAAAAAAACTGGTATGTAAGAAGATAATGTTAAACACTGATAAATGTCAGAGTTTGATATAAACTGTCATTGTCCGGGGGAAAAAGCTTCTTTGTTTTCTTTTTAATATTTTTATTACATTTTTATTCAGACTGCTTATGCTTGACTGACATCCATCAATAAATCTGAATGGCTCTAGCTTCATTTATAAAACACGTTGTGCCTTTCACTTCTCAACGAGAAAAAAAAAACCCTCTTACAGTCCTTTTGAATGTAATAAATCATCATTTGAAGCATCCGTCACTGAAAGAGCACAGATTTATGGACAAAAATGGTATCGCACTTAAAAATAAACACACTGAACTTCACACGTTAATTATACATCACCGTTTATGCGAAAAGACCTTTTGAAATGCGAGTGCAACTAAATATGAGTGGGATCCCTTTTTAGTAGCAAAATGGGTTTTAGAAACAAAGTTATCATAAGACGCAGAGAACCTCCGTTATCAGGTCAGAGCGTTTATTTTTGACTGGACACAGTTTAATACATACAAACCTCACAGTAGGCCTGCAGTCACTCTAAAGAAAGAGCTGGAGGGAAGTTAAAGTTTGAATGGTTGCGTGGGTCAAAAGGATAAGTGTAAAAGGGAATAGGATCGTTGGAGCACCTTGGAAAGTCGTTGCAGTCGCGGCAAGAATTAAACATTAATGCTCCGAGTTGGGGCCAGATTCTGTCAGAATGTTACAAGACGGTTTGAAAGCTGCACATTTGTCAAAAGAACAACAAACCTTTATCTCAGTCAGACATTAGGAGCTTGAATGTGTAATTCAGGCTGAGGACAACACAGCCGACAAAAGCAAATGAGGAGCACTGATAAGCATTTGCAGAGTGTGCGAATGCCTGAGTTAAAAGGCGTATCGGTATCACTGCTCCACCATTAAGGCACGAGCAGATCTGGCTGATTCCAGTTGTCTGCTCGGTTCAACTGATGGGTTTTGTTGGGCTTGTGAGTCCGTTTGAACCTTATCACTCCCGGAACTGAGTGTTTAACTGTTAAACGAAGTCAAAATCAGATTTGTTAAAAAAAATTTTTCATCCCTCAAAAGCTTGACGGCTTTTAAGGAGACGAACCGGTCGGCGCAAGGTGCAGGGCGAAAAAAAATACTTCATCGGGGCCAAAAACATTTCTAATGGCTGATTTGCTGACGCTGCCATTTCTGTCATCAGAGAAACATAAACACCTTTCCTATCTCGATGAACAGGCAGAAAGAGGGATATTATCGGCTGGAATCATTTCATTTTTGAAGATTTGATACGTCTGGCTTTATTTTGTGGAGTGCCTCTGTTAATCCCGGTATGAGGTGCAATGCATCTCTTTTGACTCTACATGTTTTCCCCAAAGTCTTACAGACATAAACGTCGGGGGCTTTAACACTTACAGGCTTTAGCTGTTCAAAACAAACTGGAGTTGGAATTCTCGCTTGGCGCAGTTCATTTCATCTGGTGTGACCACAGCAATCGCACGCAGGTGCAGATCAAAACCAAACAAAACCGAGACCCTCAAAAAGAAGTGGTCTTGAGCTAAATCAACTAGTAAACTCTGGTATGGTTCTTCTGGGGAGAAAGCATGCTGAAGCAAAACAAGGCCAAAACCCTAGAACAGCATGATTTAGAGCATTGACTGAAGTGTAGACTTAAGGATTTTCCAGCATAAACTCTGAGCCACATCATATACTTCTCAGCTCTGTATGATTATTGTAGCAGTCTCCTGCACTGATTTGCCATGCACCAATTTCAGTGTATCAAAACATTCCTTTTCCAGCCATAGCAATGCTTCGTTTCAAGCAACACTACTTGGCGAGAGTGATAAATGTGAGCTTTTTAATGGATCACGGGGACAAAAACCTTTCTGCGGCAAAAACTTGGCACCGTGTTGCAGTGAATGAGACGTTGCTTTGTTGATTTGTTTATTGTAGGAGAGTAGTAGAAGCATTTGCTTGAGGTGTGTCAAACACAGTTCAGTTCAGCTTTATTTATATGGCACCAAATCATGACAAATGTCATCTCGAGGCACTTCAACAATACAGTTCAACTCGTTCCACAGTTGTCCAATTAATAAAAAGCCAATAAGATAATACTAATTTTTCCTTTGCAATGGAAACCAAATGATTGCATCGAAACTATTCTGGAGACTGGAAAGGGATAAACTCCGCTTAACAGGAATAAACCTCCAGCAGAAGCAGACTCGGGAAGGGCGGCCAGCTGCCTTGAGGGTCGAAGCGATCAGTAATCCAGCAGAATAGAAAGGCATGTTGTTCTTTATTGGAAAATGTAAAATGTCTCATGTTCAAGAATGGGCGAAATCACTGAACACAGTACGGAGCAAGATATCAAGTTCACCGGTTCATTGAATACACTCTGTTTCATGTTGCTTCCCTCAACTAATCAACCCAACAGTTTGGAATTGTCCTTATTTAGTAGTTACAGAAATGTCCGAAGATTTCTGTTGAAATCTTTAATAATTGTCTTTAATAAATCTCATTTCTCAATTCCTTAGAAAATTAAGCGTTGCACACACAAATTTCGTTATATCATTTGGCACAAATGCACAATAATGCTTTGTGTCGGTGTTTGACTTTACGAATGCTGAGGCCACATTTGTGTTTCTCCAGGTTTGAGAGGTAAAAGCGGACGCATCAGACGGAGGTAAACAACTCTGCTGTACTCTTTCAGCAAATTCAGCGTCAATAAAACGTAACAATACGAACGTAATGAAGTTGCAGTTCGTACTGAAATGTAAAGCAGCATTAATCATGTAGTTGGGTTTTTTTTTTTCTTTTCAGTCACACATCTCCAAAACTAGGTCACATCTCCTCCCAGCTTTTGCAGACCTTCATAAAAGATTGTCTGACTGAGCTGCCATATGAATATGATGGGGGTGGGGGGGTTTGTGACTTCTGCTTATTAAGTGTCCTTTACTCTCTTTATTCTATGTTGTCAATGACCCAGTTTTTTTTTTTTTTTGTTTTTAATTAAATAAAGTATGCTTAACCACCTATCATTTCCCCTCTCAGAAATTCTTGCTGGTCACGACTGGCACACGTTCACCCCCCGGGAGCTGCGAAGTACAGACGCCAGACTCCCCAGAGCAGTTTAGGGATTTTAATCCTCATTCAGATCAGTTGAAAATAGTTGCGATAGTTGAAACGTATATTTTCATTTGCATGAAATTCAAATATATGTGTATGTGACTTGATTCAGTGAGAAGAGCTTTTTCTTGAGCAGACACTAAGAAAAGCAAATCACCATTCCAGATCCCACCTGCCTAACCTCTAAGCAGTCCTGAATATAGATATTTAAATTTGTAAAAAAGCGGCACAGATGATCTCTACCTTTTTATGTTTTTTTTTTTTTTTTTTTCTATCTGTAATTTATTTGAATTCATGCTTATGAATGAAAAGGAGATTTTGTATCTCACTGTAGGCCAGAAATTGCATCTGTTCGAACCGGGGAGTGAAGTCACTCAGTCAAAGCCTTATTGAAGCGGGAACAAAGCTTAATTGCGTGACCTTTGAGTGAAATCTTGGCAATCAGCCTGCCCTTGGCGTGGAGGGGAGCGTCGTCGCTCCACGAGTCATTCAGACCAGGACTTGTGATGAGGAGCCGGCGTTCAGACAAATCTCAAAAGGACTTGTTCACTGTCTTGTCTCATGCTAATGAGGGACATAAATTGTAGGCTGGGGGACTTTTCAGTGCTCGGCTCTACGAAACTAGACTAATAGTGACGGATATGACATTTCAGATGCGAGTCGAGAGAAAGAAGTTTTTCTTTAAAAAAGAAAAAAAAAGAGCACAAGGAAATCCTTTTCACATTCACATCAAGTCCTTGATTTGTAAAGCGTCAAGCCTGTGAAGGCTGTCGATGCCAGTGATTCATGTAAGTGAGAGAGTTTCCTGCACAATGAACTCACACTGTCTTCACTTTTGCTTCTACAAATCTATACCCTCTCATCCATCCTGAACTGTAGCACAGTGTAGCGGGCTCTGAAAGGTTCCTCCAGGCCTGTGCGCTCTGTGCCCTGCATGGCGCCTGATTTACTCTGCTCTTACAAAGATCAAGCTGCCATTTCAACTATGACTGATGCCAATAATGACGCAAAAAGGCAAAAAAAACACACTCTCTGAACGGCACCTTTGCACTTAGTTGTAGAAACTACAAGTGGTTTTCCAAGCAGATGCCGAACGAGGGACGAGTCATTTTCAAGGTTACTATCCATCTATGGTGCTTATATTTTGAATCTGTTCAAATGTTTGACATGTTTTGGTGGGTTTTGATGCGTTGAATATAATTAAACATGGTCCTTAAGCATCTTTGGTCCCTCAGCATCAGACATTACACTTCTCACCTCTATTATTTTTCTCGATATGTGGGCTAAGCCATTGTTGTTACCAGCAAGGCCACGCCTGATGACAAGGAAGGGAACGCTATTCCACAAGGAAGGAGATCATGATGGAAAAATGAAGTACTGAAGTTGTTCACGAGCCCAAATTGAGTGTCAAGTCTTTTGAGATGAGTTAAAGTCAAGTTTGAAGCCATTGATGTGCAGCTTGTGATGTGCAACCCAACTCCTCAAGACCAAGTACATCCGAAGAGTGGATACTTGGTGGATTGAAGAAGTGGGTGATTTTGAAAAGTGCTTCCGGTGGATAGAAAAAAGGTTGGTCTAAACGATCACACTTACAACAGCAGCACAAAAGTCGACCGTGAGCAAAAGAGGCTGCGGTATATCATATACTGCAATATATATATATATATATATATATATATACGCGAAGGTGTAAACAGCAACAGGAAGGTGTGAGATGAAGGTGTGTGCTTGGAATACTACAGCTGGAACAGTGAACAGGAATGTCTTGAGTATGAGCTGGAAGCACTGAAGCCCAAATATCCTTTGGGATTTCTCAGTCTTGATTGGAAAAAAACTCATGATGGCAAACCAACCGGTCGTAAAAAAAAAAAACAGAAAAAAAAGAAAAGCTTGAAAAATACCAAAAGTGTAAAGCTGAATTAGAAAATACGTGACAAGCGAAGGCAACCATTGTGGCTGCCAGTGGTGACTCACCTTAGACAGACGTTTGGAGCGGCTCCAATATGTTTTTAACTTGGCTGCCCACGACTGTCCTTTTTTTAATACATGCGCTGGTCTCGTTTGCTCGTCTAAGCCGCAGGACTGTTCGCATCATGTGTGCAGGGATCCAGGCAGCAACACTGGAGCGTCTTACCTAATAGCTGATGTCTGGGCTGGAAAAGTTCCTCACCATGGTCATGATACCATGAAAACAAAACCTTCAAAGTTGGATTGGGCCATGCGTCGCCACTACCATTATTCCTACCGTGACACGTGGACCGCAGTGCAACTGCTACATGATATTTAGATTCAAGCGTTCTCGCTCTGAATCTACCGACCGCCGGTTCCGACTGATTCTTCAAACCCGTGCTCACAGAGGTAATCGATAGCATTTTCTCAACATTCTGACACTACAAACGACATTTACATTGATAAAACAGGAGCGCCGTAACTTAGAAAGTATGAATACATGGTTTATTTCACAATGCTCAGTGTCCAGCACACTGCCACAGTAAATCCAGCGTGTATACCCTTAAATGTGCATTCAAACAACAAAGATAAAGCTGTGGCTTGTTGCGGCGGAGTCCTGTCGTTGCTCGCGTTAGAGGCGATGGTTGAGGGTGTATTCGAGCTTGCTGAAATGCCTGAGTCATTCTGCTAATGCACTGAACACACACACTCTCACACACACTCCCTTCTTTCTGCCACTCTCTCATCCGTGCACGTCTCCCCTTCTCTGTCGTTTTCTCGCTCCTAATCACCCACTCAACACTCGCACACATACTGTACATGTACGCTCTTCTTCCCGAGTCCTGTGGACTTTCCGAGCAGCCAATCATTACAGCCCGTGCTGTGATGTGGCTGCTAAAATTATCCCGCTCTCTCTGCGAGCTGACATCTGCCATGACGCACTTTGGAGAGCCAGGTAGCCATGATGCCCAGAGGAGAAAACAACTCTTTTCTTTTGCTCTCTTCTCTCCTCCCATCTCATTTTCCTCTCTATATGCTCATCTTTCCCTCCATTGCTTATCTGCTTCTTCTCTCTATCATTTCTTTCATCCCTGTTCTGATTGATACCTTTTCACCTCCGGTCCCTTAAGTGTATTTTTTATTTATTTTTTTTTTTTTTTTGGCTTGAACCCATTTTAGACTCTGGTACATGGTATTGCACACAGTGATTGCTGTTGGCTCTCCTCGGTAAAAGTAAAACACAACTGGTGGGTGTAGTGAAGGAGTACAGGTTCAAAGTCCCGCACGTTTATTACCCAGAAACACACCAGACGTGTATAGATGCTGGAACCCAGGCTGCAGTGAAACTAAGAAAACCTTATCAATGAACTTACCTGGAAAAAAAAACAAAAACAGTTGGATACCCAAATGGCAGGACTTCCCCAAGCTTTTTTTTCTTTACTTGAGTCTCTAGCTGTCACTGTGACCAGACTCGTTTGGATCTAGGTTTCTCCACCACGGTACGGCACAGATGTGCATCCACTGATTGAACCACAGTAATGCTTGATGACATTAATGCTGCAGCTGCTGTTTTGTGTTCATCTAAACGCTTGGATATGTTACCCCTACTTACTGACCCCTCACCTCCTCAGCTGGAACATTCAACACTTCATTTGATACCAGCTGTGGCTTTTTATTCAATTTGATCACGGACTGTCATTGCTGTCACTCCAAATGTGGTCCATTCAGGTTTTACGTATAATGTTAAAACAGACCAGAGGACCAGCGGAGGCAGAGCTGGACCCGGACCCGACTGACGATGTCAAACAAGGTTGGACGTCCGGCCATTGCTTTTGGGTGGAGCTTTATTTTGCTGTTTAGTTTATTTTTGTTCAGTGGAGTTTCCTGTTCTGTATTTCCAGAACGTGGGTTTGGCCACTTCTGCGGACATCAGTGACTTATCCAACATCCATTCGATGCATTTTCCCAAACAAATTAGTCATTTATTTATTTCTGCAGTTGAATACTTTAGTGCATAATGAACAAAAAAATTATAGAACATGTTTGTTGTTGTTAATTTGCACAAAAGCACAGTAAATACAGTAGGACTGCCACACACACACACACACACACACACACACACACACACACACACACACACACACACACACACACACTCATATTCACATTTATGAAGGTTTGCAATATCACAGTATTGATGCATAAATCTAATTTTCTCCATTATTTTTGTCCATGTAATTCTTATAAAGCTTGTTTATTGAAACCTTTCTCCATAATTTGTATTTGATGAAACATATAGCAAAAAAGGTTGATTGTATCTTGCAGAACTCTTCATTGGAAAATGTTCTGTCTCACAAGAGACGCTTGTAAAAAAACTTATAGAATATTGAAGATCTGGAAGCAGGAGATGAAGTTATTGTCTGTGATGATGAAGAAGCTACATTAATTCCTGTCAGTGATTGAAAGTCAAAGCGCCATGTGACACATCTCTTTTTCTTAGCGTAAATGGTCTCTTAAGATTTGCAGTTTTTTTGTGTTCTCTTTTTTCCCTCTTGAATCCAGAAGAGTTTTAGTTCTGTAGTTTTTTTTAAAACACAAATATTAATGTTTAGACCCACCCCAGACCTAAAGCAAATTAGAGAGATGCTTCTAGATGTAGCTGCTGCGATGCAAACGCATTTAATAACTCTGATATTTCATGTACCGTTATCAGAGGAGACCAGTTTAAAAAGCTGATGTCAACACCGGCATGAGAAGATGAAGAGCTCAGCATCCCCTGTCTGTCGCTGCTCTTTTCCCTTTTTTGAAGTCACTCATGAACAAGTCTGACTGTTTTTCAACCTGACCAGCGAGTCGCAGGGTTGTGTGTTGTGGGATGTAGCCTTGAAACACAGTTCAAGCACTTTCTCGCTGGGCTTCAAGGAAACAGTTCAGCAGTGCCAGAAGTTGAGTTTTGGGAGCAGAGGCTCCACGTTAGTTGTGGGTTTGTTTAATCATGTTGTTTCAAGGTATCTAGATCTGTGTTATTTGAATGTGAGTTTCTGCTTTTGTGTGAATATGAAGGGTTGTGTGTGTGTGTGTGCCTGCGTCTGTGTGTCTGTGTGTGTGTGTGTGTGTGTGTGTGTGTGTGTGTGTGTGTGTGTGTGTGTGTGTGTGTGTGTGTGTGTGTAAGTCACTATCTGCCTGACTGGATGTGTGTTTCCTGGTTTAAAATGTCAGCTTTCAACAGTCATCCTCTGTGGTTTCTGTTCTGTTCAGCTCAGGAGGAAGCAGACGGTGCTAATCTATCACTCCTTTGGACACAGTCAGAGATGCCTGTCAGTCCACAAAATAAGACAGACAGACAGGCTGCTTGGTACCGCATACAAACGAGCTGAAACGGGCGGAGCCAGAGGTTCCTAGTTTTGTAGAGCGAGGTAAGAGGTTGTACCTGGAAGACTGCAGGTTTGGGTTGATGTGAAACAAACTCTGCAAGTTTTTACATCAGCCGACCTTACTGAAGGTCACATATTAACAATCTGCTCGCGCTGGCTAAGAAAACATGATGATGGTAAAAGCTGGGAGGGAGCTTTTAGTAGCTTCTGCTCCTTTGAAGAAAAATACAAATTCGTCTGGAAAGCTTGCACATGGAGGCCAAGCTGAGCGCTTTGAGAAGGTAGCTGCTCTTGAAGTTGTCCCCAAAAGAGAAACCTGCAAGAACCGGACCTCAGGAAATAAGCCTATTTGTCTAATTTTATACGAAAAACATGTTTTCCAATGGGGTTCACTAGAATTCTTAAAATGAGCAAAGTAGTCCAGACACTACACTAAAAATAAGACAAATCTTCTTGAAACAAGGCTTGTTGAGGCCAGGTGGCAGATGTAAAACCAAAACGGTCCTTGTCATTGTATATGCTTCTTCTCGGTGAAGTCATAAGTCAATTCCTGGGCATTTCTTATCACGTGTACGCTGATGACATTCAGTTACAGTATTGTTTTAACCCTGACAGAACTGATTTTCTAAATGTGCTGCACAATTGTTTGTCAGCTTTGAAGGTCTGGTTGGCCAACAGCTACCGTCAGCTGAACACAAATCTTTGGTGGAGGTTTGCACTGGATCTTTAAACTCAAGTGTTCGCTCCTCCCTGAGGAACCTGGGTGTTGCTTTTGATCGAGCTATGTGCTTTGACAAACACGTTCACACTCTGTCTCGCACTTGCTTTTTTCACCTCAAGAATATCGCAAAACTGAGAACCATTGTGTCGCAGGCTGATCTGGAGATGATTATCCATACATTTGTATCATCACGGCTCGACTGCTGCAATCCTTTATGTAGAAGTCTCAGTAGGGCAGCCGGTAATCGCCTGCAGTTGGTACAAACTGCAGCTGCCAGGCTGCTGACAAGGTCTGGGAGGAGTTCCCATATGACTCCGGTCCTGGCCTCGCTGCGCTGTCTTCCTGTCAGCTACAGGGTTCATTTCAAAGTTTTAACTTTCAGAGCTCTCCACGGTCAGGCACCTGATTATGTATCTGACCTGCTTCATAGCCAGGTACCCAGTAGTTCGTCTTCTGGTTGAGCCTCGGACCGGCCTCAAAACAAAGCGAAACAGATCCTTTCAGAGTTGCTCCCAGGCTGTGGAACGCTCTTCCACAGGACCTGAGAGACTCAGCTACTGTGGATATTTAAAAAAAAAAACATCTTAAAGCACACGTGTACAGGCAGGCTTTTAGTAAAGATTTATAAATTA